>VZRQ01006262.1:753485-929452 GCA_013397975.1 Machaerirhynchus nigripectus
CGGCCGGCGGCCCCTCCGTGGGGCCTCGGGGCGGGTCAGCCCCGCAGCCCTGCGGCCGGACGGGACCGCGGGCAGCACCAGCTCTCGGGACCGCGGGTTGGAGCCGGGGTGTGCGAGCCCGCTGTGTGCGAGCCGTGTGTTATTCGGTGTGTGTGTGTCCCGGTGTGAGGGAGCGGTGCAGGGCAGCGTCTGGCACGGGCTCGTCCCCCCCGAGTCCCCGCGCCCACAGCCTGGCTCGTGTGTGCCCTCCTCGGCTGGCGGGGGCAGCGGGGCTGGAGCGGAGCTGCTGCGCCGCTCCGGGCACCGGGACTTATCCACTGTCGGCCGACACGCTGTGGCCGGAGTGGAGCAACTTCGTGAATTCACCTGTTTCCTAATGTTTCATGTCTTTAACGTGTCCCATAGCATCCTTTTTGTCGCACATACTTAACCTGAATATTTTCAGAGCCTTGAACTGACTTCTTAGTCTATTTCTGTGCTGCAAGTTCCCGAAAAACAACCCTAAACGTTTTGACAAGCATGGACTTCTCATTGGAAGTGTGTTCTGAGATGGACATTGTCTTGGCCTTCACACAGAGTGTGGCCCTTAAAAAAAAAAAAAAAAGACTGTGAAAGTGTATTTTAAAATGCCGGAAAGTAAGGGGTTAAACAATGCATTTGTAAACACTGTAACCTGAATTTCTGGACGGATCACTTTACATGAAGTCTTTGACAGTGGAAATCACAGGGTGAGAAAAGCATGTGTAATGACCTTATAAGCCTTTTACTTTGTCTGGCATCATAGTCTCAGATGAGCATCTGAGTACAGACCTTAAATTTTCTCTTCTACAAATTTCACAAAGATATTTTTATGTGGTGAAAAAACCTGTACTGAATAAGTGGCTCTATCCTTGACTAACTGCAAAAGCTGTCACATATAATAAGTTATTGTGCCAGTATTACAATAGTAATGGGATATTAAACCAGCGCATTTTGGCAGTAAGTAGCTGTAATACTTATGCCCTGTTTTGACGTCTCTAGGAGGAGGATTAGCTCAGACAGAATTTGTAGTGGGAGGGTGTGAGTGGGATGAAAAGCAAAAGCTGCTTAATTTTAATCTTCTCAAAAAGGTAACTACAAGTAGTGCACATGGTTAAAACACATATGCTCCTCTCTCTAATGGCTTTTAATTGCAGTATCTTAAATATTTTATGTAAACTCGGTAGTACTGAAATACTACTTTTTATAAGATTCAATCCATAGCGAACAAGCTCCCTGTTGTGGGGCAAAGGAAGCATTGAGGGATGGCAGGGTGTCCTAGGAAGGTCTGACAACAACAGAGCTGTGAAATGGCTTTGGTGTAACTGAGGCCGTGACTGTACCGGTGCAGAGGTGTGCCTCGGGTTAGGCTGCAGGCGTTTACTTAAATTGTTTCACTTTCATGATTGGGAACTTCATTTTCTCTAACAGCTTTCTTTTGTCTTCTGAGCCTTTTTTGTCTAGATTTAGAGGTGGGCATCTTGGAGTGAAGAAACACGAAAAGCAATGCTTCAGGGTGTGGAAAACCACTGTCCCCCGTGAAGTGTGCTTCGTCCAGTGGTTTTACAAGGGGCTATATATTTTTACATACTTACCTCCTTAGACGAATGAAACCTCAAGTGTTCCGTGAGGTGTCTTATGTAGGTCTTTGTTTATGTTTACAATCTCGTAGGAGACCTTTGAAACTAGACTTTGATTGAATTTTTTTGGATGCTTTTTCTGATGAAGTTGCAGATATTAAAAATAAAAAAAAATTCTTTTACTTATAGAGGCTTTGTGTTGTGTCTGCATGTTATTGCCCAAAAGATGAATGGTGGATTCATGTGGTCCTAAGTGTGGTTTTTATCTGGGTTTATGGTCAGTTCTACTTGCAAATTCATCTCCCCACAATTTTTTTGTTATCTTTTGACTAACAAAACCATGTTGGCAATTAATTAAGTGGAAAACCACTGCGAGATACGTGTTGCTCACAAACATACATCACACGAACGTAGGAATTAAATGTTAAGCCACCTGCTAACATATGCTCTATGATTTAGATTTATGGTTTGTGATAGATGCTACAAAGGAGGTGGTGGTACTTTAATTGTTCCAGAGGGTGGAGTCTTCAAAGCCTGCCTCTACCAAAAAGATGGAGGTGCTCTGAGGAGCTTGGGAGTGTGCAGAAAATATACAGCTATTGCTTTGACTGCTAAGAGAATCATTTGGTGAAGGAAGTATGAGAAGATTAAAGAAGATGGAGTTTGTTATAGGGAATACAGGAAAGTTTTGGGAGTAACTTGTAGATAGTTACCACTAAGATGCAGGAAAAGGCAGCATGGCAGCCCAACCACACTGACAGGCACTGGAGCAGCACACACACACTGGTAGACAGCAGCCTCAAGAGCTGCTTGAAAGGAACCTCAGTGGTCCAAATGTTGGACAGTCAGTGTAGTTTGGGTCAAAACTGTCCCAGCAGTGCATCACATTCGGGAAGTGTTTGAACATAGTCTTCAATCTTGACTCTTCTGGGAGAGAGAGGCAAGCGAGCGATGCATTGATTCAGAAGGGTGTATGTAAAAATACTCTGGCTTGGGTGGTAAATTATATACAAAAATGAAAACTTAAATTTTGCAGCAAAAAGGGAAGAAATGGCAAACGCTGGGGAGCAGACTTTAAATGTAGATTTCATGCAAGACTTCTACTTGCATGGGTTTGAGTGTCATGGTAGTTTTACTGGATTTATATTAAAATACTGCAGTTCTGATAAATTATTGTGCTTCAAAGTACTTATTTTCTTACTTTCTTTGAAAAGCTTTTGAAAATGCTTTCCATAACAGGGAATGGGAATGCAGGCCACTGTATGGCATAAATTAGACAGAAACAGAATTGGAAACAGTTGATCATAAAGCTGCGTAAAGGATGATGACGACTGAAGGTTTCTGTAGCAGTTTTCCAGGACGATACTAGGAATGCTGTACACACTGTGACATGCTTCATATTCTGTTAAAATCAGGCTGCTCTTTGGTGAATCCCAAAGAGAGTCCCCTGAAGCAAGCATTTGGCTTTGCACACTATTTAGGGTAGAAAAATTTGGGAAATTTTATTGTCTAAAATTTGTAGGGGAGGATACATGAGTCTTGACTTAGGTCAGTGTAGGAGCACATGCTTTGCCCATGTGGTTTGTTTTGTGCCATTGGGCTTGGGTGAGAATTCAAAAGTCATGTTCTTGTTTGTCTTGAAAATATTAGATGTTCTCTGATAACAGCTGGGTAAGGCATTCTCTTGTTCAGTGAAGAAATAAAAGAGTGGGAAGGTGTGCTGTGACAAATGGCATTTATTATTCTTTTTAAAAAATCAGATAATGCCTGAATCATCAATGTAATGGTTCATCCTGAGCAGCAAGAGAGCATTTTTTTTGCATTGTGCAAGCTGATAATAGAAACATTTGCTAGGAGGGCTGCAAAGGTAGATGGTAACTGTGTGATTAGGCACTAAGTGGTTCTGATGACAGGCAGAGGATTCAGAGCGTGATTGACAGGCTATTTCATATTGATTAGAGAAGTAAACTGGGCTTTGAAAAGCTAGACAGCTGGCATATTTCTTAGAAGTAACTGATTGTTGGAAGCTGAAATAATTAGGCTTATTTGTTTGTGCCATGTGGTAAACATGTTCAGAACTCTGTCTGGAAATATTAATCAGTGGCTGTTTCCCAGCTGATCCATTCATAGTTTCTACAGCCACCTAAAACTTTAGCATGAGCTAAGAACGAAGTCAGTTGCCCCCAGAAATTGTCACAGGATTCATGGTTTCCCATGTGAAAATAAGAAAATAAACACCACAACTTTGTGTTGGTGCCTGCAATGATACATGTCACGGTTACTTGAGTAGGGGAAGATGCTGTTCTGTGCCTTCCTGATGCTGGCAGTGGCTGGCTGGGGACCCTGCAGACAGCTGGTACCCTCTGTGGGTAATCATTGTTTAAAAGGACAGAGCAATGCTGGCACTGGTTCTTGCACTTTGCCACGTATTTCTCATGCTTTATTCATCTTCCCTGCATCTGTGGTTGTGGTGTCGGTTTGTTGATTGCTCCTGAGTCTGAACACAGGCTTGTGTTTCTGCCTCTGAAGACCTTTGGGTACCTTCACCAGGAGCTTCTGTGGGCTGATAAAATGGAAAACCAGCTAAGCAACTAAAGCAACAAAACTAAGCAACAAAACTGTAGCCAAAGGGCCTTTCTGTGGAAATGCTGGGACATGATGTTTAATGCCAGCGCTGTTACCTAAACCTTTTTTTATTTTTCCTTTTGAAGCAATAACTCCCCGGCCTGCACCTGTGTGTTGAGCTGTCTGTAGCTGTAAGATGATGTGTTCCTAGTGGTTATGTTGTGCTGCTGCCATGAGGATCCAGGTAAAAGCCAGGCATGCCCTTTTGCCAGCAGCATGGCAGTTTCCCCAGTATGCTGCCTGTGTTATTCCCCATTCAGCTCTCCAGCAGCCGGGCAAGTTGGCAGTTGTGCCAAGTGTTGGAGGAAAGGGCAGCAGAAAATGCTGACTTGTGTGCTAATGCATCTGTGTAATCACCATGCTGGGGTTAGATTGCAGGAAGATGACAAAACTGCTGAATAAAGTATGTTTAATCTTTTTTTTCCCTCTCCGTGAGCTGCATTGGGTAAGAGTAGAATCTGTGGAGAAGCACAACTTTTCCATTTGGAACAGAAGTGTGGATCTACCCTGTAATTTTGAATCCCTGAGATTATATGGGAAGTGGTTGAATATGGAAGTTTTGGGTGACCTGACATATAATAATAATATATATTCCATATAGGATGGAACAGATCTCATGCAGGGCTATAGGCAGAAGAAGAATCTTCTGGGATGAGGGTCACAGTATAGCACAAGGATAGGATAGAGTGGAAATGTGATGGGGAGTGAAAACAGTGTCATCCCTTCCATCCCTCTTGCACAAACTCCTCTAACATCAGGTGGTTGCAGTGCCATTTTTCATATATAATTTAGCCAATTTAGTAAAATGGTGTTTTACTACTTGGAAAGCTCTTGGTAGTAGCTAAATCACCAGATGTGAAGTGGTGAATTTTACGGTGAGCTGAAAGCTTGTGGGGGAATGGCTGGGGCACTGGGTGGGTTCAGATTCTGGCAGTTTTCCAGAGGGTGAGGGATGAAGGACCAGGGGAGATGGGATGAAGAGATTATTAAGTCTCCCTAAATCCATTCAGTTGGATACTGGGAGCAAATCAACCTGCGTGAGCCCCTGAGGGCTGTGGGTGTGTAACTTCCACCTGCAGAATATGTGTGAGGTAGGGTATAAATTGACCCACTATAAGGTCATTTGGAATTAAAAGAAGTACAAATGTGGGAACTCAGATCACGTTCTCAAATCCAAATCTAACTTGAGTGGAAGAGCTGACAAGCCGTGAAAAATGCTGTCCTTAATACTAACATTAATCTTGAACATTGGATGGGTTGAATTTGACTCATTGTGGGAAAATAAGCATTTTTCTGTGTTTATGAGCTTTCTTCACTGACCTGTTTATTCAGCTTGTCTTCCCTGGTTGATCACAACTAGTTTTGAGTGCATCCCTGCAATGTTTGCTTTCAAAGTTAGTGCCAGAAGAAGGTATTTGCCACAGGACACAACCCCTGACGCTGGGGCAGAGGGAGGCAGATTCCTGCTCAGACGAAATACATGCACAGGGGAGTGTTATAGCAGGAGATGGAGTTGTTCAAACAATTAAAACTGTAAAAAGTAAAACCTTAACTTTAAAAAACCCCCCCAAAATAATTTAACAATTCAAGCACGTTAACTGCTTTGCTTTTGTGTGCTTTTTGGAGCTGTGATGTTATCTGATCTGACCACCAGCTGTGATCTGGGGGTGATTAGTGCTCATAGTTATGAGCATATGGTATATGGTCTTAAAATTGTAAGTTTAAAATAATTACATTCTCGTGCTGTTTTTAAAGAATTATTTAATTATCTGTATGTTCTAGAATGGTTTTGCTGCCAGTTAATATTCAGTTCTGGCCCGGAGCCATCAAAATCATAAGGTTTCTTTCAAGTTTCATAATACTGTTAAAAGAGTTGCTCAGTTTCCTTTAAGGAAGTAAAAGAACTTCCTTTGGTTTTGTTTTTACTTTCTCTGCAGTTCAGAGGCTTGTATGACCTATTACTGCATAGGAGAAGGAGTAGGAATATGGGGACATTCCTGAAGTGGATAACAGAGAGTTGGGCTTGTGACAGATTTTCCTAGATATTAAAATTTGCTTGACCCAGAGTCTTCTAAGTGATGTGCTGGACTGGTGGGTTGGTACTGACTTCAAGTTTTTTAAGATTTCTACACAGTAGTGTAGGACATTGATCTTATTTCCAACCAAGAAGAGGTAATCAAAGCACTTACTGAGAAGTTCGTCTGAATGGAAGAATCTCTTGAACTAAGGGTTTACATGGACCAAAAGAAACCAAAGTTAAGGACACTTACTCCTGGAAATATTTAATGATCTCATGCATTTGCTGTTCGAATTAGTAAACCACGTGAGACCTATAAAATCATAGTTGGAAAACCAAAGGCCAAAGCATGGAACTTTCAACAATTCATAAAAGGAGTATGAAAATAAGAGGTTTTAAGCTAGCAAAGGAACTGCAGTGGTCTCTTCAATACTTAAGACTTGGGTGTGCCGTCAAGTCTGACTTTTTTTTGAAAAGGGGAATGGCTTGTCATCCATTGTTACTTAAACTCTGTTGGAAGCTTTGTAATTTGACAGATTTTATTACAGACTGGATTTTATTGGTAGACTGTAACACAGTGAAGCTTCTCTGTGGTTTGAGGGAAGCAGTCCTTGCTGTATCACGTTCTGTCCGAAATGCAGCTTCAGATTCAAACCCACATCCGTCTTCAGGGATTGTGCTGCACTCTGAGCCCTTAGAGCAGCTCTGGTCGTGCCAAACAGACATCTCTGCTGAAGGACTGGAGTTCAGAGGTTCCTGTGGGTGCCATGTGGAGCTTTCCCTGTGTGTTTTCCATGATGTGGAGCAGAACTCCGGCGCGGAGGTTCCTGCCTGGGCTCTGAGCCCCCAGAGTGAAGTGAGACACAGCATCAGTGACTGAAAGTACAAATCAGAAGGGAGAGAATGCATGAGCTGGCAAGCGTAAATTTTGCTGCTGACCACTGTTTTGTCCTCTGATCTAAACAGATGTCTGAATCTGTGAGAAAGTAGAACATAAAGGGGACTGCAGACAGGTTGGAATAAACATTCCATAATTGTTTCTATGTGCAGCCCTGCTTTTTCTCTTTGTTTACAGTCAGAGCTAATTTAGACTCTTGTTAAGTTCCTGCAGGCAGGGGCATGTCATCCCTGTGTCCTGGCTGATGGGAACACTGGATATTCTGTATAAATAGACCAGAGAAGCTGGTAGGAGCAAAAATGCCTCTCTTGTCAGGGTGCTGCCAGAGCCTGGGCATGAAGGCAGCAAGCTCTCCAGGGTGAGTCTCTAAAGGGGAAGTGTTCTGGGAGAAAAGGAGACTAATGTTAAAGTGGTTTTATTTATTTATTTTTAACAGAAAGATGTGCAGGATGTAGAAATAATACTTGAATTGCAACTGTTCAGAACTTCTTTCACATGTACTGATAATTTTAGGAAAAGCAGAGAGCATGCAGAAAGAAAACAGTGATCCAGGGCAATGACTTCATCCCAAATGAGAAAGATATTTACAGTACTTTATATTTTGGAGCTATAGTTTTCTTAATCTCTAACTTAGTTAATATTTTTCTTATTAATAATTCTAGGAACCATTGATTATGTAGAAATAACTAACTGATAACTACTGTAGAAATGCACTACTGATTCCCTTTAGTGACTGCATGTCAGAAATGATTGTGCTTCATCTTAAAAAAAACCCTGTTTTGGTATTCATGTGTTTGTAAGTGTGATTTTGAAACATTACTGAATCAAAAAGGATATTTGCAAGTCACAAGTATTGTATTTCTTCCAGAAGTTTTTGTTTGAGTTTTCAGAAGCATTTGGTTTTGGAAGTGTTTCCTTGCATGGTGATTAGTGGTCAGAGTACAGGGGAAGTAAGCTGACACACCTAAATGTTTTGCTGTGCAAGGGTGAAAAAAACCAATTAAAATCCAACACTTAATGATCTTTTAATGCTTTTTAACAGTTCCCAGACTTTTTTTTTTACTCATTTATGTTTGAGTAAAGATAACACAGGCATCACTTTGTCAGAAAATTGATGTAAGTCTAAGGAAATTCCAGAAACTGGAGAGATTACTGGCTGCAAGATAAGTCAACTTCCAATGCTGTGAAACCCACAAAGAATAGTTGTAGTGTTCTAATGTTACACTGCATTAATTATAACATTAATGCACAAAACTTGAACATAGGGGTGTCTGCATAACTCAGTTTATTGCCCAGTTTCAGGAGATTCATAGACTGGTAGGTTCTAAGTTCAATAAAACAAATATGTTCTAAAGGACTTAGACTGGCAAAATCAAATGCAAACCTAAACTATGCAAACACTTGTTCTGCTCTCATCTCTCAGCGTCTGATATGTGAAAGAAGGCAGCTCCTAATGGTGACTGAGTAGGACAGAATTGAAAAGAAGGAAACAGCCCTCCGAAGGGTGTAAGCTGAAGGTGCTGGTTTTCCAGCATTTCCACAATAAAACTTTATGAGAGTCCTGCTCAAACTTGAAAGCTGCTTAGGACAAAGAGGTGTTTAAAATGTCTACTAGTTTGTCTGCTTGTGCACCTTGATGTCTAAAAGCTCAGATTTTGGAGTGAACCTTGTATTTTGAGAGCAGTGGATTATCTTCGGGGTGTGTCAGTCTTCAGCGTGTTCATCACTCCTGTGTGCTTAGCAGTCGTCACTGTCCGGGCTTATTAAATTCAGGGGTAAATCTGCACAGGGAAGGTGAGTTCTGTACAGAGGGCCAGAACTGTTCAAGTAAGAACTGTTTGATCCCTTGGCTTGTATGAAGTGGGAGCTTAGGCTGGTTGCTTGAAAGACTGGGCAGTACTGCTGGGCCATTGCCAGTAGCTTTTGCCCTTTGCAGGACCAGCTGTGCCAGTATGAGGATTTTAGAACTGGCTAGGTAAGGAAGAAACTTGCAAGCAGAAGGCAAGACAAATTTAGATGTGGACATTTCAGTGTGCTAAAATATATTAAACTTCAGCATCTTAGCATTTTTTTGGTTTTTTGGTTGTTTTTTTTTTAGATCAGATACTTGTTGGTAAAATGTTAAGTAATTAAAAAATAAAATTATCATATAAGGAACTACTAGTTTTTACATATGAACATGTAGCCATGCTGTATTGAACAGGCACTGCTTCCTGCTGTTTCCATGCCTTACTTGTGGAGTTGCCTTTTTTATCATGGCTTTCTTTATCTTCACTTAGGTGTTGGGGGTTTTTTTGTGTGTGTGGTTTTTTGTTTTTGTTTCATGAGGCTGCTGACCTGTTTGTATTTTCAGTTGAATTTTGCGTGTGGTTACTGACTTCCAGCTTAACTCATGGGGTGGGTGGGCTAACATGAGTAACACCACTGAGCAGGTTTTATTTAATATTTTCAAGGATGAGCCAGTTTTACTCTTTTTAGAAAGGCATTTATTTGCACCAAGTGTTGTGACCTATTTTTCTTAAATGCTATTTGAAAAAAAAAAGTATGTTTCTTGTTTTTTTCCAATGGGAAAATGGAGAATTGTGCTGAGCAGCATCACAGATGCTGTCTTATTTTGTGCTGCCATGCAAAATGTACCCTCAGTGTTGCAGGGATCATATGTCCAATTTAAATTGCTGCTGCTATAGTGGCTGCAGGGGTTTTGTGAGGGTTTCCTCACCGTGACAATTACAAGCATCAGTAACTAAGCAGGTCATGCTGACCAGAGAATTGGTTCTGCTGCGTGTTCCCATTTCCACTCTGTTCTGGTGCTTGCCATGGCTCTTTATAGCGCTGCTCGATTTGGTCATAACCAGAAAATCCCAGCCACTATTTTGCATTCCTGTGGGGAAAAAAAGCAAATTCCTTGAAGTGCCAAAGAAAAGGTTTGACTTGTGCCATTTGCTGACACAGTTATTTCCTGTAGTTGCCAATTCAAGACTATGAACTCACTGTCTGGGGGCTAGACTTGTGAGTGGATGAAAAATGCACCTGGTGGGCTGCTGCCCAATGGCTGGGGAGTGATTGGTGGAACATCACGAGTTAAAGTGGAAGTCAAGGCAGAACTTTTCATAATAATTTTATCAGGACCTGTCGCCTTCATTTCAGATGCCTTCAAATAAGGGTTTGTCAGAAAATAAGCCTACAGACGGAGGTGAAAAGCAAAAGATATGTCAAAGAGAAATGATAGTTTAAATCTCTTATGAAGTGTAGAGATACCAGACTAATGGGTGGGTCCCTGTGTTATTCTGTGAGCTTTTCTAAAACTATCTATGAATGTTACTCCAAATCAACCTTATGTTGTCTGTGTGCTTTTTGTTCTCCCTCCTATACTCTGTAAGCTTGCTCCAAAATATACTTTTCTCTGTCTTGGGCACATAGTTGTGTACAGACTGAGCACTACCTTCCTTTTGGGGCAAAGTCACCATTTGTCTTTGCTGTTTTTTCCATTGTGACCACTTTTGCTCACTTGTGTTTCAGTAGACAATGCCATTTTGATGCAGCACATCAGATAAATACAGTAATTTTATTGAGGCAGACTTTGAGGAGTAATATTGATTATTTATGGAGACATGCTGTTTTAATCAAGTAGATTCATTTAAGCTGTCATGGTGAGTCAGTGTAATTCTGTGCTTACGCTCCATGCTGGAGAGCAGGTTTGTATTATAGATGGATGCTGCTGATTTGGAGGATAAAACAGCATCAGTCAATTGGCACAGGAGTTTGGCAGTGCTGGTTTAGTGTCACATCTAATCTCACAAGTGCTTGGAAAGTATTGAGGTAAAGTTATTTTCAGGGCCTGACTTAAAACAAACAAAAGAAATAGTTTATCCATTTAGCCCTGCAAGAAGTGCCTTGTCTCTGGTTTGCTGAGGAGCTGGTGCTGCCAGGGGAGGTTCTGTGTGATGCCCTGGCTGGCAGTGCCCCTGCAGTGCTGAACAGAAAGTAGGTTAGTGCTGCCAGCTGCTCTGCTCCAGCTTCGTGCCTCGCCTGGGCTTTGGGCTGGCTGCCTGTCTCCCAGCATTTCTAGGTAGTTACTAATTTTTCCTGACTCCTTGGCCTGGCCTTCAACCATAAGGCTTTTTACCTTTGTGTGAGCATGCAGTAACACCTTACACCAGCACTTGTGTGAGATTAGGTAAGAACCGAGGGTGCTCTAAATGCTGTGAGTCATTCTGGCATGTTTTGATGAGTTGAGATTTTGGATCATGTTTAAAAGGAAGAGTTACATTCTGTGGGTAGGTATGTAGGTAGGTATGCCAAATTCTGTAGGTAGGTATGCTGCAAAAGGTAACTCAGAAGTAGCCTTTTACTTCCCTGCTTTTCAGTGTAGGATGCTTTATTAGTGACTATCCTTATGAATTTTTAAAGTGTTTCACATTTAAAATCAGTGTGACTGAAATGTTTGGAGTTCTATAGGTCATCTTTATCAAGATGCATTCTATGCATTTCTGTGCATTCATAGAAACAGAATTGTGGAATTGTTTACGTTGGAAAAGGTCGAGTCCAGCTGTTCCCCAGCACTGCCAAACCCACCCCAAACTCTGTCCCTGAGCACCACATCCACAGGTCTGTTAAATCCCTCCAGGGGTGGTGCCCTCACCAGTGCCCTGGGCAGCCTGTTCCAATGCTTGACAGCCCTTTCTGTGAAGAAATTTTTCCTAATATCCAATCTAAACCTCCCTGTCTCAGGGATGAACATCAACCACTGCATTTTGGGCACAAGTCAGAAGCTGCTGCTCCTGGTGCTGAGTTCCACCTCGGTGTGGTGCTTACTGCCCTTTAAAAGCAGTAAGTACTTCCTTGGCTGCAAACCCCAGAGCCAGGGCCCGTTCCTGCAGCCCAGCGAGGTGGTGCTGTCAGCTGCTGCTGGCATTGCCCTTTGGGAGCTCGCAGTCTGGAGGTGTTGAGGCTGGGGCAGTGCTTAGCCTACACTCTGGCCTGGCTAAGCAGGTGAAGATCAGTGGTGCCTAAATGCCAGGTTAGCAGTGGCTGCTCTGCAGTGCTCTGGCTCTGTGGTGGTCTGTCCTGAATACCCCAAATGTGTATTGATCTGTGGTTTGTTTTTTTGTTTCATCTGCACGTCAGAATAGCTTTGTGGGAAGATAAGGTTGGTTTGCTTTTATTTCTCCCCCTCCAGGCTTCATTTTATCTTTTTTATTTACCAATGCTCACTTCAGTGAGTGCTTACAATACTTACTGTACTGCCTTCACTTACCATGTGCTGGCCAAGCGCTGCTGTGCCCTGGGAGCACCTTGTGTGCCAGCCTGGAGGAGCAGAGGCTTCAGGACTCAGTCTCACATACCTTCACCTGATTCCCAGCAGCTTCTTGCCAAGGAGGAGCTGTTGGCAAATTGTATTGACAGGCTTTTAATTTACAGCTTCTCAGCAGGAGCTGTTCCTATTCCTCATAAATTGCAACACAGCAACTTTTAATTTGTTAGCAAGCCAAAGTATAATTAAAAGAAAAATCTTTCCACCTTGTTTGTAATGTCTTGAATGATGCATTTCCACACTCAATGTTTTAAAACTTCTGATCTTGCAATTAAGGCTTAAAGCTCATTAAGCTTACTCACTAAATCATTTTGCTAATATGAGGTGTGTAAGATCTCCTATTTTCCAGTCTTGTAATTTTTTCTTTTTTGTGGCAGCTTTATTTTATGCAGCAACAGTATTAATGAGTGTAGACTGTGCACAAGACCTCTTGTTCCTGAGAGCTTTTTAATAGATTTTACCTTCTCCTCCCTGCTAAATCTATTTTTTGCTTTTTCCTGTGGTTCCCCTTCTGTTCTCCCATCTGTTTGGTTGAACTGCTTTATTCTCTCCTGGTGTTTGGCATACACTAATCCTTTTACCTTCTATCCTTCACAGCTTTGTTGAGTTGCAGTGGTGTAGTTCAGTTTTGCTTCTTCCTGCCTTTCACTAGGATGTTCGAGGATGAGCTACGATTTTTTGAAATTGAGAACTGTTAAAATTGTTCCTTCCAACTTTCTCTCTCCCTCTCTTTTTACTTTGTTTTTATTACTGCTTGCACATGCCGTTTGTGGTGCTGTTGGCATTTGGGAAAAATGCTGTAATGACTCTGGTTTCTTGCTTCTCAGAATCTCCATATCTTTCCATTTTTCCACAGTTTCCAAAAGCTATAAAGGTAGCTGTACAAGTAAAATGAGATGGAAAGACCTCAATTCTGCAAAATGTGTGTGTATAATGGATTCCACTTGCTGGAAGCCCCACTGGCTTCGTTTCTGTGATCACCACTTGTGATCGTGGGTCCCCTTGCTTTGTGCTGCTAAAGCCCCCTTGGGGCACCTCCTGCATCCCACAACTCTTTTCAAGACCAACCCCAGTAGATAAAATAAATTCAATGATCCCTGAGACCTTTTCAAATACTAGTCATAAAATTAATTGGTGGGGAGAGGGGGTGTAGAAAAAAAGAGAATTTTGAGGTTGTGATTTTATCAGCACTCAGAGATTAAAATCTTGCTAAGATGGTTAGTTTTTGGAGTCCAGAAGAGTTTTGGTAAGCAAATATGTATTAATTATATGTGTCTGTAAGACTTGTCATTCTCAAAAGCAGGAAAAATAAAGAGAGACCTCTTTCTGTGAGGAAATAAGTGCTGGGGCAAAAAGAAACAGTGGTGGGGAAGAAAGTTACTTTCTGTCAACATGTTTGAATGTTCTGTCATAAACAGAGCTCAGTTCAAAGGATCTGGGAATCTCAGAAGGTTTCTTTCAAGACCAACCAATTTCCTGCAACACGCTGTCAGTGCTAGGAAGAGGCATCTCTTGCGCATAAGAGCAGCTGGCTGTTTAAAAAAAAAAGCAAAGGCATGTAGGGGAGAGAGCAACCCCCCCTCATCCCTTATATAGAGCAGTTTTCCACAGGAAAATGTACATCTGTGAAAACAGGGCACTCCAGCAAATTCTGTACTCTTTGGAATGTCATTTTGCAAGGAAAAGTGTGTTTGGATGTTTTCAGGAGAGGGCTTTGTTTTTTGAATTTCTATTTCTGCAGCGAGTAACGAGTTCTGAGGTTTTATTTTTTTTTTTTTTTGTTTAGTAGTGTTGACAGCTTTTCTTACTCTTTATTCCCTTAAATAAGAATTGTGGATGTGAGTATTAACCCTGTGTTAGCAGAAGCAAGCTTAATTTTATGGGAAATGGAAATCTTTTTATTTACCTTAAAGTTTTGTTGTGGAAATGTTAATTAGTTAATTAATCCTATTATTAGGGTGAAGGCAACTTATCCATTCTGTTGTTGCCAGTTTGAATTGCCTCGTGTGCTTGCCTTTAAGGAGTAACATGACACTGTCAAAGAGACATTTGAATTTTCTTTGCTATAGCTGATGCTTCCACATCTGAAATATACATTTGCCAATGTTTTGTTGTTTGCAGGAACCACAGATATCTGAAGATGAAACCATGAAGAGCAAGCAGAGTGAATAATAATGCTTTTCCGAAACCGTTTTCTGTTCTTGCTGGCCTTGGCAGCCTTATTAGCCTTTTTGAGCCTCAGTCTACAATTCTGTAAGTGTCCTCACGTTTTGTTTTCCACATATAGCGGTCTATAGGTGTGCTTAAAAATGGCCATGATTACGTGTTGTTTAAGCATTCTTTCTGTATTGAAATACTTGGGGTTTGTTTTGGGGTTTTTTGTTTGTTTGTTTGTTTGTAAGGATTTTTGTTTGTTTGTTTTCCAAAAAAGTAAGAAACAGTTTTGTGTGCCAGATAGGAATCTATATGATCTAGAGAGTTCAAATCAGGCTATTTTATTAAAAAAAAATCTGCCTTTTGTAGTGCAGTTAAGTAGTTGAATGTGATTGAATCCCTCCATGAAAGTAGACAAACTACACTGGAGTCAAAACTGCTGCAATTCCTGTTTTACATTGCATCAGACCAGATGGGATTAAGGAAACTGCTGTGAGAGGTTTGAGTGCTGCAACTTCTCCTGATTTGTACCCTCACATCAGGAAACTTCACACAGTTGAATTGGTTCATCACAAGTGCTTGGTTTGTTTAAGAACAGATAAACTGTGTTGTGCTTCAGGTGAACTTAGCATGGGTCAGTGCAGAGGGCCCCGGTGTCCTGATGGGTGAGCAGGAGGTGGTGCTGAAGGCAGGGCAGTGGAGGGGACACATGAGCACTGTGCCCTGTGGCTGGTTATCCCCTGCTTGGTGAGAGAGAGAGCATTTCCTAGGTAAAGCTGTGCTTTGTGATGATGTGCTCTGTACTAATGCACAGCAGTGTAATGAGTTGCTGTTAGAGGGCAAGTAAAAGTGCGTGTCCATAGGACAAGATAATTCTTCGTTGTTGTTGTAATCTTTCATTGTGTTTTAATGAGCACAGTCCTTCTGGGCTGTGCTTTTTTTGCATAGAGTAAAAAGAACCCAAAACCTAAAATATTATGTTAGATTTAGAATGTGTCTTTTGCACATGACAGACAAGTTTAAAAAAGGGGGAGAGAGAAGATGAAAGAAGCTTCGTGGGTTTCTGCTATTATTTGTATGTGCTTAAACTCATCTGCATGTAATAAAGGGACCTGTGGCTCTGAACTGCTTTTTGAGCCTCCTCTGGGCACAAGCCAGAGGGTCTGATTGCAGCTTCTTTTGCCCCTTGGGCTCGTTATGGCTCTGCCCTTGATGTTGTAGGGTTGGTTATGAATTGTGCATAGGGCGAAGGTCCTAGAGGAGCTGCAGCTGAAACATGAAACTGAATTGTTAACTAAAATGAGTTTTATTTAGAGATGAGGAGGTAGGCATTTAGGAGAGTGAATCACATTTCATCTAAAGATAAAGTTATTTTCTACTTAATTAGAACATAACATTTCTGCTAGAGATAAGGATGTTTGAGGGGTGCTTTAAAAAGCATGTAAGCTGCAGCAGGCAGCCACCGTGAAGCCAGTGCCAATGCCAACACTGATACAGAAACTTTTACATAATGAGAACTGCAATACAGTCCAGAGGGAACCAAGACATTCAGGTAGCCTGACACTTTAACTTCTACCAGCTTCAAGACGTAAAGCATTTAGTCCAAACTTGGAGCAAAGACCATCTCCATGGCAAAACCAAAACTCTCTTCCATCACCTCGTGCTTCTAGGCAAGCTGTGCCAGCTGGGCAGCCTGCAGCTCAGCAGCTTCAGGTGAGTTACCAGTGCTATCAGTGTTGCTTTCTTCATCAGGAACTTTGTCACATCCTCACCAGTGCCTCTTTCTGTCAGGAAACACTTTTTTCCACATCCTCAGAATGTTTAACTTGGGGATTGTTGAGTCAGGCTGGTCTCGGTGTTCCTCAACACCAAAATCAGCATGACCCCCCGCTTCTCCATCCATCACTGATACCTTTTGCAAATAGGATAAAATTTGAGCTGTTTTACCCACACTTGGGCAGAGCATCCTGCTACAGGCCCCGCGTGATAAGACAGATACTGAGATCTGGAGCAATTCCCCAATGGAGCTGGTGCAGGGTCTGGAGCACAAGTCTGATGAGGAGCAGCTGAGGTAGCTGGGGATGTTTAGCCTGGAGAAAAGGGGGCTCAGGGGGATGTTATCACTCTCTACAGCTACAGAGAGGAGTTTGTACAGGGTGGGAGTCTCTCTTTTCTCCTGGGTAACAAGTGATAGGACAAGAGGACATAGTCTGAAGTTGTGCTAGGGGAGGTTTAGATTGGATATTAGGAAAAATGTCTTCCCCAAAAGGGTGGTCAGGCATTGGAAACAGGCTGCTCAGGGAAGTGGTGGAGCCACCATCCCTGGAGGGATTTCAAAGACATGTAGATGTGGCACTTGGGGTCATAATTTGGTGGTGAACATGGTTAATGGTTGGAGTTGATCTTAGAGGCTTTTTCCAACCTAAATAGTTCTATGGTAATATGATTTATGTTCATGGAATGAAAATGAGTGTTTATACATTTAGACTCAGGAAAATGCCAAAGCCACTGTTTTATTTTGTTTTGTTTGAAGGGAGGTACCTCCTGAAGCATTTGGAGTGGAAATGGATGTTTTATGCTGTTGTGGGATTGTGAATCTCTGTTAGCAAGCAGTGCACAGCTTTGTGGAGGAGGGCTGGTAATTTTAAAACATGCTACTGCTTTTCTAAGTGTGGAGTGTTGAAAATGTCTCTTCCTTTCTGTGATAAATTTGTTTATAAAAGCAAAACAGTAATACTAAATGTGTAATTATAGAAGTGGTACATGTCTTCCTTTTGTAAACTTGTGCTTTTGGGCAGGGCATAACTCCTGTAAATGTTTGATGTGTTACCTTCTTGTCCACACGTGGAACTGTAGCATTTGAAGCCAGACTTGTGAGTTGTAGCTGACTGTGAAGCAAAGGGAGTAGTAAAGGCCAAGCTCAGCTGATCTTCCACAGGTTCTGATTCAATATTACAAACAGCCCACACTGGGACGGCTGACAAGGTCACAGTCTGGCTCATGCTTGAGCTGTGAGGGTTCAGGAATTGCTTGCAGCAGTCTGCCACCCAGTCAAACAGAAAACGATGCTGGTTTACTTTAATAGACTGTGCTGGGAAGGATCTGGAACTGCTTTATGAGCAGTGATTTCTGCAGCCACGATGAAGTGCAGGTGATGGGCGTCGTGTCAGCAGTCCTAGTAAGTCTGTCCTTGCTTGTAAGACAAACTCCTGAGAAATTGTTTCAGAGCTAATAGTTGTCACATCTTGAGTTTAGACACAGGGAGAGAAATGCTGGGGAAAACAACCAGTGTAGGACCTCAGAATCTTCAGTGTTGGTAGGCTGGGGATGGACCCAGGATTGATAGAAAACTCTGTCCCCTGTTCTGATGTTTGTTTGTTCTTGGTCCTTTTCTGTTATGGTTTCTAAGTTCTGTAGTCTGCTTTCCTGTGTTGTTTTCACTGCAAGGCTGGTGCTTTACATGGATACTAATAGTTCAACTTCCAGGGTAAATCATGGAGAAAGTTTCCCCCAGTGTCTCTCTCGACAGCAAACAACAGCTCTGGGTGCTAGAAGTGTTCTCTCCCACCAACAGTTTCAGTGGATGGACATGGAGCAGTTGGCAAGCATCCAGGTCAGAAGCTGCCCTCAGAGCTCTGTCCCAGGAGTACAGCAGGCAGCTCTTGGAGCAGTTGGTTCACGTTTGTCACGCGTTGTGTGCTGGCTTGGCTGGCTGGATTGAATGCCAGCTGCATCTTCTTCATCTCCTTGTCCTGGGAAGGAGGAGACACGTAAGCAGACTGAGCCTTGCTGCACAGCTGGAGACTCTTTAAACTGTACTGGTCATTCTGCAAGGTGATGTGATGCTGTGCATCCTGTAAGACATCTCCTTCCTGCCAGGGTCCTCTGTCCTGTACCTTTTGGGCAGTGGGGCACCTGACTGGTTCTGCTCTTTATGTCCTCGTACAAGAGCAGAAGGCACAGGGTCTCTGTGTGATCTTTGCCTGAGGGGCTGGCTACTTTCCTGGGAATTTCACTTGGAGCAGTAGGGTAAGGGAACTTTCTTCAGGAAGTCCTACTGTTTTCAAGCTCTGTGTATCTATTTAGATAAATAATGCCATGAGTTGTTTTTCTGCACATACCTGGTGGATGATGGGAGAAATGCATTTGAGACACATTTGAAAATATACTAGAGTATTCTAATACCTATTCATAGTTTTGTCAGGTTTGGTTACCATTTCTAGTAGGCACATAGAACACTTTTAAAAGGGAGTTTATACTTGCTGAAAACATACAAACCTGAAGAGTTCTAGGCATCTTTAATATAATTGTGTGGCCTAGACTTTGAAGCAAAAACTGGGGACCAGATGTGCCCTCAAGTTCAGTTTGGCTGTTAATGCATTGTACAGAGTGAAACCTGGAGCAATCAGCAACAGAGGGAGCCTCTCTTGAATGGCAAATGCCACTGGATTTTGTACATGTTTGAATTTTTAAATAGTGTAGGAAAATGAGTGTTAAAAGTTAAGACTAAAAAATGTTCCACTGCTGGGCAAAAGCATACTCTGATGTCTCTGATGGATAATTATAATTCTCTCTGGTGGAGAGTTTGTGTTTGGGAAACCCATTGGATAGGGAAACTGGTTGACTTCCAAACCAAATATGACTGGCAGATTAAAGTTTTATTAGGAATTGTCATTGTTTCCTTCTTGTTTTATGTTTGGGGCCAGATCTACAGAAAAGGATGAAGTATTTTTCTTATAGTGTTTATTATTGCACATATGTTTTTATTTTTCTCCTCTTTGTTTATGTAAATGGTCATGGTTGTAAAACAGTTTAAAACTTCAGCATTAGAGACAAAAGGAGAGCTGGTTTTGATAGACTTGTCAGTTAAGGCTGTTCTAAAATGTAGTTACGTTGTTTTTATCTAAAGTTTTCAGTGTTTTGCTTTGTCAGGAAAATGCAGAATAGAAAAATGACTTGTGCTGGACTGTGGGCTGTATTTTTGTCTCTGTAAACATTATCTGGAATGCTGGTGGCTAAAAATGGGCAGTGTCCTTCTGTACCAGCGCAGAGAATATATGTAGGGATACTTTGTTCTTTTTTTGCCAGAAGAAGAGGTTTCCGTGGCTGAGGCCTTTCTTCCTTCTCTGTGCTGTGTGACACGCCCGGAGCAGTGCAAAGGGAAGGTAAATGCAGTGGTTGGGGCAGTTCTGCGTTTCAGGGACAGAGGATGGCAGTGCAGCTACATTCCAAGGACGCGTCGGAATCCAGCTGTGGTCCTGCAGCCTCACTCTAAGGGGAAAACACAGAATGCAGGACCCTGTCAGTGTTAACTGCATAGGTTAGCCATTAGGTCAGCTCAGGAACAGGAGGTTGCAAGTATGCCTGAGGAGCTGCTCTCTTTTTCTGCTGAAGAGTGGTACCTGAGAACCCAATTACTGGGCAGACAGAGGCGTTCCACGTCATTGGAACATCAGTGACTGGCTGAGGGAGCCTCAGGGTGGGTCTCCTCAGCATGTTTCAGCTATTTATCCATGAGTTACCTTGAATAAACCAAACTGAAAGGCAATTTAAAAGCTCGTTGTTAGGATGCCGTGTGTAAACTCTGTAGAGTTTGCTTGACAATGATGTTTTACTCTGTAATCAAAGGCATGTAAATTAATTTTTTCCATGAAGTAAATACTTTTGTTTTATTTTGTTGGGGGTTTTGTGTGTTTGTTTGTTTTTTTGTTTTTTTTTTCTATTTACTGAAAGTCTAAGGAAAGTAACAGTCAAGAGAAGAGGACTAAAACTATAGTGGAAAAGCATTCCTTTTTACAGGGATGCTTTTTATAACCCTGTGGCCAGTATGAATTCCAGAATGTCCTTCTGAAGGCCCTGGCTCTCGGGCAGCTCTTGCCCATGGAGCTTCTCTTCTTGTTTAGAGTTTGTTTTCCTGCATATTTCGATACTTTGATCAGTGGCTTTGGCTTGCCTTTTGATAAAAAGAATTTTAGTATCTCCCACTGCTTTTTAGGATGTCGGCCACTGCTCCAGCAGGGTGCTGGTTCCTGTCTAAAATGTGGAGAGCTGTTTTATGCTTTTTGGAGTTTTTAAAAAATACTTTCCCTGCCTTGATGGTTCAGGCTTGGATGTTGGTGTATCAGCATGTCTGGAAATGACATTTTGCTGTTCCAGTAATAATTTCCCTCTACTTTCTGTCATTTGATTTCGCACTGGAAGTTTTGGTTTTAAAGATGAGTCACAGGAAACAGAAACTGGGATTTTCCAGACAGAAAAGCAGTAGAGTTTTATTTTGTTGGCTGCTTTGCAGGCAGCTCTTACTTTGTGGGGGCAGTGTGGACATCATATGCCACACTGAGGTGTTCGGGGCTTAGCCTGAGATCCTCACCACGGCTTCCTTCAGCCCCTGCTGGGAGCCAGGGCCCTGGGGCAGTGGCTGCTGGGGTGGGCATTGCATTTTGCTGGTGTAGACAAGTAACTATATTTAAAAAGCCACAGCTTTAGAATTCCTGATGTAGAGAACTTGCTTTTGTCATGTGTTACCAGCATACGAAATTAAAAGGAGAGCAGTTATCTCCCTTCATGAATTTTGCCTTCAAGCTCATAAGCATGGCAAATTTTCCACTCATGAGAAGTCTCGCTGGGTTTCTTTGGAAAGTGCTAATTTAATCTGAATTTAAGATTAAAGAGAAAAACGACCCATAAATAATAAGTCCAAGGCTTTGTGCATTTTAATAGTGAGTGAAGAGAACTAACTGTAAATATAGAGATTTTTGTTAAAGATCCTTTTTATGTTGTAACTGGAGATTTAAATAACTTTTTTGTGATTTTCAAAAGTGGTGGTCTAATGCATCAGTCTCCAAAATGACTCTTGAAGGGAGAGGAGACATGATGAATGTTTGAGAATGATACTATGGGACAGTCTTACTTTCTTCTACAAAAATAGAGCAATCATTTCAAAATAGTTGCTTTAAATATAGGTCAGGTTAAGTTGCTTGAGATGCGATTTGACCAATAAAAGTTACTTGTCAGGCTACAGAACTTCATAATTCCTCTTTAAACATATATTCTGACTTCATCCATGGTGGTTAGTTGGACTGTATTTAAGCAGAATTGATGTGAACAGTTACAGCACATATTTGAAGGCTCCTGTACAGTTGATTCTGTAGCAGTAGGTCGCGTGACTTATTTATTTTTGTCTTAGCAAATTCTGTTTTGTCATTAAACCAGTTCTGTGCCCTTCCTTTTTCACAGCTCTCTAAAGCCGAGTCAGGCTGCCTTACAGGTTACTGCAGGTGTGTTTTGGAATGGCACTCTGGTCTGTCTTTTAAAGCCAATAAAATTGTTCCTGGGATTTTTCCATACATTACTTGTATACTGAGCTAAACTGTGTTTTAACAATTGAAACATTCTTTTTTAAGCTTGGAAATTCACCCTGTTTTGTTTGTAGAAATAACAGATAGTGAATACCGTTTCTAATGTGCAGCTGTTCCATTCTTTATAAATGTTTGGTGAGTCGGCGCTAGTTCCTGTGGGTGAAATCTGCACAGTGTAAAGCCTTGATTCTCACAAGAGCATGGCCCCCTGTGTGGGGTTTGCATTCTAGCTCTTGTTTGGGGTTTTCAGGATAGCAGATTTCAGTGTGGGGCCCCAGCCCTGACTGCCAGGGCTCTCTGGGAGATGGGCTCTGGGCTTTGCTCGCCTGTGGGTGAGCCAGCCAAGGCAGAGCTCGCCCGTGTCTGGTTGTGCTCTCCCTGCTGAGTGTTCCTGTTGGGGCTGGCTGGGCACTGGGCAGTGATTCGCATCCCTGAAGGTTTGCTCCTTCCATAAGTGATCTCTCAGCTGCTCATCCCCTTGCTACAGGGCTGCCTTCCCTTGTACTTGTGTTTTTCTCATGTTACAGAGATGATGGCATCAAAGCAAAACCTGGATGTCTTAAGCTAAGAAGGTAAACACAGCCTGGTCACTCTGCTTTGTTTTAGAAGAGCCTTTTGTTAATCTTTTGCTTACCACTCTGATGTTAGACCAGTTTCCTGAGAATTCACAATCAATTCACACTTTATTAGCTTTATCCCTCTTACTTTACTTTTATCAGAGCTTTTAGGACAATGTTATCTAGTAATTGCAAATGGGTTCATCATACATTAACCATTTGCTGTCCTTTGAGATCTGGGTTCTGCTTCTTCATTAGAGGATGTTCTGACCCAAATTTCTCTTCCCTCCTTGTTCAGTGTGCAGAGTTTCAACTGGACAGCACTAGGAAAACTACCTTAATGTCAGTGGGTATAATGCAGTTGTACTTTCCCTTTTTCTAGGCCATTCGCAGTCTTCTGAAAAGCATGGAGGGCTACTTAAACTTCGTGTTTGATGATAGGTTTGTTTCTCTGAGCTGTGCTTTGTGCCTGCCTTAATCCCCACTGTGCTGCTGCAAATTGAGTTGAAAACCATCAGGTTTATGGATGTGCTGGTTCCACTGTGTGTATCTGAAAGAGAGATGCTTAATATTCTTCGTACAGTTGTTCATGTTTCTTCTTAGTCCTTTTAATTTTTCTCTTATATGTTATCTTTCAGGGAGTTTTGTTCTTTTATCTGCGCTTTTGCTGGGCTCTCATTGCTGAAACGATATAGTGGCTGACTTAATCCAAAGTGTCTTGTCACTTGCCTGTGAAGGTGTTTGAAAAATTTACTGTGTGTTCTTGGGCATGTGGAGTTTCTGTGATTAATAAGGTGTCTCAAACGGTACCGATTTTGAAGATTTTAATGCCTAGAGGCAGTTTTTTATTGCCTTTTTTTTCTAATAAGAGTAATCTCTGTTCCCAAAATTAGTTTTCTGTTAGCTTTTCAAAGCTCACTTTGAGAGAAAAGCAGTGCTTGTACATAATAAATGGCATTGCGGTTTATTTTAAATGAGGCAGGGTCTAAGTAGTTTGTATTTAAAAGACTGGGGCTTTTGTGGACTTGCTGCAGTAAAATATGAAGTCTTACAAAGTGGAAGTGATCTCCCTTCATGATTTTTGTGAGATGTTTGGATTAAAAGAACTGGAAACATGTGGTGCAAATTTGGGTTTACCAACTGTGCACATTAATGCTGAATGAAGACAAGAAATAAGATTCACTGTCTTCCCCTAAGCTATTTTATGGCAAGGGTCCCAAAGATACCAATAATTCTCTGATCCAGAGAGCACTGTTCTGAATTCCTGAGATTAATGACTAGGTCTGTCATGTCAGGCTTCCCCAGCACAAAAACCTCTCAGGTTCTACTGTACTAAATACGTTGTTTTGAGGTTTGCTGCTGGCAAATCCATGGCAGCTTTCTGTGCCCTGCCCTGGTGTTGACAAGGACAAACAAGTGAGCTGGCTTGGCTTGGGTAAGCAGTGGCATATGGTGTTGAGATCACTTCCCTGAGCAGGTCAGTTTGTGGACAGAAAGCAGTTGGGATTAGATCTGAAACAGAAAAGTGCTAATTTAATGCAGTAGTGAAAATATTGATTTGAATTTGTAAGGCTTTTGATCTTGGAAGGACGCTGCTGTAGAGAAGTGCCAGATGTCTGTGGATTGTGTCTGACTGATGACATTAACATATTAAGCAGTTTGTGCCCTGTGCCTTTGCAGAGGCTGTGGCTGAGCTGCAGAGGCTGTGTGTCCCTGCCTTTGGGGTGGCAGCCCTTTGAGGGACAGAGATCTCTGCCCCCGGCCCAGGTGTGCTGGCAGAGGTGCTGCGGGCAAGTGCAGGAAGCAGCTCAGGAGAGGTGATCAGAAGATGCCTTTACCAGTGAGCAGATGTAGTTTGTTGCAGCCCAAAAGCTGCTGCCTTAGTGTTTTGACACCAGGGGAGCAATACGTGTGAAGATGTGGTGGGCAGAGCTAAGGTGTGTTTTTAAGTCCCTTTATTTCTTTGTTTTACCTGTGTATTTTGGGATTCCTGTTTCAATAGCTGGATGTTCTAGTACACTCCATAGTAACAGCTGACTTGAATGTCAGAAGACATTCTGAGTATTTTGGGATGCTGTCTGAGGAGAACCCTAAGGAAAAGAGGCATCTAGGGTGATAGAAAACAGTAGTGAACACTTCCCCTGTGTGCAGGGAGCACTCAGAGGGCTTCAGCTGCAGAGAGCCCATGTCAGAGATGTGAAGTGTCAGTGACAGATCGCTGGGTAACAGAACAGGAGCAACTCTTGAACTTTCTTGAACTCCGCTTTATGGGGCTTTTTTTTGTATCATTCCCAGCTGCTGTAGATGAAAGTATCACCGAAGCCAGAGGATTTGCAGTCCGTGTTCCTGAGAATACTTTTTGCCACGTTTTCTTCTGCTATGCTGAATCTTGGCTGCTATGTTGGTGTTCAGTTCACATGTGAAATCTGCCAAGCATCTTTTTTTCAGTCATGTTGCAATCGCTGCTGCACAGCTTCCTACTCCAGTATTTGTGAGAATCATGCAGGACAAAAGGAAAAACCAAACACAAACCCCAAACTAAAAGCAAAGGTCCCCACCCCCTGGAAAAGGATGGCAGAGGCATTCAGTATAGTGTATATCAGTGTAAAGCAGTTGATCTTTATTTTGAGACAATACTATGGAAATGGGAAGAGTTGCCAGCAGTTCCTGAACGCAGCTGATAAAAGCTGTTTTGAAAATCTGTTCCAGGACAATTCAGCTGGATTAGTTCATTTAGCAGTTGCTGAGTTCTGTAGACAGAAGCAGGACAGTGCTTTAAAATCTTAACTGCAGTGCTCATGAGTCTTGTTGGATAAGCAGCAGTGGCTGGGTCTGCAGGATTTATAAAAATCATGTGCTCAGGCCGTAATTCTCCCCTGTTTAGTCTCTGTGTACTTAAGCCTTGTTTGGTGGCCCTCAGGACTGATTTGATGTAGTTGAAGTCATGTCACAGCCTGATGAGATGTGGCAGCTCTCAGCAGTAGGAGGGACTTCCTTCAGAGCGTGGTGGTTTGTGGTGTGTGTTGTGCTTCTCATTTGGGAATCCCAGTGAGCCTGTGGTGGGCCAGGGACCAACGTAACTGCGTCACTGTAAGCACTGCTGGGGCTCCTGTTGCATCTTGTCACTAAACAGCCTGGAGAGTGAGCAAGATGTGACCTGAGCAATGTGTTTATAGAGGAGCAAATCTGTGCTTGTCTGGATGTCTTATAGGAACCTCCCCCCCCACTCCAGACCGAGTGTGGAGCCACGCAATGGGGTAATTAGTACATGCTGGAAAGGAAAAGCTTTAGTATGCACGTATATTTATTTTAAAGAAAATAGTACATTAAATTGATGAAAATATAAATCTATTCTGTGGGGAACGTTGTAGAGTTTCAGTGCAGTAGGAAAATACAGTAAAATACAGCGAGTAACTTTTCACTTTGGGAGGAGAAGTGGAAAATGATTGTCATCTCTAGAGCTTCAAAAGGCTCAGATTTGCAGTCAGCATTGCTATGTTATTGCTGTCAGGCTGAAAATCCTGGAAGCTGTTTAAGCAGTGCCATATGCCCTTCTGAATTGTCCAGTGAAAAACAATGGGGGGGGTGGAGGGAAACCCCTAAAACTGTAAAGCTCTTTTCAGAGCCACATCTGGACCTAATAAATGCAAGCACACATTGTATAATTTAATGTATCTGCTTAAATTAGGTCTCAAACACAAGAGTGCAAGGCCTGCCATGTTGTGTTTAGTGCAAAAAGGATTTTCTTAACATATTTATTTTCCTCATGTAAGTCCAATTGTGACCTTGTAAAAAAATCTGCTAGCCGTGCAGCTAATGCAGCTGGAAATAAGAAACCTATTCTCTGCAATACTGGTGTGAGTGGTTTAAAGCTGGTAAGCTACCAGGCATGGTGGTTGTGTGTAGTTGTTCTATTTTACCTTTGATCATGAATATACAAGTACTGAAATCTGGTCTTTTGCCCTGACTCTAATATGGAATAAGGTCCCGGGTCAGTATCTGGGAGCTATGGCTCTTTGGGAAGGGCTGCTTTTGGCAATTGCCCCAAAATGAGGAAACCTTTAAAGAACTTCACAACTTGTGAGTCAGAAAATAGGGAGACAAATAGGCCTTGCCCCACTCCTGGAAAGGGGTGGGAGGGTTGGCTATTTCTGTCTAACTCTGTGAAAAACAGTTAAGGAGAGCAGCCTATTTATAGTAGTTCCCAGTTGTCCATAGGAACATTTGCATCTCCAGTGGAAAAATTCAGGGATCTGAAAACTAAGAAGGCTGAAAACTCAGATGGCATTAGACTGAAGAATAAGCTTTTGGTTGCATTTCATGTGCGAAAATGGCACCAGGATTGATTAGAAAAAGTAAGATGCACTTACAAGTTGTAGCTGCAATTGTATTGTGATTGTTTTGGGGAGAAAGCCAGGACTGTGGTGAGAAAGCTCATACTGGGGTGTATGTGTGGGCTCCCATTTTGCTTGTGCATGACAGGAGAGCGTTATTAAATCTTTAGGGTTTTTTCCTCATGTCCTAATGTCTGTGATTTTCTTCAAAACGTGCACATTAAAAATCTAAATACTCTAGGGCTCACACTCGTTCCCCCTGCATCGGATCTGACTTCCACTGGGTTAGCTGAGGTACACCTGCAGCCTCCTAGTCTCCCTGAGTTCCCATTTCATGTCAGTGAACCTGTGATATACAGGATGCTTCAGAAAACTTCTATTTCCTACACGTTAAACAGAGAAACAGCATTTTCATTGCAAATTTCCCCTGGGTATTTTTCCAGTTGGAGGAGAGTGGTTCCTCATGTTGGCTTGCCCTGCTCCCATCTCCAGCGTGTTTCGGGTGGAGATTGATGGTAGCTGAGTTCTCCAGGTGGCGAGGGGCAGGAAGGGACCTGATGCTTCACGTTTTGTGGTGACTGAGTCTGCCAGGCTAAAAGAAAAGGGAAATCCACCTTTTTTGTTTATTAAAACACACAAAGTAATTGTGGGAGGAAATGGGACTGTAACTTCTGTGTTGTCACTATGAAGATGTAGTTTAAAGAACCACATGAGGAAATACAAACATAGCACTTAACATAATTTTAAAAACAGCATTTTTCTAATAGTGACCCAAGTAATGCAGAAATTTACCCAACAAAGGTGATTGCACTGAAATGGACACCCCCCACCCCCTCCCCATCCACCCAACTCCACAGCTATGTGAATTGAATCAGTTTATCTTGACAGGTTTTAAAGTTTCTCTGTAAGAATTTGAAATATAATGTTCTGTTTCACAAGTCTGCTGCAGCATTCCTCATGGTCTTCCAAAGTAATTGGTTTTTTTGCTGTAGGAAGGGAGATGTCCATGTGTATTTGATAGGATCGATAGAACTGTTCTAGTGGGCTTTAATTTCTGGTGTCAAAATATGCTGTGCTGAAGGCCATGGCAGAACTGTGGCTCTGCAGTATGAAGTACAGATATTCAAGGCTGCTGTAGCAAGCATTTTTCAGCACTTTTGATTAGAAACACTGGCATGAAAAGAATATTTATTCAGTGGTATCTGCTACTTGCGTGCTACACCTAAATAGTCTTTGTGAATATTTTTTTTAAAGTTTGTCCTAGAACTTGACATGTAGGGTGCTGGCAATATGACTGTGCTTGAAAAGTCTCTAAATTAATGATATCTTTTACAGAAGGAAAAACAGCAGCTGCAGTCACAAAACTGAGTGGGTTAAATAGGTGTATGTGTTTGGGCATGTGTCAGCCCATAACTCACCACTGGTGCTGAGCGTTTGCAAACTGCTGGAAACTCAGAGGAGGGGATCTGTAGTCTCTGTTTTCTGTTTGTTCCCGTTTGGCTCCTTAGTGAATGCCATGAGCTTGGAAGTTCCTGCCCTCTTCCGTGGTGAGGTTGATGAATCTGTGTTTGAGTCATCCATTTTCAGAGTTTGGGTAGGTAGCGTTTCAAGTGTGTAAGGAGGGGAGTGCTTGCCTCTGCTGCCCTGCCACAGCTGCAGTCTGAAGGCTGTACCTGGGTCACCTTGGAACACACACAATTGTTAGGTTGAAATATTGTGGAGAAATTACACTCCCAGGAACCTTCTTTATCTTCTCAGGGGTTTGTCAAGGCAGAGCATTTTGTTGGTATTCCAGGTTAAATTGAAGTGTGTGCCCTCCTCCGGCCCCTGCTGTTTCTCTCTCTGTTACCCACCTCCCCCATAGCTCCCTTCACTCTTTTTTTTCTCTCCTTTGTAGTTGTGCTCAGAGAATTTAGCAGCTCTGTGGGAAGAAAACCTTGAAGCTCAGAGCCTATTCTGTAGTAGAGAGAGGGCTGTGGCTGCCCAGAACACACCTGTGCTTTAGGGACCCCTGCTCCACCTGCTCCTCAACAGGCAGGACACACAGCAAAAGTGGAGAGAATGGAAGGGCAAATGCTTGGGGAAGCAGAGTTGTGGTGAAAGAAGTGGTCAAGGGATAGAGACTGCAAAGACACTGATGACTGTCACTTCTTTGTAGGTTCAGTGTGGACAGATCTCACAAAAAAAAAATAGTTCCTCCTCAGGTTCTGTAGGACAAGAGGCTTGATTTAAAATAAAAATTACTGGCTTTTTTTTTGTTTAATTAAATTACACATTGTTAATGTACTAAAAGCTAGTGAAAATTTAGGGCTGTAAAAGTTTAGTAGCTCCATTTATATTTTGTATAAATATAAAATATAAACTTAGAAACTTATGTTCACAGGCTTAGAAAGCCTTTTAAAAAGCTTTTATGGTTATTTTTCGTAATAGTACTTGATAGTTTGACCAGTGTGAGGTTAATAAGCCTTTTTTTGTTTGTGTGATTGCTCAGCATTCAAATACAGCACGAGTGATTGTAGCCTTATGGACTATGGATGAAGGCCCTTGCTGTTAATACAGATCTTACCTTTGAGGCAGGCAAAGCCTTTATTTAGCTGTACAAAAGAAGAACACGAGAAAGGTGGGCTGTGTGTCACACAGGTGCATTAGAACTTCATCGATACCCAAGTGTGCATTTGCAGTCCAAGGCAGAGCTCTAAAACTGCTCCTGGGGCTGTGCTGCTCGGGCATGGGGGTGGGCTTTGCAGGGACCACACCTGGGGCTTTGCAGGGACCAGACCTGGGACTTGCAGGGATCATCCGCAGGGTTACAGGATGACAGAGCTCTGGCAGTGCTGTGCTCAGGCTGCTTCGTTTCCCCATGGGCAGCGTATCCTCCGGCTCGCACCATGTGCTCTTCAGCCCATGTGTGCCTTAGCTGCTTTTTCCAGATGGTTTTTTTCACCATTTTCCCCCCACCTCAGTTGTTTTAAAGAATTCCTGCCTCTTTTGGGTTGCTCTTCCATACGCTACTGTTTTTTTTAGGGAGAGGGCAACTAGAAGAAGAGCTGGGGTGTTTAACCTGGATGGAAGGAGGCTTGGAGGGACCTTATCTCTCTCTACAACCACCCAAAAGGAGGTTGTAGCCAGGTGGGAATCCGTTCTTCTCCCAGGTATCGAGCGACAGAACAAGAGGAAATTGCCTAAAGTTGTGCTGGGGGAGGTGTAGATTGGATATGAAGAAAAATGTGTGCATGTGGCACTTGGGGACAGGTCTTAGTGGTGAAGACGGTGGTGCTGGGTTAACAATTGGATTCAGTGATCTTGGAAGTCTTTTCCAACCTTAATGATTCAATGAGTCTATGAAGTCCACATTCATCACCAGACTTTCAGAAGCCTGAGTGTTCTGCTCTGTGCTAGGCAGCCTGGTAGGAGCAGAAAGGGGTGGGGGGAAAGGTGGATGTGGATAAATAACTTTTTGTGCTCTCTGACATGCGTGTTTGCTTTTCTTTACCCATCAGCGTAAGGTTACCTACAGTGGGGTTGCTGTTTTTCGTTTCTGCTGTGTGGCTGCATTTCTATTTGACTGTTTCAAACAGTATGTTTGCATGGGGCTGAAAGAACCTTCTGTATTATAAAAGATGAAAATTTCAGCTCTCTGTTAAGTCAGAAGATTGAGACTAACATGGCTACTTGTGCCACTGCTTCTCAGGCTGGTTGGAGCTACAAGGGAAAACAGCAATGGAAGCTGGTTTTATTGCCCATCTTTCTGGTTGTAGGTAAATGTTGTTGATTCTTTTTCATGGATAAATGTGTTTCTTCTTGGTAAACAGTGCTGCTACCTTTTGTGTTTCAAGCTGAAAGTAGGACTACAGGAGGGAGAGAAATTGGTAATGAAGTGATTTAGCATTTAATTTGGTGTTCTTTCTACATGAATTGCACTTTGCTTTCTGTTTGGTTTTCTGCTGCACTGAATTCTGTCAAATTCATGTCAGTTTTGTAGCCCTAATGTATATCTGGATCCCTGCTTGGGCTTCTGAGCACAATAGCTGATTTGGTAAACTTGACGTTTTTCCAGAGGGGATTAGTTGCTATGTAGGAATTGTTACGATCATTCCAGTGAAAGCACTTCTGATTGATTGTCTCTCTTGCTTGGAAACTACTTGTCTAATATTTGGGGGGGGGTTGTATATATTTTGTGGCATTCAGGAACTTGCTGGAGGGGAGTATGGAAGTCAGACAATCAACTTGTTGCTCGTTATATGGGCCATACTTAATGTGCACTGGAAATAAAACCATGCTCAGAATGTTTGAGACGCCGCTGGGTTTCTTCTTAAAGATGTTTCTTAGTCAAGCTATTTACTTCATTTTAGAATGTGATTTTCAGGTTCTGTGGTGTGATTTAAAATAAAGGTTCCTGGAGGTTTTTTATTTAATTAAACTTAGTATCAGAATTTGGATTTTATTTCTTTTGAAGTGTGTTGACTTAAAAAAATACTCTCAGTTTGGAGTGGCAAGAATTCCTGAAGGAGTGATTCTACAGCAGTATTTAGGTGCAATACTGTGTGACCAGTGCCTCTCTGTCTCACAGGGCAGCAGTTGACTGTTTATCAGGTCTTACTTTTGTCTGATACCAGCCTATGTGTTTAGTTTTACTTCATCTTTCAAACAGTTTTAGCCTGGTGGGACCCTGAGAAGAGTTGCACTGAGCTCTTTCCTTTTATTGTTTCTGTAACTTTCTACTTTTTTTCCTCGCTATAACTTTTTCAAAATTATTGTTTCAAAGTAGTTTTTATGTAGCTTCTTTAGTTATAAAAAGAAGTTTATGAATATTGGGAAATAAAACACGTTCTCTTTCCCTTTTTGTTGTCAAGATACCTCGGTAATAATATGTCCATATTCTTTATAGTTTCCATGTTGGCAAAGCTTCCAGTTAGATGATGAAATATGTTTCAGGTCTATTTTATTAACTGCTCTGGCTGTGGTAAATGCACATCAAAATCATCTGTTCCATTTCTGGTTTACATTGTTGTATTCCTGTCATAGTAAAACATGAGCTTTGAAAGGCACAGCGGTGGAAAAATCCTGTTCAAAACCTCTCTTAATCATAGATTTAAATATGACTATGTGCACACTGGCAGACTTCTGTTTTGGGCAAGTGCATGTTACTGTGAAGTAATAGAGAAATTCATATAAAATAGTGCTAAGCTGTAAAAAACAATGTGAAAACTGTGTAGCAGTATTCTGACCTTGTAATGATTTATAGCTGGAAGAGCAGAACTTGAGCTTGGAAAATGATGAATTTCAGCTTCATTTGAGGGGCTTTTAAAAATTTATTTTTATTTATTTTTTCCCTTTCCTCTCTGAGCTGTATCAGTCCAGTACTGCTTGTAGGTTTGCCCATTACACATGGACCAGAAAACCCCCATGGGAGACAGAGGTGGGATTGACACTGCAGCGGAGGACTTCCGTAGGGAAATCCTTGGATACAGAGAGACAGTCAGCTCTTCAAAGAGCTTTAGAGAACTGCTCTGTGTGGTACAGGGAGTACAAAAATGAAGGAACAAATCGAGCCTTCTGTGCAAAGGGAGCTGGAGAGGATGAGGTGTGCAGAGCAGGCCTGGAGAGCCGGGAAGTGGGATAAATGAGGACAGCAAGGGAGCATGAAGGCCAAGTACTTGAAATGAGAAGGGAGGGAGAAAGGGGAGAGCATCATAAGTACATGAGGCACTAACAATGTCCAGGGAATGGTAGGAGATGAGGAAATAATTGAGAAAAGACTAAGAGCATGGAAAATACCTCTGTTGTTTCAGCAGCCAGAAGTACAAAGAGAGGATGTGTTACTTGGGGTCCTCATCCCAGAGCTCTGAAACTGCAGGAATGTTCCAGCTTCTGAGGAGCTTTAACAAGGGGTGAGGAGGACCAGTGTGGCTGGGTGGGCTCTTCTGGGTGACCATGCTGAGCAAAGAGAAGGCAGCTCCAGCTGGGATTCATCTGTCCTTGGTCTTGTGTTGTCATTCTTTCCTGCTGTCCCCCTCATCCCAGCCATCACCATTCCCCCAACTCTGAAATACGTGTCATTTTCATGAATATGCACTTGGTGGAGATTTCCAGGAGACTGTAGAGACTGGTGCCCAGTTCATGTAATTCTTTTTTCTAATTAGCTCCGTTAAATAGAAGACCGAGGTGTTTGCTTAGGGTAGTTTGATTGATTTTGTCATTATTATTTTCCCCCAATATTTGTTATTTTCAGTGTGTTAAAGGAAAATCTTGCTTATCATGTGCCCATTCTTCTTCCCAGGTATAAGCCAAGTATATTCATTGTACCATAAGGACAATAGTTACCAGCTAGTACATAAACTATTGTTACTTCTAATCTCTGAGTCCATTTTCAGTCCACAAAATATTTTTAAGTTGTACCCATAGCTGCTGTACTGACTTAAGAGTCTCCTTTAAGAGTGTTCTTTCAGTTGCTTTTTAAACTGCAAGCATGTATTCTGGCAGTCCTGCTGGTGTTATTTTTAATATTCAATCTTATTCTTAGTATTCAATGTTATTTTTAATATTCAGATTTATTTTTAATCTTTTAAAGAGACTAGATGCTTCTCTGTAAGATTTAGTGCTTTTCCTTATTCTTAAATTTGTCTGGCAGTGATGGGATTTATCTATCTAGTTTGATTAGAAATGAGACTTGCTTTCTGCAAACAACATATTTGGCCCCAGGAATCAGAGGCATTGATTTTAATAAGCTGATGTATGCATCTGTTGGCTTCTGCCCTTAATAGTCTCAGTACAAAAATGGGGTCTGTTCAGGGTTTTTTGTGGCTTAAACTGCCTTAGATAAAAAAATTAGAATCTTTATTTTGCTGTTAAATCTCCCCAGGAAAATTTAGGACCAGAGTTACCTTGGAGTTTTTGCTCTTGGCGTTTGGTTTCCCCTGTCTGCTGAAACACTCCCGTGTCTAAGCTGGCTTGAGCTACATGACCTCTTGAGAACTTCAGCCAACTCCGTGTCTGTGACATTAAGGGAGCAGTAGCAACGTCGTTTGTAGGTTGCTCTGGAGAGAATTGTTGCAGAAAGCTGAGAGTTGTTGCCTGTAACTTTCTGGCTTGGAAACTTGGCCAGTGGAACGTACCTGTAATTTGCCATTTGTACTGTGGACAACTGCTGTCTGTAGTGCTGTTTATTTGCAGAGTCCAGTCAGTGTTGTAATGCATTCTTGGGTTTGGGATTTATACCCGGAGTACAAATGTGCTGCAAGCCTCAGGGTTCCCAACCTCTGATAGATGCTGCCAAGGCTCTGTATTGCTGCCAGTTTCTTGGGCAGGGGTTTGCAGTGTCTCACCACAATGTGAGTCTAAGCAAGGAGCTAAAAAATGAATCTGGTAGGTAAATGCTGGAATGGCAGCTGAGCTCCACAATTTAAGTGTCCAAAGTCAAAATTACAGTTTAATATTCTCACCAAACACAGCTGAAAGCAAAATCTGAAACAACTTAATGAAAAGTTTGAGGTCTGGCAGCCTCAAACTGTACTTGGCAGGTATTGACCTTGTCAACAGCACTAGCAAGGCTATGGAAAATGCTTGGGTTCTGGTTTTGGCAGACAAAGAGCAACCACCGAAAAATATTTGAAGTGTAGTGCATTGTAGTGTAAGAATGAAGAGCCTGTGTTTTATTACTGGCTATGTGTTCTTAAAATCTGTGTGTGTTTTGCTTTGGTTTGCTGTCTTCATTGATTTTCTTGGTCAGCACAACTCTCTATTGGGGAACAAATTCACCTCTGAAATTGGAACTGGGAATCAGGATGGAACTGAGGAACCAATGCAGAAGAATTAGTAAAGTTTTGCTTTGAAATCTGTTCTCTTGTCTTTTCTTTCTTCTTTATTTTTGTCTCAAGATAGAAGACTAGTGGGGTAAAAATGTGAATGCTTCTCCTCCTCTTTTTCACCTCTAAAACTTCTGATTGAAGTACCAGAAAATAGAATTGAATAGATGCATTTGTTCTACATCTGTTCCTCTACATGGAGGAGTTGTTCTACATCCGGGTCTGCTTCTGAAGCCTTAGCCAAGCATTGACTTTGCCCAAGAGCTCTTCTGGGCTATGACAATCAGGAAAAAAAATCACAACAAAGTTGTTGTATTCTATTGAGAGACATCCTTTCATGGAAACCATAGTCTTTATGCATAATTACTTTAAAATAATGATAAGAAAGTCATAATCCTATATGTCCCTAAATTCTCCTGAAGACGCATGGTGTATCTTTTGTATCTTTCAGTGCATTTAATCCCAGTAAACCCTGTCAGGGAAGATGGGTTGAATCCTAAGAGCCGGAAGAGAATAATGCCTGATTTGCTGACAGAGCCTCCTGCCATAGACCCCGTTTACGAAGCTCATGTTTACTGCAATATTCCCACCGTTGCTGAGCGCAGCATGGAAGGTAAGCTTTGGGAGGGCAGACCTCAGCTTAGCGGCTTGTTTCTGTGTGCTGTTATTGGAAATGATAACTCTGTGCATTGTCAGTTCATTGGTGCTGGGAGAAGGTGCAGCAAACACCAGCTGGTTGCTGAATTATGTTAAATCATTCAAAACGTGCTGCTCCTTTTTCCTTCTCTTTGTATCCTCTCTGTCGTCTTGATTTTTGGAAATGGTTCTGTCTCCAGCCAGTGGTCAGCTATAGGTCTAAGACTGAAAAGGTTGGGAGAGGTGTAGATATTTAATGTTTGAATTGTAGTTCTTGTTACAAGTCAGCTGCATTTCAAACAGTTGACTTGGAATTCTGGAAGAAAAACCCCACAGAAGTAATCAATTTTGGAATTCCAAGCCATTAGACATGGTCAGCTAGAGGGCATATTTGCATTCTTTACCCCACAGTGGCTGCAGCGAGTCTGAATGAAGTCCTTCATTAGCATATCCTACTAATGCTTATCAAGTAAATCACAAACTAGTATATCAAAAAGATCCAGGTTAGACATGCTGCAAAATCCATCATTATGATGGGGACTGGAAGAGAGGCATTACAAAAGTGGAATAACCTTACTGTGTTGACAGAGTTCAGTGCTTGAATAATGTTTTGTGTGGTTGGTGGTCTTCAGATGTACTGTGGAGATGTGCTAAGAACCTCAGTCTTGTATAACTTGTCTTGCAATCTGAAGTGAAATCTTTCTTGGGTTGGTAAGTTGTATTTTCTTAGGGGTGTTTTCTTTCACTGCAGTACCAAAGCTATCAAGCTAATTGTACCTGCTTTTTTTTTTTTAATAAAAGAAAGTATATGCAGGTAATGGGTTTTTTTCTTTCTCTTTTTTTTTTTTTTTCCTCCTCTTTTTTTCCTTTCTTTACTTAAGGTCATGCCCCTCATTATTTTAAGCTGGTGTCAGTTCAAGTGCTGATTCGACACGGTGATAGGTATCCTCTGTATGCCATTCCCAAGACAAAGAGACCTGACATCGACTGTATGTTGGTGCCCAGCAGGTAAAATTCTTGGAGTTTGTCTTTACGAAGCTCTTTTTTTGCTTGAGAATAATTTTTTTCCTCTTCAGGAAACAATTTGTGCAGCCTGAAGTACATTGTGACTTCTGACCATTGTGTATTGCCATGGTTTAATAAAACAACCCCTCTATCAGTGGTGCACAGTACTTTCTTTGAAACAAGAACTGTTACATGTTACCAGTTCAGACCAGAGTATGTTCTTCATGTTTCTTTAAAAAGCAAAAGCTGTTTAATTGGATATTTAGGTTGCCATTCCTCTTAGGTAAGTTTTTATGTTTTGAAAATATTAAGTGTGTTGTTTGAGATGGCCTCTTCCATTTCAGCTCAGCGTGCTTCCCTTCGTCTGAGTACGAAAAGCTCTCAGGCAGTTCAGCACTACCCTAAGAAAACTGATATTTGTATTTTATATTATCTTTTCTTTTGCTCTTCAGAAATACAGTCTATCGGTGTTTTTCCTTAATGATTTGTGTCAAAATTCAGGAAAAAATAGGAGTTGTACATTTAACTATTAAAATAAAAGTTAACAGAAAGTGCTGCTGTTTGCTACTTGAAAACTACCCCTTTTCTGTAGTTACCTCTCAGAGTTTAGAACTGTCTCTTGGAAATTAGTTGTGTCTAACTGCCACTAAAACATCATTTTCCTTTCTATTTCAGTATAGGGCTTTTGTCTGACATCATGTCTTTGTAGGTTGCTGAAACCTGTTTTCACACCAGAATCTCTTTGAGCTGCAGATACGATCTGAACTGCTTCTTTGTGGCAGAACCTTTTTTGCTTAGATTTTACTCACTGATATGGATGAATTATAGTGTACAGCAGTAGAAAAAACCAGTGATGATGTAGTTTCCCAACCTTTGCCATGGCTTGTTTGATTACATGTAAGTACTTTTAAGTAGGATGATGATGATTTTTACAACAGAGGACTTACCAGTGAACCTACTGAATAAAAGAAAAATACCAAGATATGTTAGCAAAACCTCTGGGCAAATCTACCCCTTCATGCTGCTGTCCCCTCAGCAGTGTCAGGTGTGGAGATTTCAGTGGCTGAGGGCTGTGTTGTGTTCCTGCACACATCACTCAGGAAAAGAGGCACAGTAGGTACACAAAGCAGTGTAGATGGACCACAAATACCTTTATCCAGAATGGCGTGGAATCTCCTCTGTCTTTAATTCTGCACCAGAAAAGCAAGAACGTTATTTCTTTATTCACAATTGGCTTTACTCTTGTGCTGGAGGTGTTAATGCCACACTGAAAGTGTGTTTCACCTCAGTGCCTGGGAGGATCATGGAGCAGATCTTCATGGAAGGAATTTTTAGGCACGTGCAAGACAACAAGATGAGCCAAGGCAGCCAGCACAGCTTTACTCAAGGCAAATATGCCTGACCAGTCTGGTGGCCTTCTGTGATGAAGGGGTGACTGAGACCGTGGTCAAGGGAAGACTGACCAGTGTCGTCTGCCTGGAGTTCTGTAAGGCTTTCAGTGTGGTCCCTCATGGCATCCTTAACTCCAGACTGGAGAGATGTGGATTGGAAGGGTGGACTGTTCAGTGGATGAGGAATTGGCTGAATGGATGCAGAGGTGATCAGGAGCTCTGTGTCCAGGTGGAGGCCAGTGATGAGTGGTGTCCCTCAGGGCTCTGGCACTGGTGCTGTTCAATACCTTCATTACTAACATGGACAGTGGAAGCGAGTGCTTCCCTGGTAAGTTTGCAATGACAAGAAATTTGTGTCCAGCTTGAGAAGTGGGTCCATGAGAAACTCAAGAGGGTCAAGAAGTTCAAGAGGTTCACCTGGGTCAGAACAATTGCAGACATGGGTACAGACTGGCAGAAGTCACTGAGAACAGCCCTGCAGAGGACTTGGGGGTTCTGGTGGATGAGAAACTGGACATGTGTGCACTGGCAGCCCAGGAGGCCAGACATTGGCTGCTGCTTTTCTGTGTTCACACTTCAACTTCCACCAAAGTGTCTGTTTTGTCAAGAAGTGTTACTCAGGGGTCTGATCCAATATCCTCCAAGAGAAGTTGGATTTCCTTGAGTGGTACCTAACCCCAGAAGCACTCTGTGCCCACTGCAAACTGGGTGGCTTCCTGAAATGAGATGTGTGTTCCTGAGATTGCAGAGAGGAGACCAAACTCCAGTTATCTCTGCCATAGAGTGGAGTGGGCAATTAATTTTTCTAACAAGATGGAAAATGAATTGATTGCTAATAGCTGTGATAACATTTTTAATGACCTGCCTATAAGGGGTACGATTATTTTCAGCATGAAATACTGTAGAGAAATACGATCCAGATTATTATTGGAGTTCCTAAAGGCTCTGATCTTCTGATCTTTCTTTATATCTGTCATGTTAGAATGTATGTGAGAAAGCTTTATTGAAAAGATGTTAACTGCAAGTGACAGTGTTGGATGAGTAGCTGTGTTTCTCAGTATTAGTGTGCCACATGAGACCTCAGTTTTGTATTTGTCAGAGAAGCTTTTATAGCTGTTTCCACTTGAGTTTCAGGCAAGGACTACAGCATCAAGGCCCTGGAGTCAGAAGAGCTATCCATAAAAGGCAAGGAAGTAGTGTGGCTTTGACACAGAAGGACCAAATGGAGCAGTTAAGAGGGCACAGTCAGGCTCTGAGGAGGCCAGAGGGGGGATGCCCGTGGCTCTCACTGATTTATGAATCGTTAGAGCATCAGTGTGTAGATGACACATCCCTTACCACTCACAGCCCCTGAAAGACCTTGTCTGCTCCAGAACAAAATGTATGTAAAATAGCATCTCCTCATCTAATTTAGGGCAGCAGAAAGATTAAAGGAGTTGGCTCTGCACCATTCTGTCCAGATGTGTTAAAGCTGACCTTACTGAATAAAGCTAGAGTTCAGCCAGTTGTTCTGAATGGAACATTCATTACTTCAGCATCAGGAAGCTATTTGCTGTGTTTGGCTGTCTGGCTTATGTTCCTTTGTGATGTAAATTTGGTGCTCGATTGTCAGTGTATGTGTATGGGGAGTGTGACAGGGTCTGCAGTCACTGCCTTTGAACTGAGGGTTTCTTGCTGCTGTGTGGTTGAGTTGAGATGTCTGATGGAAAGTCTGGCTCCTTGAAGCTTTCTGGACTTACAGCATCAGATAAGCAAGCTGCTCATATGCAGGCTGCTCTTTATTTGACTTGGCATTCAGCTGATGGAATTCATTAATTAAGCAGATTATGCCACAGCCCCATGGACTTCTAATGGATATGCAAAATAGCCTTGAGGTCACGCTTGGGTTTTGTGAATTATGGATTGTGACATGTAAGTGTAGAATGAATATAAGCAAATGGATTTAATGCTTTGGAGATTTCTTCCATCTAAAACTTCAATTAATATTACTATTATCATTTTTATTGTTCTGGATGCAAATTTCCAGAGGGAACCGAATAACACATACTTTTTCCTCAAGAAAATGACTTGAATGATGTTATGAAAATCATTTCATTGTATTGTTTGCTTATGGGGGAAATAAATTAATCCCACACATTTTTTTTTCCTTATTAGCTCACATTTATGCTGTCAAAAGTAAAAAATATGCAGTGTTTCTTCATTGAGTTTGTCTGTGATAGAGAAGTGCTTTTTGGAAGATGCTAAAATGATTTCAGAAGACTGCTATAATTTGATAGTAAGCTGGGTTAATTAGCATATACTTGAAGGCATTTTGAGAGGTGTTGATGTTAATCATAAGAAGCTTAGTAACAAATACTGAAATTTTAGGTTCAGTATGCACGTTTTGAAACTGCCACAAAAATGAGCTGGGAGGTGGGAGATGAGACAAGTATCATACTGTGAGCTAAATGGGCTGTGGATTTGACTTGGAGTGAGGTCAAAGTAGGATCCAGACCAGCGTCAGGTGAAGAAAGGTCTCCTGAGGCCTCTGCTGACTTTAAAGACTCAGAGAGCAGTGAAGTAGATGGAATTACAGAGCTGTGGAGTGGTTTGGGCTGGAAGGGACCTCACAGATCCTCTCATTCCAAGCCCTGCCAGGGGAGCACTGTGGAGTTTGTTATAAAAATGTAAAGGCTGCGAGACCTTTATGAATAAATAATCCCCAGCAGTACTACTGCTGCCTTAGGATCTCTTTTGTAGACTACAGTGATCTATTGTTGGGTTTAGTGGCTCTTTCTATTCATTTGCCTTCTAAAAAGGAAACTGTGTAGTCTTTTGATCTCACACTTTTCTTGTTGCCTACTTGAACACATGTTATTTTTGCTTGAAGTTCTAAAATGATTTTTTGCTTTTTAAGTAAAGAGAAAGGGACTTGATTTTGGTACAGTTTGCAGGCAGAATCTTGTGTTGTACAATGACAGAAAGGTCATGTTTGTGTGTCTGAAGCCTGGTGTGGTCACATTTACTCACAGAGTGATGCACTGAGGGCTCTGCAGCTCCTTGTGAGAAGCCTGGTCCTCTCAGCTTTTGCCGTGCATCTCATCTCCTTAAGGAAAAAGGGAATTGTATTGAAGGATGCCAGCTCTGTTCCTGGTAGAAATACCTAATATAGTTCAAGTAGTTGTGCAATATTTCTTTCCATGTACACTGGTTACAGTGTAGCAATAAAGAGGTGATACTTCAGTATTAAAGCATTTTAAGACCTCTGCAAATAAGATACTTAAATGTTGATTAAGGATTTAAATGGTGGTCCATTCCAGTGCTAGCGCATGAAAACCAGAGAATTAAATCTGGGATCTATTATCCCAGTGTTTAGTTTGTAAATAAGAAAAACGTCACCTGAGTTAATTATTTGAGGGAAAAGAAGCATCCTCAGTTTTGTCAGAGATAAAATTTATTCTATTGTACACAAATAAAATCATTAAAAGGCAAATTAACAGATTTTAAAGAAGGGGACCAAATGTAAAAATTGGGAAGTGTGGCTATTGTTAGTGGGTTTGACTGAAAAAGCTGTTCCATTTTCTGACAAAATTTGAAATATTTTTATACTAATACCTTTTACAAATGTGGTAGCTTGCCATTGTAATGCCAGGAAAATTACAGAAGGGTATCTCATTAGCCCATTTTTATTTTCTGATTATTTTTATGGAAATAAAATTTTAAGGGTAATTCAGTCTTTTCAACTGTACAACTGAGCAATTTCCTTTGCTTCCTGCTCCAACAGCCCCAGCAGCCTCAGCCGTGTTGCCTGGATACTCCATCTCCTGCAGCATCTGTAAATTGGCCAATTCAACAGGAAGATTCATATTCTAAATAAAAGCCAAGTCTTGGGGCGGGAGGGGGAATGCTTTGTCAGCTGGGAGCCTGAGTGCTGCTGCAGATCCTGCGGCTGAGAAAAATGGGTGTTTGTTTGCCCAGTTGTAGAGGGATGTGTTTTTAACCAGAAGTAAGCTTTGAATTTCTATTCAGAAAGATGTCCAACAGTCATATTTCACAATGCACTTCTGCAGGCGTGTGCTTATCTTGTGCTCACTTTAAATACAGTGTAATCCAAAGTTAAGTAGCTTGAATCTCCATATCTAATATTATTAATACACTGGAATATAAATTCATCAATTATCATCCCTTTTTAAATTTTATCTTGAAAGTTAATTTATTTTGCCTGCGATTTTTTCAGAGAAGTCCTTTTGCAAAGTACAGATAAATACTCTTCTTTCTTCTTTTCCTTTCTTTCTTCCCACAAGCGATTGCTGGCAGTTTTATCAGCACAGGTTTGATTCTGTTAGAATTCTTTCAGGCTTCTGTAAGCAAAGCAGCAAAAGAAGCAGAATGGATAATGCAGTTCTTTTCGTTTTATTTCACATGTATTTGCAGAACTTATTAATTAAGTGAACAGAGTTTAAGGAAAATGTTGATTGTCAGTTTATTCATGTGTGGAGTTTTGTAAAGTTCAAGATTTAGAAAATTGGTGCTTCAGCCTGCTACCTCTGTAATAAGCTTAAAAAGCCATTTGCTAATGGGTGTAATTTAATTTTCTCAACTTAATTCTTCCATTTTTAGATTTCATTGCTGGACTGTGAAAATAGTGCAATGCACAAAATGTTCTGTTGGGAATTTTCTTCTGGAGCTGGAGTGAGCTTCTAATGCACGATTGTACAACAGGAAGCCTCCGCTGCTTGGGAAACATAAACCAGGCTTTGTTCCTTTCTCTGCTTTGCAAATACTAATCTTCATTTGCCCTGTTAAAATTGCAGTATACAGAAGAAGCTGTGGATTTAGAATATCATAAATTGGCTGGTTTTCCTTTAATTTGAAGTAAAAATGAAAATAATGAGTGTGATGCTTTTTTTTTGTCTCAGTTTGCATTTTTTTCTTACTGGCAGTTGTGGCATAATTGTAACATTTTCCTGCCAGGATGCTTTTTTCCTGAATGTAAATAAAATAGTGGAAAATTCCAATTTTATATAATGATATGAGCTACCTTTCTGTTGACAGACACCGATTCTTATGAGCCCTCATGTCTATGCAGGCTGTGAGCATAGCTCTGCAAGAGATTCTCTCATGTATGAGAGTTTCTCAGTTGGCTCTTCTAAGTAAGCATGGATGTTTTTGTCCCGGTAAACTTGGATTCCCGACACTCACTCCTGCTTTAATGGTGTTATTGCTCCCTCTGGTGGGTTCTGCAACTCGGGTTTCTTTTTAAGACCTGAGGTTTTTATATCAAAAATAGTTTATCATTCTAACAAATGTAAATATGAGCAGTAAACACAAACCCCAGACTTCTGTAAAGGATCCCTGACAAAATTTATTTTAGATATATTTGAAGCAACATGAAAATATATTAACTATATTCAAGCTGAAAATCCTATTAAGATGAGAACCATCTGGGGCAGAGTTGGGTTGCCAAACAGTTTCTAATTTAGTTCTGCACAAAATTAGAGAGGTGACTGTGTGACCTTTGGTAACTGTTGACATTTAACAAAGAAGACCCCACTCGTGTAATGCATTTCTGCTATAGGAATGTGACCACAGATTTATATTTTAAAGCTTCAGGTTACCTTTGGGTTATATTGTGGGCTTGTTTGTACCTGTACCTTTCTGCACAGCAGTACCACAGTGAGCTGAGTCCATGGTGTATTTGAATTTTTCTGCACAGTTTGGGAGATCTAAGCATTCTTTCACTGACTTGAACTCTGTTTCAGTGAGTTAACTGAGGCATTTTTGTGAGTGTCTCTTTTCCAGCTGCATTCATCCCTTGCATGGTCGGGGGTATCTTACCTGTGTACGTGTCCAGCAGTGTTGGCCTCTTTCTTCCTGGATAAAAGTGCAGTACCCCAAACAATGATTCCAGTTTTAATGGTACTTTCCAGTCCCACGTAATCGAGACCACATGTTCTAACTGACTTGAGGCTGAAGGAAGTAGAAGTAAAAGCTGAGATTGTAATCAGCTTTGTACAGTACAAAATCTGAGAGTTCCTTCAAGATCACCTGCTTAAAATACTGGTTATTTGAACTCCTTTAGATTGTTACTGCCTTTGGCTGTGCTGTTAAAGAGCACTAGTACTTCAGAAACTTCAGAAATCAGAGAGATTTGGAGGGTTTTTAAAGGATTTTTTCTTCTTTTCTTTTTCATTTTAATTCATAACAGTATTAGTGACTGAATTCAAAGCAACCCCCAGAAATTGTTCTGAATTACTTACTGAGAGTTGTCATAATTTTAACATGACAAGACGTCTGTTTCCCTATAGTTCTTTGGTCGATAGTAAGTACTTAGATTTCTTTTCCATATTTGCAAAAGTCCTGAGTAAGAGCAGATGTTGTCTCAGTGGGAAATAACCTCACACCATGACATTTCTGAGCTGACATACTTGGAATACTTTACTCTCTTGAGCTGCTTTCCCATATGCTTTTGGAAGTTTTCACATTTTGGTTTATTACCTCTCTAGGAAACCTTCTCATCCTCAGCTTGAGGCCTTCATTAAGCATATGTCCAAAGGGTCTGCAGCCCAAATGGATGGTTCCCTGAGCAGCCTGCCTCGCTTCCCCAGCCATTCTCTGTGTGAAATGGGAGAGCTTACACAGACAGGTGAGTTTTCATAGCAGCTCTGTCTCATCCTCTGCTCTGTTAAATACAGTCTGCTTGAAAAGGGATCTTCTGATTCTCTTTATATTGAAATAAATGCTTGTTTATAGAAGCCTACCATGTTGGTCCTATCCAAGGCTATGCTGGGATATGGATAAAGTATTAGACTCTCTACTGTAGAAGTGGCAGCACTTGTAGAAACCATGCTTTGTCCAATAGCTTGATAATTCTGTTACACACTGGTCAATCTTGGCATTTCTTTTAACTTCCTTTGTAGCAAGGCAGAGCACCTTTCCTTCAGGTCACTTCACACCACACAGTTGCACTGTTACCCTTGTGACAAAGAGCAGTGCTCAGTCCCTGCTGAGGAAGATCTGGTGCTCTGTTACTGACAGGGCTGTGGTTCAGAGGGACCCCGTGTCCCCTACAAGAGATGCTGATGTGGCAGACAAACCTGATGCTTGTGTTATGGGAATGCTTTATACATCTGGTCCCTGTCAGATGCTTGTGTGTTCTGGGATCCCTTTGGAAGATATCCTTGGTCACTGTCAAGTCTTGCAAAGTGGTATCAGGAGAAAGCAAGGCAGGACATCACAGAACACTTCCTAACACAGCCTGTTGTGCGTGAAATTGCACACAATACACGGAATGTGTAACTGAGCTGGCATCTGGGGACTCCTGTGGCCTGTAGCAAATTATGTAAGGGTGTTATAGTGCATAAAGGGTTCATGCCCATTGCTTTGCTGCTGTGAGAGCTTAGTGCAAGAAATCTGGATACTGGAGTAGAGGTTTTGGCACGTGGGAAGGACACACTCTCCCTTTCCAGCTGGATAAAGGCAGAGCTTCAGCATAAATTATCAAGCAATTTAAATACTCCCTGAAGGAAGATGGAGAAGGAAGTTTGATGCAATTGCTGCACCTCACCACTGTTCTGTGAGTTTACGCACTAGTTTACATTCTGTGTATTTGTTTCATGACTTCTGGTGTTTTTATTGGCTGCCATAAATTTTCAGGGACACAGCATTCTCTGCCTGCCTGAAAACCTGACTCAGGTGCAGTCTTCAAAAACACCTTACTTGCATAGTCATGTTAGACCCATTCAGTCTGTGCAAGGAATAAATATTAAACCTCTGAGGTTTTAAACAGATCTGACAGAACCAACTTCTTTTCTATATTTCAGGTTAGTTCCTAGAATCTTAGAGATACTGAGGAATAGCAGGTTTCTCATGTTTCACACAGTTTTCCTAATAGTCAATCACAAGTGAAGTTCAGTTTTGTAAGTTTATAGCCTTGTAACTTATTGTTCATTTATCAGTAAGGCTGCTAGATGTAATTCTTTTTTCAAAACTGCAAAGATTCTAATCACCTGTTGTAATTTGTTTCAAAATTCAGGGGTTGTACAGCATTTGCGAAATGGACAACTGCTCCGAGAAATTTATATCAACAAACACAAACTGCTCCCTGGTGACTGGACAGCCAAGCAGCTCTACTTGGAGACCACAGGGAAGAGCCGAACCCTGCAGAGTGCGTTGGCTCTGCTCTACACCTTTTTGCCAGATTTTGACTGGAAGAAAATTAACATGAGGCACCAGTGGAGCACCATTTTCTGCTCGGGAAGCTGCGACTGTCCCATGAGAAACCACTACCTAGAAGAGGAGCAGCGCAGGCAGTACAGCTTACGGGTGAAAAACGGCGATTTGGAGAAGATATATGTGGATATGGCAAAGATTGTGGGCATTCCCACCAGGCAGCTGAGAGCTTCTAACCCAATAGATTCTCTCTTGTGCTATTTTTGTCATAATGTCTCATTTCCATGTACCAAAACTGGCTGCATTGGTATGGAGCACTTCAGAGTAATCAAGAAACATCAGCTGGAGGATGAGAGAGAAAGACAAGAAAAGAAACTTTACTTCTTGTATGCACTATTGGCTACTCATCCTCTCCTCAACCAGACTGTCAATCGGCTGCAGCGTATTGCAGAAGGCAAGAAGGAAGAAGTGTTTGTTCTCTACTCTGCGCATGATGTCACCTTGTCACCTGTTCTCAGTGCCTTGGGCATTACAGAGGCCAGATTTCCCAGATTTGCTGCCAGATTAGTTTTTGAGCTGTGGCAGGATGGGAAGAGGCCCAAAGAACACTTTATCCGCATCCTGTACAACGGTGCTGATGTCACATTCCAGACCTCGTTTTGCAAGGATCATTATAAACGTTCCAGCAAGCCAATGTGCCCACTAGAAAAATTTGTCAACTTTGTCAAGAGGGATATGTTCTTGATTTTTAACAGTACTAGCTACTATGATGCATGTCGTAGGAGAGCACTGTAGAAAAGGGAGGAGGAAAGGAGGCAGTGTTAACTCGTGTCAGTGATCTGTTTTCTGGTGGAGGCACAGTTCAGTTTTGTTACTTCTTGTACTTGTATGTGTAAGTACAGGGGGTAATACTTGAAACATTCTTCACATAGTTTTATTTTCATTCAGGCTGCAGATGGCCTTCAGTAGAAGAACAAATGCCAAGGGTTATGTGTATGTGTATGCTCACAAATGCTGTTAACTGTTGTGATAAAACATGTGGGTGAATGTAACCTGGCCCTTGCTTGACAGAGTGAAAGAGCATAGACTTTGTGTTTCTCTGTTCCAGAGCAATACTTGGATAGCATAAGTTTAAACCCAAAACTACTTTTTTTTTTTTTTTCCCCCACCACCATCTCACAGTAATTTTAAGCGGTTCATGTCAGGGTCATTATGAATTCCAGGTGTCTGCATTAAGGCATTTGTAAGGAATTTTTGAATTTCCTTACTCAGAGGAAGCCTTCTAATGTTGTGGGGCAGGTCCTCAAAGCAAAGTGCATGTATGTGTGTGTGAAGACTTGCCTGAGCATGTACAAATGAGCGTGTGCCTTTTGGACCTCTCAGACCTACAAACCCTTGGCTGTTGTTGCCAGTGCCAGAGAAGGGTGTACTGGAAAAGGGATACAAAACTCTACTCTCTGATCGCACTTTCAGCACTTTGAATAGTTCAAACACAGTCTAGAAACATGTAAAGGTCTTGTGATGTTAAAATAGATAGCAAACACTAACAGCACCACTAAACCTGAGTGGGAAATTAGGGTTAGAAATCAGTTTTATGGTGAAGTGTTGGGCTCTCTCCCATTGTGAACACGTTCAAGCTGTTGTGCTATGGAACAAATCAGTGTTTTAGGAATTTGCTATGGTGACTGCTTGAGACAGCTTGACTAAATACTGAGAAAATTTTGTAGTTGAGTTAGTATTTTTATGGACTAGGAAGCTCTTATTTTGTAAGACCAGACTTGTACATATTGTACTGTGTGTATTTATAGCACAGTAGATCTTTCTTACTTGTTTAGTTTGTAAAGACTTGTGGAGGTCACTTTTTAGACATTTCTTTTCCCTTGATCAGGATGTTTAGACTTAAGAATAAATTGTCTTTTATGGGTAATTTGAACAATGAGTAGATAGGAAAACTTGTACTTCAGACTGCTTTCATCTCTGTAGGAGTAGTAAATTGAGAACCAATTTTTAATAGAATTCATAGAAATTTTATAATGGGGGTTTTTGAGCCTCTAGAAATAAAGTAGTCTGTGACTTGTGATTAAATGGTGCTAGTTTGTCAAGGAAAACATAACTCGGCATAAGTTCTCTGACTGTTGGCATTCTGCTCTCTCTGTTTTCAATGCTGCATTTGAACATGTTTCTTTAAATAAAGTTCTGGGGTCTCTTTGTATATTTGTGTGTTATGTTCGTTGTGACTTCCGTAGCTGTTTGCAGGAACAAGGTGGGTGTTGTTAAGCTGCTTGTTGCCTTTGTAACTTCTGCACTGAATCTGTCCTGGGCCCCAGTCTGGGCAGGAGCAAGTAAACATTTCATGAATACTGAACTAGAAATCCTGATGGAGTATTTGGGGCTTTGGTACCACACTGGAGTGGTAACCTTTTCTGTCTAAGAGACTGGATCTGCTCATCATCATCCCTGTTTGTGTGCTGGCAGGAAAAGAGGAAGAGAATTGGAAAGGTGAGCTCTCTGTAGAAATCAGGTGAAGGGGACCATTTGCCTGATGTAAGTAGCAAAGGTAGAGACCCCATAACTTCTCCTTTATGTTGAGCTGGAACCTCTTGTGTTTGTTTGTGCCTCTACTGCCTCTTCTCCTGTCACTGGGCAAGACTGTAATGATCTCTCTCATTTATAGTTCCCTGCAGGTGTTTGCACACATGGCTGAGATTCCCCTGAGCCTTCTCTTCTCTGGGATAAGCAGACCCAGCTCTACCCTCATGTCAGGTGTTCCAGTCCCTTGGCCCTCTTGGGTGTTAGTGGGGGCTCTCCGGTAGCTCCATCTCTCTTGTCCTGCTGTGATAAAGAGCCGTGATAGCTGTTTCAGCCAAAACAGCCTCCGCTGTGGCCAGGGCAGTGACAAGAAACTTGTATTGGGGAATCTAAGGAAATCTGGAACTAAATTTTCACTTAGAGCTTCAGGTTATCAGCACCTGCTCACCTGTATGTTTGAGGGTCACTGGATGGGCAGAACCAAATCGCTAATGTAAAAATAATTAAAAAAAAAAAGGGCAAAATCTAATTATTCTTGTGCGTATGCATAGTTCATTAAGGTACACTCTTCTCTTTTAAGCCACACACGCAGAGGATCTGCAGCAATGAAAAACTTGATCCATCTCCAGTGCTACCAGAAGTGCTAAAGGAAAGAGCTGCAGGGCTGAGATCATTCTCACAAACCTTGGACCTGGCTGTGGAGATAAAGTGATAAGCAAACTACATTACTGAAGTTGATTAATCATTACCTTTTGAAGTTTGACCTAATTTATGATTCAATTTGCAGTTTCAGGTGGATTTATATTTGGATCAAGGTAACAGATGTAACTACGTGAACAATGAAAAGAGGAATCGGTGGGAATTTACTTATCCTGGAATTGATGAATAGCCTTTCTGTAGGGGTGCAGTGATGAATTAGCCCTACCAGCTGGGAAACATTGACTTATGCAGTTGCACAGTTTAATCAGGTGGTAGAGCAGCACTAAAAGCTGCTGCTTTAAGGAGTGCTGCTTGAGATCTTGCAGTGGGCTTGAAACCGATGTAGGAGTGGGCTATTCTGTTCTGTGCTAAACACGGTATTCAGATACTGATGTTTGAACACGCTGAGTACTTGAACTGTGACTGAAATCTGTGCGGTGCTTCCTCACCCAGTGCAGCCCATTTCCAGTGCAGTGCTGGTGTCCCGCCTGTCCCCGCCCGCTGCTCGCTTCTGTTCGTGCTGTTTCTAGGAAGGCGTCACAGCTTTGGTTTCAAACGCTCCTCGCACCCCGCCGGTGCCAAATGGCTTGGCTTGAGCTGCCGCGTATTATTTGTGTATAAAAAGGAAGGGAAGGCCTCCAAACGCGAAATTCCCGGTGCCGCGGGGTGCGGGACAGGGACAGGGACAGGCGGGAGCGGGAGCGCGGGCGGGGCTGGGGCGCCCTCGCGTGGCCGCTCCCCGCGGTGCAGCTCGGGCCGCGGGAATCGCACCGGCCAAGCGGCTCTGGAAATGCAGGAGTTAAAACCAGCTGGGTTGTACATGGATTTCGTCCTGCAGTCTGAGCAAGAGGCCTCCTTCCCCATGGTTTGAGTGAGTAGGTGTCTGTGTGAGGTGCTCAAACCCTTGTGGGCCGAAGAAGGAATAACGATGACAGCTGTGATGGTTATTTTGAAGTGAGTCATCCATGTTGCAGAACACAGGTGTATTCTGCAGGTATTCGACAGCTTTGCGAGCCTGTGTACTAAACTCAGCCCTACGATTTCCAGCAGAATTATTTTTGAAATTAGTAAAGCCTATTCTATATAGAAGTATAAAGCAGAGTATTTTTTTCCCCTGTCAGTTTTCTGTTTTGGTCTCAGTTTGCTTGCCTTGCAGCTTTGTTCCTTGCCCCTTTTTCACATGAGAGGAGCTATGCTGCATGTGAGTACTATGTCCTTATTCAAGCAGTTGAGATGTGATAGAGTCTGAACTTTGTTAAGTTCCTTCAAACTCAAATCAAATACCATTAAGCTCTTGTTTTTTCAAATGTCCTGGAGAACCATTTTCAAAAGTGATTTAGAATTAAACTTAAGCCATTCCTTTAGGATCCCCTGACCAAAACCATCATTTAGTTTTTCTTCTGTCGAAAGTAAAAAGGTAGGATGAAGTAAAACTGATGGTATTTGAAATGTAAAGCAGTCCAGATCTCATTCTAAAAACAGTCTACAGGTCGAGTAAAAAAATTAGTCTGTGCCAGTATTTAAGATGCCATTGTAGAATGGTCATTGGAGGATGTGGGATGGGAAAGTATGAGCTGAAATTGTCGCTGTAGGTCCTTGCAAAACAGGATACACAAGACGAAAAATAGATAACAAATACTTCATGTGGCCTCAGCTGCAAATTCTTGCATGCATCTTTCCCAGAGCAGGCACAGAGGCAGCTGTTTGAAGCTGTTCCTACCGGGAGACTGAGGACCCAAGGCCAGCTACAGGCCAGAAGGAATGTCTAAGGGCAGCTGCAGGGTGTACGTGTGAGTGCTGGGGCGTTTGCAGCAGTGCCTGAGGTGACGGGAAAGTTGAAGGGTCCAGGGCCAGTGGAGTCTTATTCCTGAGTGCTGTCTTACTCCTGGCTGGTCCTGGGTAGGCACAGCTGCAGCTACTGCGTAGGCCCAAACAATTTTGTCATCGGAAGTAGAGTGATCTAAGAAGGGATTCTGCAGATTTAGGTGATGAGAGGGATGACTGTAATACTGTTTTGTCTTTTTAAAAGTCTGTCTGCCCCCAAAAGTGGTGAGTAACAGAGATGGAATCAAGCCTGGTTTCTGGTTAATCAGTATTGACCCACTTGTTGCTAATTTAATTTTCCTTTTTGAGCTAATCACATACTTAATGTTCTTCTTTAGCAATGCCAGTTATTGGTCAGTAATTATCAACAGGCTTTTGACCAATTCAGTGCGTTTTTAAAAAAACTTCAACAACCAAACCTTTATAAGTAACAGGCTACAGTGCTTTCCTGCTACACTCATACATGCATAACTCAGGCATATCTTGAAGGATGATTAATAGCTACTGTCATGTTTAGCTGTCAAGTGGACAACAATAATGGCTTGAGTCCTATCTCAAGCACCAGAGAGGTGTCTTTTTGCTTAAACCTCTTCCAAGGGAGATTAAATGATGTCCATGACTGTGTAATAGGAGTGGTGTAAGATGACATTTGTCAGCAATTAGTGTGCTCCCAGCTGTGTTCCTCACCCTTTAGATGTGAACCCAGAGTTAAGTAGGTTTAGGGACAGTTTTACCTGTTAATATTTAACTTGAGTCTGCGATGTGGTAATTGGGGTTTTGGTAAGAAAGAGCACTGCATCTTGCTGAAGAGTGATAAAAATACTTTTGCTTTTAAAAGTGGACTGGAAGCAGGCAGTGCTGCTCTGACATGGTATTTATAAGGAGGAAGGCAGCCAGCTTAAACACAGATAGACAGGGGCTCATTAGCTGTGAGGGCTTGTTGTGAATCTGGGCTGCTTCTGGCAGTGCTTGTTCTGATTGGCATAGAATGGAAGGTAATTGCCACAGCAGGATCCATGCATCCCGGCATCCATGTGAAACCACTGGATTTGACTGAATCTCGCCGTTTCACAAAGGAATGACTTCTTGCCATCCTTAATTTTTGTAAAGTGCTTCGCTGGCATGCAAACCTTCACTTTGCCTGCCTGGCCTGGAGGAAAACTTCCTGCAAATCCTGGAAGCCCGTGGCAGGAGGAAAAACAGCGTTTCCGTGTCCTTGACAGCTTCTTGCTGGGCTCCTGGGGCCCTCGGCGGTGGCTGCTGGAGCCGTGATGTGCCGCAGCTGCTGCGGCCCGGGCCCCGCACCTTCCCCGCTGCCCATCGGCTCCCCGCTGCAGGTTACATCCCGCGGGTCCCCCCTGGTCTGGGGCTGCTCCCCTTTTCACTGCTGCCGTCCTCTGATGTTTGTGGAACAACGCTGAAAACGCTGCCTTGTGGCCTTGCCAGCAGCTCGGTCGGTGCACACGCAGTTTCAATGGCAGCTTGCTGACCTTGGCCGTCATTGATGGCTTCAGTTTTAATTAGGGGTCGTAGTGTCACTTCCTCAACATCAGATAACAACGCAAACGTTACCACTCGCTTTTTGTCGGGGAAAGAGACTGGTTTGCTGTCTTCCAACTCCTTCATTGGATACAAAAAGTCCAATTTTCTGCAAGTGGTCCGGTATCTCAATCCCGCAATCGCACCCGTGAGGTTCTCTCATACCCTGGGCACGGGGGCTGCGAGGGGCACACGGGCTGCAGGTGCCGGCCGGGCAGCGCTGGGCCGGGGAGGAGGAGCAGGAGCCCCGTGAGCCGGAGCTGCCCCGCGGTGCCGGAGGCGGGACCATGAGGGGACCGGGACCGTGTCCTGCCCGCTCCTGCGGCTCGGTTCGGGGCTGGACCGACGGCATGCGGTCCCAGAGCGGGGAACGCGGGGAGCTGTTGCTGAATCGCCGGGGAGCGAAGCTGGAGCTGACACTCCCGGGCCACCCCGCGTCTCCTCGGGGAGCGGCCTGGGCCTCCTGGAGACCGGCCGAGGACCGAGCCCCACCGCAGGGATCCGCACGGCTTCCCCGGAACGTGACCGGCAGGAAGACTACGGTCACCCGGGGGTTAATTTGGGGGTATGGAAATGGCTTCACAGGGCACATTGCAAAGTCGCTCGTGTTCAAGCTGTGGCAGCAAAGGAATCGCGGGGTGTGTGACCGTGTGAGTGCGCTGAGGCACACGCTGCTCTCCCCGGTGCCTGCAGCCCTGTGTGCGCTTGTGTCTGCGCGGGCAGCTCTGAGCAGCAGCGAGGTCTGACGGAAGGTGCGAGCTGGGGCTTCCCCTGGAGGTAGGATCGCCTCTCCCTGAAGTAAATCCCCAGAAAGCATTTCCTCCGAATAACTGGGATGTCACCCTAGTCAGCCTTTTGCTTCATCCAGAAATTCTGGATGCAGGTTGAGTTCATGCCCTGTGCTGATGTACCCCAACTTCAAATGATTTACTTCCTGTGAGTGCTTACGCTCTCATGTACCTATAGGGGGAGTAAACCGGCACTGGCACACTTTACAGTCATCAGCTGTTGTACAAATATTTATTTCCTTATAAAAATGGTATAGATTTCATCCACCTTTGGCTGTTGTGAAGATATTTTGGTAGTTATATGTTGGGCTTGGAACCTGTCTGATCAGAGAACATAAATATTAAAAGCGTGTGGATGAGATGAGATGAGAAAGCTACAGAATGTCAAATATTAACTGCTGGTAACAGCAGGTGCAGGGAACAGTTTGCATTAAAGCTCAAAATTGAAATATGTTATGAAATCCCTTTGAATATTTCTGGATGTGGCACTGAGAATATGAAGTTGGATTGATGATCCTTCAGCTCAGACTGTTCTGTAATCCTGTGTGGTTAATTTGTGGATGGAAAAATGATGGATTAGTAAATGATTCATTGTGCACACTTCCAACTCTAAACAAACTGAGAAATTTACTTACTGCTCTGGAACAGGAAATGTAATATTGCTTTAGTTTCTTTTTAAAATGGCATTGTTTCGTCAGTACAGAATTCAGGTCATGTTTTCTCAATCCTGTGTGCTTTTAAATAATGAATATGGATTGAGGAGGAAACATGTTTCATCCTCATTCTCTTAAGCTTTCAATTTATCACAGAAGCAGTCACAATTCCTTTTGCCTCTTGGAGCTATCAAGCACATTGAAACATATTATTTCACCAGCATGAAATGGTGTTAAAATACCTGGTGCAATTTTGAAGGTTTCTCTCCTCTGTGTTTATTACAAATATCGCTCAGGATAGCTCAAAGAATAAGAGCCCTGCAGTCTGTACTAATTAAGACAAAATACAACAGTTTAGCAATAACACTGATGAGGGAGGAAGGGGGTCTTTCTCAGAGCCTGCATGGGGCTGTGTTCCTGCGGGTCGTGTGAGACACGACCAGAGCCAAGTGATGTTGCTGTCTGGGGACTGCATGAGGGAGATCTGAGGGAGGCGAGGATGGTGCACTAAGGAAGTGTTTTGCCCTACAGAATGCATGGAACAATCCTCCCACTGCCTCAGTGCTGGTGAAGGACTTGCCTCAAGTGCCATGTCCACTTTTGAACATCCAGAACAGTGAGAAAGCTCAAAACTGTGGTTCAACAACCTGGAGGGAAACAGACTCCAGAGAGAAATCTGGAAGGGGAGAACCATTTAATCAAATGCGAATATGGTTACTATGAGAAAAAAAAAAGGATTTGAATCTCTTCTTCCTCAAGGTTAGGGCTGGAAGTAATTGTAGTTAAAAATACTGAAGTTGGACACTTAACAAAGAAAGTTTGGGAGTAAGCCTAGCAGAATGGTGGGATGAACTGGTGGGAGAGGTGTGAAGCCACAGACCTCCAGTGTCTTTAGGAACAGGAGATACAAACACCTCCCTGACCACTTATTTTGTTTGGTAACTAGGAGATGAACAGGTGACTTCCAAGTTTCTCTCATCCTTTATTTTTCTTTGATTTATGGAAATATTTTCCTAACGTCCACAACTTCTGGCATGTGTTTGTGGTAGCCTCCTGGCAAACCGCGCATGAAATTGGGTATTTGGAAGCTGTGCATTTCTCCCAAGTCTTCCAGCCATGTACAGTGAGCTATCTAAAGCCTTTTCATCCATCAAAATGAAGCTACAGAGTTTGGCAGGGCTGGGGTTTTTCTCAGTTCCCACTGGAGTGTGCAAATGTAGATTCCCTTCCTGGCTTCCTGCCAAAAATCTCCTCAGGGAAAAATCTGTATCATCTTAATCTGCTACCTTTCATTACTTCCTTCCAACCCATCCCTTCCCCTCACAATTTTCTCTATTTCTAAAGAAGCTGATATATTTTTCTCTTAAATCAGTGACCACTCAGGCAACTCCAAAATATTGGTTATGTGTGGGGGGGGGATTCCTTTCCAGACACAGAGGTGAGAAGGGCTTATTGCATCTCTGATCCACTCTGTTTAGAAATTTTATAAACTTATGGTTTTTAACTTCTTATTTAATCTTGCTGCAAAGTTTGGCTTTTCCAGAATCCACTTGGTGCCTATGAGTTCATGTGCATTTGTTTGTGTGCCTGTGTATAAATACAGTATTTCATAGGGGTTTCTCATAAAGCTTTTTTCACTGTCTCTTATTTATGCCCAGATTTCAAATCTGTCAAGTCAGAATTGGGATTGAATAGAACACTTTGCTCTGTGTGCACTGTTCTCTTTCCTCAGGCCCTCCTAAATGTGAATTATCAGAATTTCTTTATGTGATTTTCCAGCAAGGTTCCCTGTATGGAATGTACTATTTGTAAAGAGAACACTTCTCTTACCAAGAGGAGATTAGAGTCCTGTTAAATATGGATCTAAAATTTCAAGCTTGTTACAGCATTTATCAATCCAGTTTCTATCAAAAAATCTGGGATTTGTGTAGTTCCTCTGGACAGAGATAAGGAAAGACATTGGTTGTTGCCTCCTTCAGATGTAAGGAACAGAAAATGACTTTGCCAGTGGAAGAGAGTGCAGTGTCCTTATCAAACACTCTCAGCAGATGTCTTCTCTGTTGCAGAGTTTTTCTCAGGCTGACAGAGTGCCAATATCTGCTGTTACCCTGGTGGGCCTGCTCTGTAAATCACTGATTTTTTGGATGTGTGGGAGAAAAGAGCACAAAGCTTTGGTTCTTTAATCTGGTACTTGACTGAATCTGGTCTATTGGCAGCATCTTAACACAGGAGAGAAGGGTTTGTGTAATCACACCTGGCACTGGTTTGGGCACAGCTCTCCCCTTGGTAAATTTTGAACCTGGGTGGATTTCAACAACATTTGTCACGAATGTGGAAGTCACCAAGCTCTACAGATTTTGTGAAAATATGTGACCAGGCAGAGAAAAGAGATTCTCTAGGGGAAGTTAGAGAATGTTCTGAAGACACTGAAGTAGATCAGAGGTAAGATGAAAATGCACAGACACCAGGCTTCTAAAATCCTGAGCCTACTTTTTTCTTTGTTGTTTTTCCATCAATAGACACTTGTCCATAAATGTCGTGCAGGTGAAGCACCATTTCCAGGTCCTGCTCGTACTCCCATACAGCTGACCTAAAGAGAGAGGTCTCTGTGAGGAGACCAGGAAGGTAAGTTTCAAACTGTTTTTTTGCCGTGGAAGTCTGCTTTCTTGATGTCAAGAGAAGAAGCAATTTCAGATGAATCTGCTGGAAGTGTTAGCATGCTATTTGCATTAAGAAATGATACATGCACGTCCCTGGTGGGTGTTGTTAGTAATGAGCATGGCCCTTTCACAGATGCAAACCAAACTTTGGAAAGCCTCCCCTGCACCCTCTTTGAAAACCCTGACCTCATTCCAACATGCAATATCTGTTGGGAAGCTCTACCAGAGTACAATTCCTTTGTGATTTTACTGACCACTGAAGTTGAGAGTTGAGTGAGGAAATGTCAATCCAAAAGAAGAATGGCTGGAGGAAAATTTATTTTTAATAATTTAAGTTTTACAGACTTTCAAAAGAAGCGGTGAAAGGAATGTCATCCTTAGCATTCTGATGAAATTCCAGACTCTGTAATTATGTTGACTCTGAACTCCACCTGCAGTTTCCTTATAAAAAGCTGCTCTGCTTCCAGCTGCAGCCTGCTGTGCAGAGATGCTGCTCAGTGTCAAACAGGTGCTAGAGCTCATCTGAGAGGGAAATGATAATATAATTTATATAATTTATACTGTGCTTTGCTGCATATTTCAAAGTCCCTTCAGGATTCCTCTGGATAAAATGCACAGCAGAAACAAGACACTCTTTGAAGAGATTTTTTTAATCAACCTGGCTCCATTCTTGCTGTTTATAGATCAAACCACAGATTCTTAGGCTAACCCTTACACCAGGAAATGCTGAGAATTTTCTTTTTCTTTATAAATCCCAAACTGTAATTTAATGTAGAACTGTTTGAAGTGACTAGAAGGCTATGACTGAATTTAATCAGGGATTTAATGTATGTTATATACGAATGTAAGTCTCAGTCCTGCCTAGAAGTAATTCATATTCTGCTAATGCTGGTGCAAGAAACCACTGTGTGTGTTGGGGTGGAGAGGGGGAGAGTAAGTGATTTGAGGAGAACTCCTGACACCGTGAGATGTGACTCAGTGTGAAATGACAGCTTGAGCCTGCAGGTGATGATTTAGCGTTCAAGTAACTTGAGGGAAGGAATATTTTCCAGTTTGCCTTGGGCACTGAGAGCCTTTGTGTTTAAAGCATTTTAGAAATTTTTTTCTCTGCAGACTTTTTAAGGCTGTGAGGACTTCCTAGGGGCTTCAGTGCCTTACCCTTGCTATTCATTCCTGCCTTGAGGTAAACAGTGCCTGAACGCTCCTGGAGCTATGAGGAATAATTCCCCTTTGATCAGGCATAGCCTGAGCCATGTGCTGCTGCTGTTCTTCCACTGATTTTTTCTAAATTGGGCTGCAAACTGAGAGAGGTACCTGCAGTTCGATCATTTGTAATTTATTACAAACTTGTCATAGCACAGGAGACCAAATGAGAGCAATGTTAGCAATGTCAAATGAAGTTCAAAATTCACATCAGTGACCACACTGAACTGTGATTTTTCTCTCTCCTCCCATTCTTTTTTGCATCTAATTAAGATACAAGTCAGCAGTGTCCTGGTCAGAAGCTGTTCCTCTTTCTGCACACAGCAGAGCTGCCAGCCACCTCAGGGGGGAAAGGAATCCCCCAGGTGTTTGTTCCACTGTGGTGTCTGAGATATTGCTGCCACTGTAAATATGCCATGTTGGAATCCAGGCTGCTCATCTCGGAGCCCTGTACTTGTAAAGTTCTTTCAGTTTTCAGTTTTAAAGGTTACAGCCAGTTAGAAACTTATCACCAGTAGCCTGGTCACTGGCACCACCAATCCCCGCTCTATTCACTGCCTTCTTATTTATCCACAGGCAGTAGCACGTTGGTTATTATTTTGCCTCTTGGAGGCATTCTTATGAGAAGTTTCATAGCCTTACCTTTTATAAATTTTGCAGATGACATCCTAAGCAAATATGTGTGGCTTAGTGAGAACTGCCATAATCCATAATGATGTGAAACTTAGAGAAGTGAGTGGAGGAAATGTGTAGAACTTGGACTTTTAGCCAAGCAAGATGAACCTTTGTTTCCATCTGAGCTATTTTAGTTTTTAACTTTAGGAGGTAACCACCTGAATGGTGATATTCTGCCAGGTTCAAAGTGACGTATTTTGTGATGCAGGGAGTCAGTCAACCAATAGGATCCCCCTAGTGGAAGATCTGAATTTGAGTCAAAAATCATTACTTATTTCATCTAGAGGTTCCTCTCTTTGTGATTCTAATGTAGCTGTTAATTGCTTGAATGTGAATGAGTGATTTTTCTGAAGGGTGCTGTATCTAACAGTGTCCTTGTCAGTCCAGAGAGGAGTCTTGTGTGTATCAAGGGGAAGCATTCCTACTTATTGTCATTATATCAAGATTTGTCGTGGTAGTTTGTCTGCAGATCTCAGGAATGTCACGAATCTCCTATTCTTTCACTGCTGCAGCAGAGGAAGTGTGTCTGTTTCTCCAGGAGAGGGTGTCCCATCACTGCGTGCCAGAAAGATCTTACACATAGGCTTACACACACTTTGGTCTGCTTTTCCTATGCTGTATCCCTCAGCCAAAACCAGCTGGGAGAAATGCAAAGAGAGTAAATAAAAAAAGGGTAGAAAGGGTAATGTGTTAGAAAAGGTTGATGGAAAGACTCTACATATGTCTCTTTCACTTTCAGGATTATTGCTATTGACAAATCCTGCTGCTGAGCACAGGATGTAGTTCAAACATCCTGGGGGAATTGTACCTACCACACTCCTTGTTCCTTTTCTGTTTCTGTTGCAGTCTATCCTATATGGGATATTTAATTCATTCCTTACCAAAGTTCAACACCTAATTTTGGGCCATATTTCTGTCCTTGTCGGATTTTGTTTTCAGGAACAAGGTGTGTTCAGTACAGCAAGTGCAGTATTATAAACACCTATGTTGTGAAGTACTTTTATTTGATTTTAACTCCTCTTCAGCATGAATGCACTGTGCCCCTTTTCCTCTTTTCTCTTTAAACAGTGACTCATTATTCAAATGCATGGCAACTTTAATGGAAATTTGCATGGGGCTATAGAAGTCAGGCTGGCTGATGGTTATGGAATGAATGTGTGCAAAATTTGTTTGGGACTTCAAGTTCTTTGTTATAGTTTTGTTTGTTATTGTTTTCCAAAACCCTGGCAGCTGAAGAATGAGAAAAAGAATAAGCAGAGAGAGGATCGATAGCAGGAAAATTAACTCCTAATGTAAAATGACAGCTTGACAGTGAATGCATTCGGCATGAATTGCAAATGCAGCACAGTCTGGGAACCCTAATCTCATACTTTTTTCCCCTGATTCTATGTAATTGTTCTATAGATAGCTAACACTGTTTGTGTCATAGGAGGCTTGATAGAATCAATATTATATTGCAAAGCATTCTCAATGTACTTAGAAGAATCTCATGCCTCCTCAATGGACTTTGCAGTTAATTTTTTGCAGTGGTAGATGTTAATTTTGGAGGAATACACATAAGTCCAAGGAAGTCTTCTCTGCTCCGTTGACTCACTTCATAAGAACAAATAATCTCAAGACTTCTGTTCTGTGGTGCTCAGATGTCACAGAAGCAACCTAAATTGGTATTATTAGAGCTGAATCAAAGCGCTAGTCCTGACTTGGCTCATGAATTGTGGTGGCAATCAAATCCAGGCTCAGATCCTCAACTCTTTTGATTTAAAGGGATAGCTGACGGTAGTGTGTGTGTGGTGTTCAATTTGTGCATTGTGTCCTTGGTAGCTGGGGTTCAGTTGTTTCTCCAAATGCTGTATGTAGTGTTTGGGTTTTTCTCCAGCTAATTCCAGCTCTGTTTGCTAGACCTGATACTTGCCCTTCCTGAGCCTTGAAACAGCCAACACACCTTGCATCTCATGTGAGTGTGTGCACAACCCCCACAGAGTTTCCTTTTGTGCTTTGGCTTTCCCAGCCTTTGCTGCGTGGCAGTCTCAAAGGACCATGTGTGGAATGTTTCGTCTGAGATCCCTACAAAACAACCACTAATTCTTTCAGATGCTTTCCACAGCTGCAAAGCATTCATTAGAACCAAGTGAACTTGACTGAAAACTAGGGAAATGTCTAGTTTAGTAGCAGTAAAAGGATTAAGACTAGATGTGGCTTTGTGGTATGAACCTGTTTTACATCTGAAGCTTAACATTTAGTAGAATGTGCAGCTTAGAGACTCACCTTGCAGTGGTATCACACATTCCTGTGCTTACATGTGTCCAGTGGAAAATATGAGATTTGAGGAAAGCCAACGCTTGACTGCGTTCACCGAATTTTCCTACAGGGCCTTGGTTCCAGTCTCCTGAGAATGGCTTGCAAGTCCTGGGTACTGCCGCGATTCAGATCCCCTTTCACAGCCACAAACAGACCCATCAATTATCACTCTACATCTTAAGCCAAGCGGTCATTCCCTCAGCCCCCTGCTTGGCTCCTTGGCCATGGATCACAGCTCCTGCACTCGGGCTCATTTTAATTTCTTCGGCTGGTGGAGCTGAAAGATCATCAGCCAACTCGTTAGGGGAAGCGTGCTGATGTCTCTCTCTTCGCGAGGCTCATTAGCGCTCGCTCCGTGGGGCTCCCCAGCGTGCCTGCGCTCTCTGGAAGGAGCAGGGAGATGGTGTGGAGGTGTAGGAGGGGTCTGCCAGCCACATAGAATCCATCTTTAGCAATTCTGGCTCGTCCCTGTGAGAAGCGAGCCCGAGAGTCCCTTCCTGCCTGGTGTCACACACACGCCGCAGCACTGGTGGCACTTGCTGCGCACCAGGAGCGTGCGCAGGCTCTCGGCTGAGCAGCCTGCAGGGAGAGAGACTCGGTGTGTGTGAGTGTGGGCTTGCACATGCCCAAAGACATGGTGGTTATTGTACCAAGTCAGAGACATGAATGTCAAGGCATTCCGCAAAGCCTAGGAGGGATAATAAAAGTATTTATGAATGTTACAGTTGTAACTGTTGCATTTTTAAAGACCTCCACAGACTGGACTGATTTATGGCAGTGCAGCTCTTTAAAAAAAAAAAATTAAAAAAAAATCAAAACTTACTACACACAAAAGAAATTAAGGAAGTCAGAAGCTATGCATTCAAAGAATTATCTAAAAATAAGAAGTACAGCTAGAAAGTTTAATATCCCACTGAGCAGAGGAGAAGGTTTTTCTTCTCTGGCTACAGGAGTGTGTGCAGTTTTGCTGAAATGTAGTTCTCATTTTGCTTCATCCAGTCTCTATGGCAGAGACTGCTATTTTTACTTTAGATGGGGCCTTTTTAATTTCCTTATTTATGTTTTCATTAGCATCATAAAGGGGGTATTGTGACTGTTCTCTGCATTCTGCATGTTTAATCCTAAACTCTGACATGCAACAGCCCTGGTTGGGGCTGTGGCAGCTGGAAATTCAGTACAACTGGCATGTAGTCCCCAAGTCTGTAAAGGAAGAGGAGTAACAAAAATACAAATTTTGCAATAGAACAGGTAAAAAAAATGCTGATAAAGACCAACTGGTGTTGTCTTATATTCACACTGTCAATATGTCACATTGACATACTGCTGTCAGTGTCTGCATGCTCAGTATTTTTGTATGATTTTGGCTCTGTATTCTTGGGTGGTGTGGCAAGGATTCAGTGTTGGAGCACAAGTGTCCAGATGCGGAAGTTTGATGTCTAATCAAGGCAGCCCAGGATGGACAGTGCAGGGCGCTCTTCCAGTGACAGAGATGCAAATTTTGGTAGCCTAAAAGAACGGTCACTATGAGAGAGATTCTGGAAGTCAGTTAAGAGAGTGAAGCAATGGAGTGCGAAGCTGCTTGTCCCTCTCCAACAGTCAATATTTTTAGAGATTTTCCTGAAGGAGTTTCCATCTTGGTGAGAAAATTCTAGCTATTTCATTAAGTCTCTACCAGAAGTGTGAGAAAAAGCTGATGAAAGCTTTGCTTCTTTTCAGAGAATTGTTAAATTACTCCTTGGCTTATTTGTCATGCTGATAGTCATGTAAGCAGTGGCCTGTGTGAGTAGAAATGTGAAATTTAGTACTGGTGTTCTTGGATGTAGAGTGTAGAAAGGAGCAGAGGACTTGGCTAGCCAAGATGTTCTGGCACTTCTGAGAGGTCTGACTTCTAGAGACAACAAAAACTGAGTTTTTTAGCAACCACTGAAAACAAGATGTCAGAAACACAGCGAATAGTAGTGTATCACTTCAGGTTTAAATTTAGAATTCGAATCCAGAAGTTTTAGCCTCATATGTGAATTTAATAACACAAACATCTTTTTTAAACTGCTGCATTGACAGCTTGTGGGTGGCCAAATTGTTTTGGTCATGCACAAAAGATGCAGCTCTCAGAAAATACCTATGCTTTTTTTTTTTTTTAAATATGCCTTCTTCCCAAGGTGATTTGAGTAGCAACAAACAAGTTATGATAAAGAGAGCCTGAGAGCTGGATAGATTTGTGTTGCTGATGTGCCTCCTTAGCCATGCAGAGAGATAGCAGAGTAAGAGTTTATTAATTATCTCCTGAAATCAGTTTCAAGCTCTTTTTGCCCATGCCTGATTTCAGCTGTTGGTCAGGAAGATGACAGGGAAATGAGAGTTTAAATACCAGCTTCTAAGGAAATCTGCTGGAGGTTTATTTCTGGCCTTGCACTGTGCTTGCTGAGTGTCTCAAGGCAAGTGTCTGTGTCTGCTGCAGAGAGGTGTTGTAAGCAATGCTCTGCAGCACCCTGAGGGTGCCCCAGTGGGGCCCAGTGGAACAGTTTGTACTTCTCCTCAGAAACACTGCCCAGGCTCTGTTTCTAGAGCGCTTCCATGTCCAAGGTGTGCACAGACAAGTAAAGTGAGATGTGCCCCAGAAAAGTGCTGTGGAAATGATGTATTTAAATTCTTAGGCAGTGCAGTGGCAAATCCTGTATAAAAACTGAGTGTAACCAGGAAAGTGCATAGGGTAATACATAGACTTGCTGCTTTAAGGTATTTCCAGAGACTAACTGCCTTTCATGTTCTCCTCATTGGTCAAAACTTCCATACCCTCCTTTCATGTCCATTATTTCATCTGTCACGTGCAGCAGTAGAAATCTGAGACTGGCTTTCAAACATAATTCTAGGAAAAGTGTCCCCGACCTTTAGCCTCTGCCATGAAATAAAGCAGAGAAGAACATTTAAAATAAGACGTCAATTATAAAATATATGCAAAAAACTGAAATGCTGTAGACCTTATGGAGGAGGCTTGCAGACATCTTTCCTGTTGTAAAGGGAAGTGACAAGAACCCAAGCTGGTAAAAGTTTTGGGAGAAAGATGCCAGAACCTTCTGTCATAATCTCTTCTCAAAGGCTTTAGCTAACAACAAACAAGTTCTGTTACAACATAAGCCAGGATAACATATAAATACACAAAATTCATAATGTCCAAGTCAGTCAGGATGTAGTTTAAATAAACTCCTCACTCCCCATCCCTTCCCAGTTCTGTCATGGTGGTGGAAGGTAGGTCCTTGCTTCTATGCTTAGTTTAATTCATTTTGGTTGTTTTGTGGACTGCAAAAGCCTCAAGCAGTGCCCCTCAGTCTCTCAGATGGTTCATTAATTATTTCTCAATTTCTTTCAGTGTGCGTTTGTTTGCTCCCTGTTTGAGTTTAAGCTTTTTTGCTTTGTGCTGTGGCTTTTTCACTCAGAAGTCCCAAGGCCATGGCTCGGTTGCTGTTGTGCTGTGTATGCTGACTGAGCTGCTGGGATGCCGAGGGAGAAGTGACTCCTGCCCCGTGGGCCCTTGTGCAGCTCTGTCTGGCACTGTGGTAGGGAAGAGCTGTGCTGTAGAGATGGATGTGAGTAGCTCTGGATGTTTTGATCTGTCTTTAGAGACCTGTTCACCTCTGTGGTTTATACCCATCACTGGCTTTGCAATACTGTTATTTTTTCCGTAGCAAAATCAGGACATGAGTGTGCCTCAGTAAAAGTAAATGGTAATTGATGCAATTGCAATATTTTAATATTCATATTACTACTGTCCCTTAGCCAGCCTCAGATTTGCTTTGTTAAACACTCATGCATATTGAACTGAGGTATGAATTGATATACAAGAGTTTTGGGGTAGGTTTGGTTTGTTTGGGGTGTTTTTTTTCCTTCCAAGTGGTTGCAGTTACTTCAAAACCCATCCATTACTGTTATTCAAATGTCGAACTGCATTAGACAAGTGCAGGCTAAGGAAACATTCAGCCCAGAAAACTCCCATCCAGAAATGCAAATTACATCTTAGACCCCTTCTTCCCCATCCCTGCACACTGTGGGTAGTCTCCTCTGGAGAAGGCAGTGAGATCAAAACCATATGAATGCTCTGGAGAGAGGAAAGGCCCAGAACTGAATCGAAAGCATCATTATGGGCTCATTCAAGCTGCTGATTGTCAGAGAAAGCTGAGCCTTGTACCAACTTGCTAAAGGTACTTTTAAGCCATTAACACATCATCATAATACTGTAGGAGTTTGGAAGGGGGAAATAAGCCACAAAAATAGTTTTCTGTGGTTGTAACTTGATCTGGTGAATGACAATATGTTCTGAATGCTGTTTGTGTAGTTCTCATTATGATTGTGGCCTTAGATAATTAGTTAATAAACAAGGTTATGGCAAAGCCTATGTCACTGCTTTCATCATATGCTGCAAGTATTTCAGAGGTCAGGAATGAATGGCAGAGTCAATGAGGTCTCTTTGAACTCATTTGCCCCTTAATTCTTCTGTAATCTTTAAATCTGCATTCCATTACCTCTAAAACATTTGCTGAACATGATTCTATGTCAGTTAAGATGCATATTCCTGGGTTCAAATAACCTCCACTGCCCTCTCTTCCTCTCTGTGGCCTCCACTGGGTTCCACTTAACTGCATTTCAGGCTCTCCAAGATGTGGTAGCTATTTGTGAAAGCAAAATCATGTTATTTCTTCTTTTGTGATAATGGCTGGCTTCTTAAGTGTTTTCTGTCAGGTCTTGATTTTCCTCATTCAGTGTTCCTGGTATTGATGGCTTTCTTTTCTCCATTCTTTATGAAAGAACCACTTGAATTTCATTTTTTGCCTCACCAAACTCTGCTCAATTCAGTGAAACTGGTGAGATGAGTAAAACGGGAGGACAGAACTTCTGCATAACATTATGGTCAGTGTTTGGAGTTTAATCTGCAATGTCCTTTCATGTCTGTTTTCTTAACCTGATGGTAAGTGATTGTGTAGTGTTGACTCTGGGCCTATCTATTTTTTCCATGATCATGTGGCATTTCCGGTGTTTTTCAGTGAGCAGTTTTTTGTTTCTTGGTAGTTTGAGGTTTTTTCTTTTCTGCACTTGGTAGATGGAGCTGAATGGCTTCTCAATGCCTTTCTCTTGCATTATTCCTTGATCATTTGTAGACCAAGACTCTGTTCTGGTTTTTCATCTCTCATTTCTACTCCTGTGTGTTGTTACTCTCTGGATGTGGCATTTCATTTTCTTCCTCCTTGGACTGTCATTTATCATCAGTCCCATTTGGCTGATGATTATCATTTTCTCACTCCAGCTACACCTCTAGCAGCTCCCTCAAAAGATCTTTCTTCCTCCTTCTGTCTGAGGGTGGCACACAGAACCCCTCTTTTCTTTGCACCTTTCCAGTGAATATTCTTGTCCCTGGTTAAATCTATTGGAGCGAAAGGAAGTCCGTGGCTATCTCTTTGTTGAAGGCCATTAGATCAGCCCATTCCAGATCTGATTCCTTAGGACCAAATTAAATCTTCATCTGGTCTCTTATGTCTTGTGGATGTCTAGTCCACCAGCGCAGTTGCAAGAGCTCTTACCTGTGTGTGTCGGGAGAATCTGCCTCACGTTTTCACGTTTGTGTGTTAACAGAGCATGGTCTGTGCAGAGGACTGAAGCTGTCCGTGTTGCTTTTGTTTTTCTATTCTTTTCATGGATTCTTCTGTTTGTTACAAGCTCTGTTTCTGCCTGTTAGTTCCATTACTTAGAGGTCTTGCACGTGAACCTTGAGAGGGACCTCTGTGGAGTTGATTGTATTTGTACTGGATTTTGTGCCAGTTTTTAGTGTTTCTTACTCATGCCTTTTGTATTCAGAAAGACATATTCCATTGTATTACAGTCTCTGGGACTAAATAACATGAGCTTGGGGAGTGTTCCTCTGTCACAATTCTGCTAAGAAAACAACAGTCCTCCAATCTTCCACGGTCTGTCAGTCTCCTCAAAAGATCAGTTGCTGGATTTTGACTTATCCAACTTCCTTTTTAGCCCTTTAATACTTATGTTATTGGTAGAAAATACTTATGTTATTGGTAGAAAATATGAGTTCTTTTTCATCTTACTTAAACTAATTTTACACCTGTATATTCCCACTAGCATTGACTTAATTTACTGTGAAGTGAATGAAATCAGAATCAGGACCACTGAATGTATAAAACATACTCGGGTTTGCAGGTCTGATTAGCTGTGAAATGTTTGATGGCAATTTTGAGTGTGGGATGGTATACAATGACACACTGTTTGGTACTCTGGGACAGCCAGGCCTGTGGGGCCCACTGGAGACAGGCAGGAGAGCTCTGTAAAAATGAGAGAGGTGACAGAAGAGCAAGTGAGAAGAAGAGAGAGGGAGAATGTGAGGATGGATAGAAAAATGTGTAAATGGACTGATGAATGATGAGGGAATGTGCAGCTGAATTAAAGAATGTGTGAGCTGATAGATGGGACATTGGGCAAGCAGACAGCAGAACCAAATGCATTTTAGGGCATGAATAAATGTTCCAAAGAGCTATAAGGAGGAAAAGGGACTGAGGGGATATAAAGATTAAATAAAGTGCTCAAAAGATAAGGGCATTCACAACCAGGCTGGCAAACATTACAGTGGCGTGACCAGGAGAACGTTGCTGAGCAATTAAGGGAAGGAGAAAGGCAGCGCTGGCTTACATGAAAAGGCTTGGGGGAAACCCCTAAGTGACACCTGTGTGGCAGGGCAAATCTAGCATGAGCTGCCCTCTGAAGAAGCTGGCTTTTCTTCTGGGACTCTCCAGAAAGGCTTTAAAGGCCATATACGATCTCTGTTCTGTGCATGTTAACTCAGATGGATGTGCAAGCATATTTCTTACAATCTTTGTGGCCTGGATTGAGAGCCCACCTGTGGCATATGGGTGCAGACTCTCCAGAGCTTGTGGTATACTCATATATTCCTGTTTCCTGAAATCACTTTGGAAGTCTAAGGAACAGCTTGAGAGGTGTAAGCTCTTAATCCTGGCACTGAAATCAGTTCCTTTAGATTAGACAGTGTAAACCTCCCAGGTCATGAGATGCAGCATCCTCAGAGCATGGAGCTGGAAGTGATCTCTTCTGTACAGCTTTAGGGAGATTACTCAGATTTCAGTAGAGGGGACTGGGATCACTCTGATGAACAGTGAGAATCAGCATAGTTTTTTTCTCTATTCCTTGTCTATTTCCTTCCCTTAGAAAGCCTTAGCTCATGGGAAATGCTGTTAAGAGCCGTCTGTGTTGTCTTTGTATGTTTTGGCTGGAATACTGAGGCTGTCACTTCTTATGCAGTCTTAGCTGGAATTTACTACTGGAAACTAGTCTGAGTTAAAATTAAGTGCTATTTTTGACTGGTCAGATTTTATTCTCCATCTGCTACATAATCTGTTTTGCCATGGTGCTGCACAAATGCATTTTCTGGGATGAGAAATGAGGTTGTTAGGGACAGAAAGAGGCAGCTGTCGAGTAAATCTGCTTTTTGTGAGGTCAGTGCTACCTTAAAAGAGTGTGTGAATCTATAGACAAAGATGCTTCTTACTTATAGTGATTTTTAAATTTTTTTTCAAACCGATGACGTAACAGAGTTCACCATGGGGCGAAAGAGGAGGGTAGAGCTTTCATGCAGCAGGTCCTATGTGATAGCATGAACCAGCAAGGGCAAGGGATATGTGCTGGTGAGGGACTACTGGCTGGCTTCATTTTCTTTTAGGCATGGTAGGAGCAGGATCTAACTCTCTGATCCCGAAGGGAGAATGTTCCTGTGTTAACTCAACATGGAGCAAACTCATTGTAACAAAACCCATCCACAATACATAAAGATTTGCAATCAATGCACATTTATTTCTCTTTATAATTCATGAGCATTGTTTTGCCAGACAAAATGATCTTTTTTGAGTACTGCAGCCATCCTATCTGATTGCTGAAACCAATCAATATCACTAAAAAGATAAACTATAACAGTGATCATTCATTAAGGCCTATTTTCTGCAGGTATTGTTTCGGTAGGCAGCAGAGCTGTAGAGTTGCATTTTTAAAGCAAACTGTGGTGTCCAATTAAATCCAAACTATAAGAATTCTCTCCCAAGAAAGTGGCTTTTGAAATATATTCCTAAAAATTCCATTTATCTATTACATGAATTTACTGTCTATGTTCTGCCAAGAGCTTTGTGAAGCAGAACAGCTTCCTCTTCACCCCGTACCTGAGTACAGACATCCACATCTGTACTACTGGGAGACAGACTAAGATGTTCAATGTTTCTGTTGAGGACTCTGTGAAGATTTCAGGTCTTCATTTTCTATGGAGTGAGATGATTTTTTAGTCTCTTTTAATTTTCCTGGATTAATAGCCTTCAAAAGAATCCAGGTAAAAAAGAGGTACAAATAAAACTCCATGCTATTTTATTATCTTTGCATAGTCAGGATATAAACTAGGATTTGATCATTTCACCCAGGAGCTGAAGCTGGTGGTCAACAAATGTCTGATCTTGGCTCAGAATAAGTACAGTGAACAAATTGTGCTCCAGGGAGATGCATGGCTTGAATTATGGAAGTGCTGTAGAGGTCACACGTGAGATATGGTAGTGAAGGTGATTTGTTCTGGTGCAGTTCTTATACACACTTCTAAGTAGGAAGGATAGGAATTTTATTTTAATAAACTCTAAGATTTCTTTCCAATTTAAAAAAGATGTTGTCATGCCTTCTGTGACTTTCTGAAGTGTCTGTAAATAGTTGTAATAGATTAGGAAAAGTTCAGTGCTGGGTAGTTGTCCTTGCTGATCTGATGGTGGGGGTGGGAAGATGTTAGAGGCACTGATTAATAATCTGTACATCTTCACTAGCCATGCAAACCTTTGTAGTCGTGCAAGATAAAAGGTCCTGGCAAGGCTGATAATGGTCCCATGTCCTCACTCAGTTTTTATCCAATCTGTTGCCTGAGAAGGGTTTGTAAGGGGTACAGACACAATTACAAGTCAATAGGGTGCTAAACTTTAGAGTTAAGTGATGGGGAAAAGGAGTACAAACTCCAACACTCCAAACCCTTATGATCTACTTTTTTTCTCAGAGATAGTAAGCCAGAACTATCTTCTGGAACTAGTGTAGGATTTTATACAATATAAAAAGGCAGGGAGATGTGGGTGTCTTATTGTTTATTCTTGCCAATCATTTTCTGAATATTTCTGTCATGCTTTTATTGGTGCTGGCCTGCTGTTCTTAGCAGTGTCAGTTACTGAGAATTTTAGAGTGACCTGGTGAGACTTTCACAGCTTTTTTGATCAATTAAAACTGGATGAGCTGCCCCTTAATTCACAGTTACAAGTTTTAATGATTGGTGAGGTATCTAGTGAAACGTTCCAGAGAAGACCACAGTAAAATTGTTGTCTGAGGTGTTTTTTCAGGTTCCAAGCACAAGAAATGCACTAAATTTACCCTTTCAGGGCAAAGTTCTGCAGAAATCACAGGAAACTTTGCAGGTCATAGAACAACCTAAGGAAACCAGGGACTCCAGGCTGATGACACCACATGTTGTAACTCCCATGGTGTGTCTGTACCGTGCGCTGCAAGACAAAGCACCAAATGTTAGAAACCACAGGGTCAGTCACTTAAAAGCAAATGGGCCCAAGGTAAGTTAGGACAACACTCGGTGTGCTCTGCTGGCAATGTCCAACTCATCACACATCCCTCCTTTTTCAGAAGCTGTGCTGGGTTTATCAGTAAACTCAGCCTCCGTGTCTCCCAGTTCCAGTGCTGCCCAGCCTTGCTCTCCAGGACCCTTCATTCAGGGTGTGCCTGTACAGTCTGTCCTTCTTGTCTTCCCCCCCGCCCCTTGCAGCCATAAGAACAACCCAGCCTTGTTCTCTGGGGACAGAGATCATTCTCCAGTATCTGCTGAGAACCCTTGGGTCACCCCTAGAGCTGGGCTAATTAGTCAGAGCACAGCACCATGTTGACACAGCCATCCTGCTGCTGGGAGCAGAAATGAAATCTGTGTGTTGTAGCACATACAAGCGTGCCCTCGTGGAGCTGGGATGTGGATCTGTGCAGTAGCATTCTACTGTGCTGTTATTCCCTGTCAGGCACTGGGTTAGCCCACTTCCAGCCAAATGACAGTCAAATAAATTCAGTTATCAAGAAAACAGCCTAATTGTCTATTAGGTACTATGTACTTCTCTTCTGGACTCTGTGCAATATTATGTTAATCGTGTTTATGTTAGATTTTGCCAAAAAGGCTTCCTTTAAAATAACACTAAAGACTGGCTATTCTGCTCCCCACCAAGACAGATGTAAAAGTAGCTCATGTGCTAGGCCTGTGTTTCTTCTACACACCTGCAGAGCAGGGCAGTAGTCAGTAGCTAAAAAAAAAATTATGATGGATAGCAGCAATTATAAACCAATAATATACGGGAAACAGAAAAGATTGCAAAGAATTTCCTGCCGTATGCATTTAGGAAGCATCTGGACTACATCTGGGAAAGCACACACTCAGGGAACTGCAGCTTGCTGGACGTGCATGTCTGTGCTATCAAGAATGATGATAAAATGGTGCTATTCATGTTTACTTCTTTGTGTGTTGAGGGGAGGCATGGAACACTCAATAGGAAGCATTTCTCCAAACAGATGGAGTACAAGGCAGCATTAATTGACTGAGGAGTAGGGGAGATCACCTTGTGAGCTGCTTGCTCACTTCGTTGCTTAATCATATTCAAAATGATTGATAACATCCCTTAAAGAGTGAGGTACTGTGATTGTGATTAGCATAAGTGGTGACATGTAAATATGACCGACCTTAACATTTACATTTTGGCTTAGTGGCCACAGGGACAAGCTGATGTGGAGGAATGCATATTGCTAATGAGTCATTAAAAACAAGGAGGGTTGGAACCCATCTGAAAGTTGTGCCTGCTGTGTCACCAGAGCAGAGTAATTTCTTAAAAATGAATTGGATGCCCGTTGAGAAAATTGTGCAAGGAAGGAGAAGATTATTTTCTAATGTGTGGAAAGTTTTCAGGTGGTGCTTTTTTTTGTTGGGTTTGTTGTTTTTTTTGTTTGGTTTTTTTTTTTTTTTTTTTTTTTTTGTCATCCCTCTTCCCTGATGAAAACTGGTTATGGATACGACTTTCTGAAGGGCTTCTGAGAGTTTTGGTCAACTGGTCTGTTCAGTTTACATGCACATTCCTGTAAATATTGAAACAACTCATAGTTGTCTGTGAGGATATTTAAGAAGAAATAAAAAAAAACCCCAAACCCAAGCTAGGCTTCCTAATTCCACTGAAGTAAATTCAAACAGTTTTCTACTAGTGGACAGTGGGCTTTTATCCTGGCCCACTGGTACTGCCTGTCAGAAGAAGCAGCCTTTACACCAGACTACCAGTAAGATGTTCAAAAGCCTCAGTGCATCTGTCTTCTGAGGGTCATTTGTAAGGGGCTTCTCTTGCAGCCTTTAAAATTCCAACCTTCAGCTAATAAATTTGACTTCATGAGTACACCAGGGAGACAACGATGACTTGGCTTGTATTTGCAGACAGGCCCTAGGCTGATTCTTTGCTCTATCAAAGCTTACGTGTTCTGGAAGTTACTGTAAAATATATTTCTGTTTGATCTTCCAAGGCTTGCAATTACTCTCATATTTTCTTTTCTGCAGAAAGACTGATGCAGGCAAAAAAGAAAATGCTTGTTTTAAAGCAAATTTATTTTACTGGAGGTGAGCAACAATTTGTATCTGATGGATGAGTTTCATGATGGATTATTCCAGAGCTTCAGACATACCTTGTGGGGGTCTAAAATTCATGTGTGAGATAGGGGGCAAAATGCTGTGTGCTGTAGTTAATCCATACTTGTCAAGAAAGAGCAGCACAGGTCAAGTGCTGGATCCTTTAATAACCAAGGTGTTACATCAGCACTAATTACATCCAATCCTTCTGCTCTGTAAGTGTCCATCCCTGGGAGGAATTCAGAATAATTATGGACCCAAGAATCATTCTGAAGTTGAAATAGAAAGACTTTCTACTATAAGAGCAATGTTTTTCTAGGTCTCCCTCAGGAAAAAATATTGTTTACATCTGAAACCTTTCTCACAGGGTTTAGAAGACTAAGTTGCCTTTTTTTTTTCCTTGCCGAACTAGCCTCTAAACACAAGTGGGTTTTGTAAAGCTGTCAAGATTGATACTTCTTTGAGTCTTAACCTGCCTGTGGGGTAGCATGGTTCAAGAGGACTGGTAGATCTGCCTTATTACAAACCTCTGTGGTCCTTGGGAAAAGGAAACATGTTTAAAAGCTTTTATTTCCTTGCTTCTCTGTGTGTTGTTCCCATTTTGCAGTGTTTGCAGGATTCTGTAGCTGGTTCTTACTGAGTGCTCGACTGCACCTGAATATCGGCCGTGAAACCTGGGCTGTTCCACCTCTCCCACCCCTGCAAATGGACAGGTAACTGGACAGAAAAACCTTACTTTTTTCTTACTCTTCAGGGGAGGAAAGAGCTTGAAAATCCAGGTGTAGTACCACAGGAATTAGAGGTACCTGGAGATTTCTGTGGGGAGCATGGGCTGGTTATTCTGGCTCTGCTCCCTACTCACTCGCTCATCTGCTGGAGACTGGGCTGGAAGTTGGTGACTGCAGATGTTGCAAGTCTGTCTAATGTACCCAAATTCCCAAAGTGACCTTTCTGCAGTCCCTTGGCCATAAAAAAGGTGGCTGGTCATATCTAAACACGAATCTCAAGGATATATCCTGCCTGGTATCACTTTCCATAGGGTCCAGAGAAGTGCACAAAAAGAGAGGAAACATTGCTAAGAATAAATGCAAATATTATTAAAAAATAAAATGTTCTGATTAAAGTTATCATCACAACAGGACATGCACAGTCATCTAGAGAGCAGATGACTTACTGTCATCATAAGTGGAAGTGCTATCCCAGTGTGCAGTAGAATTAATTATTTTCTCTTTTTTAACTTCAGGCCTGCTGATCCTTGTATGCTGAAGAGGACTCCACACAGACTTGCTTTCAAGTGAAAAAAACAATCAAAGAAATGAAAGATGTTGATGTTTCATTTTTTCCTTTCAAGGCTTTTCATACCATTTTTTTGTTGTGGTGGGGTTGTTTTCCTTTTATATTTTTTTCTCCATGACTCCATTCTCGTGCCTTTCAGCTGTTGGGCTGACACAAGAGCAGGGGTAGTTGGTTACTGAAGGCTTCTCTGAGTGCCTCAATTTGCTCTGGGTAAGTGCTGTACTATGGGCAAGGCCTGACACAAACACAGGAGGTGGCAGTGCCATCAGGTGGGCTGAAAAATTGGACATCACTCATAGACCATTTGGTTCATCACAGTGAGGCTGTTTCCTCACTGTGTTTTACAGAATCTTAACAAGTACCAGTCACACTGAGCTTGATTCAGGGTCCAGACAGGTAAAAGTATGCTGTGTTTTCTGTAGCATTGTGAGACTGAATTGTAGGAGTTGAAATTGGACCTTTTGGACAAATTCCATCTCTGATTCCTGCAGCTGATGTATGGTCCATTCATGCAGCATTTTGGGGAGCTTCTGATACAGCTGTAGACAATATTTAATGGTATTATTTTGTGAGACTTATGTGAAGAAGTATACATTTGGTGGAAGAATCCAGAAAAGGAATGTTCCTGAAGAATGTTTCTGAAGGCAATTTCTGCTTGTATGTTGGCTCTCATGTATAAAAGTAACATCACCATACACTGATGTGCATATCTGGTTGGAAAGAAAGGACCTGAAAAATGTACTTTGATTCTAGAGTGAGGCTTGAGGGTAATGTGTGTAATTACTGTGCTTTAGATAAGCTCAGAAAAAGAAATATGGCTCTTCCATAAGTGAGTTTCTTCTCTTCCTATCTTTTTCAAGCTTTGGGGGTAAACTGGCAAGATTCACAGGTCCTAAATATGAAGCTGCTGGATGAGGGGAGTGCAAAAGCAAGTTGTCTGTCAGACAACAAACTCCAAAGAGGAGTTTCTAAATGATGCAGTAAGCACTGAACTCAATCTGGATACTTCAAACAAAGCAAATGTGTCAGAACGAGGGCAGAGAATATCTTATCCCTCAGTGAGGTTCAGAAACTGATGTGAAAATGAAATTGAAGTATGGGAAGTGCTCGGAGGCCCTAATTGTAAGTATTGACACCATTTCTGCTAACACAGGAAAAAACCTCACCCCAAACCAAACAAATAATCCCACATCAAAATAAACAAACAAGACTCAAAGCTAAAGAGTGACTAATTTTCGTAAGTGAAGGTACCAGACCTTCAGATGACAGTATTGCTTCAGGGGACACAGTGGCTGAGAATACCCCTCCCTATGTTTTTTACCTTTTATTTTGTTTTGAAGAAATTGCTGTTTGTTTTTTTTTTGTTGTTTCTCTTTCTTTAAACACAAGCTCTGTGTGGCCTGTAAGCATCTTTTGATATTTACAGAAGATTTCTTATAGCTCCACTGCTTGACCAGGTTGTAATCTTTTGGTGGTTCTTCCTTTGCAAGTGCGAGTTCCACTTTACCACACAGGAATGGCTCTGCTTTGAATTCTGAGCTGTCAGCTACAAAAAAATGTCAGAAGGAAGTACAGAAATCAGCTCCAAGTGTGTAGAAAAAAACCCAGATGAAATAGAAGAGACATCCAGTACTGAATAGCCTTGTTCCACGAAACTGCACAATGAAGGGCTGGCTGGAATAAGCAGTTGTTCTTATTGCATGAAGAAAGGTGTAAAATGAAGAGAAGCAAAGTGTGGGAATGGGCACATCCTCCAGAACTGCTTGAGGTAGTCTTTCTTATAGTTTCATCTAGTTTTTTTTTAGTGTATTTTTCTCATGTTCTAGTTTATAGCTAGTGTAAAAGTTAACATCTACCTTTGCAAAAGTTTAATTAAAATTAGAGCTTTGAACACATGAAGTTGATGAGATCCCACATTCAAAAGATCTCCTGAAACAAGGGAGGCAAATAGCATAAACCAGAAAAGGAACATTTGAAAATGGGCACGACACCCCCACCCAATTAATTCTTAGAACATAAAGAAAGGCAATAAGTAGTAAATCTTCCATGCTCTTCAGTCATTAACGTGGTCTCTCAGAGAAAGCTGTTAGAATTTGAACAGCCTGCATGACATTAAAAATTGTGAAATATTTTAGTATGTTGTTTCAAAGGGCAGAGAGGTAATATAAGAGTATCCGAGAATACTTAACATGTTGCCTGGTTTTGTATCTCTTTGAAGGCTCATTTTAAATATGATTTTTTTGTGGTTACTAAAAGTTAGTTCTAGGTATATCCAACCAGTTTCCTGCAAGCATGTGTGTGGAACACAGAGAATAGGAATTTTGCTTTTGCTTAGTCCACAAGCTCAAGCAAATCCCATTTTCTTGTCACTAGTCTGGCTTTAATTTTTCTTACCCCCCCTGGCTGTGCCCCAGCCAACCTGAGCCGGGACCCTTTCACCTGGGGTTTGTATTTGTTAGTAAATTGATGCAGCAGAATGTGCCCCATCACTTTGGGGATCTCTGGATGTGCTTTCATTCCTGTAGGAGCATCCCAGTTGCATTGATTTCCCCCCTCAAGTCAATATTAGGAGGTTCTTAAGGCCTGATCTTCCATAAAAGATTGCTATCAGCCCTGGTGTCATTGAGTTTTGTCCTCTCTCTGATTTCATTCTCGCAGTAAGACATGCATGCTATATCCTTATGTTTTCTGAATCAAACAGCCAAGTTTTGATGTTTAAATGGGCCTTTTCTTTTTCTGGTTACATATGAACTTCACAAAAATTTCAAGAATCAAAACCTGCCACAAGAATGATTTTTTTCATCTTTTGGCTCTGCCTTTAATAACTGTGGCAGGCATTGCTAACCTGTGTGCTATTAACTGAGCTGCAGTCTGTATCTAAGAACTGTCAAATAAACCTTTCATAGCGAGGGGAAGGCTGTTTAGTGTTACAAAGTGAGTTACAAGTGAGGTGTCTGGTTCCATGGTGGTTCCCTCGTCCCTGGCACGGTGTGGTGTTCCAGGCTGGTCCGACACAAAGCCTTCCTGGCACAGCCAAGCCCCCTTCTGCCTTTTCAGCACTGTGTGCCTTTGGTCTCGTTTTGTCTGGCTGCAGCTCTCTCTGTCAGCAGCTAATTTTTACTGATGTTTTCCTGGTTCTTCCTTTCTCCATGTTGGTTGAGCCTCCTCACTCTGCTCCCTGCTAGACAATTGTCCAGATCAGCACAGCCCACAGCTAGACATGGCCTTAGTGGAAAGCCTTGCTGGCTGTGCAGGATGGGGGGCGATGGACACCCACTGTCCTTCTGGGATGGCTGTCAGTAGACTGCCCATCAGTGGAGCAGAAGAGCAGGGAGCCCGCTGGTTCCTTCCAAGCTCCTCACAGCAGAGTTACTACAGCAGCACAGCTCGTGAGCATTCTCAGATATTAGTTGTTTCTCATTCCTGTTGCTCTTCTGAATGACATTTGCTGCATTTTCTCCACCACACTGCAAGGGTTTTTTCCTGTCACAGTGTTCTGGCATTTTGTTGTTTTCATTAAGGGTGAGGGGCCATTTTTGATGCCATTAGCCATTCTGAGTTGAGTGCCATGCTGCGAGGAGCCCAGCCCTAACCTAAAGGGTATGGTTACTCCAATAAACCAAGCCAGCAACATGTTTTCAGACCAGGAAGGACATGAGACATTGCTATGCTGGATTTTTAAATCTATTGCTGTCTTAAATCTTCCATGGTATTGATTTCCTATAGGATAGATATCCTTTTGCATTGGTGAACTAAAGTGATGCTGCCTGTGAAAGCCCTTCTCAGAGTCTGACAAAAACCTTCAGTAATCTCAATGGGTCCAGGCTTTTGTCCTGTTTTTTATTTGGAATTATATTAGAATAATCATCCACAAAACACGTATTTTGTAATCCTGCTTTGTACTTCTGCAATTCCAGTTGCAGCAGTCTCTGCCAGCACGGGAGAGAGCACTTCAGAGGTCCCAGCTGGGATTCCTGGCCTCTGTGGGATGACACCAGCCACACCTTCGGCAGCACAGGCAGCGGAGCAGACGGGAGCTGTTATGCATTTTTAAAAGAATGAGTAAACAGAACCAGCGGGGAGCCGTGCAGTGTTTTTTGTGGTCTGTCATGAAATCATAAAGAGCTCTACTGCTCTGCCCTGACCCTCCAAAAGTCTCAGAGCCTGGGCCAAGAAGCTGTCTAAGGCTATAGATAATGTGGTAACATAAGGATTTCAAACAAAGCAAAGCTGAAGATACAATCAGGGGAGAATGCACAGTGTGCGTAGTGGCTTGCAACTGATGAGCTCAGAAGGGCCTGATGTCTCTGTCTGTTTGAAAACCTTACCAACAGTGTCCTATTCGAGCAGGTGTTGCCCTGCAACAAACATGAGAAATACCATATTTTATAGCTTTAAGATTTCTTCTCTTCTTTCCTCAACAGCACTATTAAAATTATAATGTTGGCTTCTGAAATAACACAGTAAAGCCGAACTTGCACAGTTCTGTTTTCTTTTGGGACTCTGGTTTTGATTGTTTTCCCTGAAGCCAGACTGTTTAGTGGAGAAGCTGCCAGCTGTTTGGTTCAGCCTAAACCCCATCAATTTCCCTGCATGTAGTGTCATGTCTGTGCAGGGTTCCCTCTGTGCTTATTGTTCTCGCAAGTTGCTGATCAAACTGCTACCTCAGAGCTCATGACTGTAGCTTCAGGAGGCATCTTCCTGAAGTACTTAGTTGCAAGCTCAAATTTCTGAAAACGCATTTGAATATGGACATTGTTCAGGAAGTCATCTAAGTGCCTTATGGGCCAGCAGAGACATTGTAGTTTGCATTTTGGGGGAAAGCTCTGCTACTTTGTTCACCTGTAGTGTACACCAGTCTGCTTCCCCACTTCAAGCTCTGATGCACTTCACTTTGTTGTGAAGTCAAAGGCATTTTGTGCTCTTGTTAAGCTTTAGGTTTGACAAAAAAAAGAAGAAAGAAATGTGAACACCTGTGTGGAAATCACACATGAGGCCAGTCTGATGAAGGTGTTTGTTTTGTTTGTAAAGAAACGTCTGGCTTCAGCACAGTCATCTGTTATGGCATGTTCTGAGTAAGTGAACATTGCATGAACTCCTGCTGTTCCCTTCTGCCCACTCTTAGACCTTCTCTGTCTCAACCCAAGGAACATTTTTGTGCCTGCCTGCCAGCTTTTTCAAATTGGTTTTGTAGATTATATGTTAGAGAATAATCAAGCACACATGGAACATGAAAAGCCTAATAGAATCCTAAACTAGAATCACAGAATGGTTTGGGTTGGAAGGGTTCTTTAAAGGCTGTTTAGTCCATTGCTCCTGCAATGAGCAGGGACATCTTCAGCCAGGTCAGATGGCTCAGAGCTTCATTCAGCCTGGTCTTGAATGTTTCCAGAATGGGGCAGCTAGCACCTCTCTGTGTAACCTGTTCCAGTGTTTCATCTCCCTAACTGTAAAAAACTTGATTATACTTAGTCTGAATCCTCCCTCTTTTAGGTTAAAACCACTATCCTTTGTCCTGTTGTGACAAGCCCTGCTAAAACAGTGTTCCCTGATCTTTCTTCTAAGCCCCCTTTAAGTATTGAAATCTGCAATGAGGTGTCCCCAGAGCCTTCTCTTCTCCAGGCTGACCAGCCCCAACTCTCTCAGCCTGTTCTCACAGGAGAGGTGCTCCAGCCCTCTGATCATCTTTGTGGCCTCCCCTGGACCTGCTCCAACAGTTCCATGTATTTCCTGTGCTGAGGACCCCAGAACTGGATGCTCATTGCAGGGGGAGGTCTCATGAGAGCAGAGAAAAAGGGAGGAATCATGTCCCTCATGCTGCTGTCCAGCTCCTGGGCAGTGAAGTTTGGAATCTGTTACAGGAGGCTGCTCAGGATTTAGACTGCATTTTCAGGAATGCAGAGTAAGGGCACAGAGGCTATAGTTTGTTGGTGGGATAGAAAGGATGAGTGCTCAATGTTTAGGTTTCCTGAAATGCGCAGCTAGTTGGGTGAAACCTGCCACTGCATGAAAGCCCCCAATTTGAAGTATCCGTATTTTGATCTGTAAAACATTATTTTGCAATTCACTGCACTCCTTTCCCACCTATCTCTCTTCTCCTTTTGCATTGCTGTGATAGTGCATTGAAACCCCTGCAAACTCTGAGCTAATGCAATCCTAGTGGGGCTACAGGCTCAGATCCAACTTCATTGGACTTACAGTACGGTTGTGTCTTATTTAAATCCCAGTTCCGAGGGAAAGTTCACACTGTATTGCCAAATTGCCTGCCTGGGAGGAAGTGTAGCCAGGAGACACCCTGAGAGCACGACATTGTGGAGTGTTTCACAGTACTGGGTGAGGACAGGAGAGCAAGTGTTGAGTGTGATCACTTTGATACGATGGTGGCTTCACTTACCTTTCTTGAACAACCCTGATTTGCATTCCTGCTACGAGCAATCAGAATGAAACTGGAGCTCTCTTGGCTTCTCAGTGGGAGTCTGGCCAGGATCTCTTTAGGCAGCAGTGACTTCATGTGCTGCGTCAGCAGCTCTTTCTGATTCATTCGAGGATGCATTCCACACTCTGTCTTGTGCCTTTATCAGGTGATGCAGGGTTTTTCAGCCACTTACTGGATTAAAATGTACAGGGGTTTCTTGTATTGTGTGCTTTTTTTGTTGTTGATTTTGTTCTGTTTTGAATTTTTTAAACCTTTTGGCAAAAAAAGGTTCAAAAATTTGCCAGAGGCAAGGTACAGAGTACCCCATCTGTGAAGTGTAGAACTGGGTCTTCCTGTACAGTGAAGGCTTGATTCTGAACTCAGTGAAGTGGGTTGTCTTTAAAGACATGGTATCACCAGTTAGCAGTGCCTTGATCTCTACAAGGCAGAAGTTCCTGGTACCAGCAAGTTGGAATTATTACAACAGCATTTTCAGAAATCTTTAATACCCACAGCAGCTCCAGCACTGCACAAAGGAGCTCTTTTATCTGAACAACCTGGTAGCAAAACATCCAAACATCTTTCAGAAGAGTCCCCTCATCTTTGGGGCAGACTGTGAAACCACAATGGAATCCCCTGGCTAAAATGTTGTTCAATATAAGTCTGGTGCTCATCTGAAGACCACAACCACACCCAGTGCCTGGGAGGCAGCTGGGTAAGGCCAGGATTTCTGGCACCTCTTTTAGAAGGATACCAGGACTGCAGCTGTGCCCTCCTGTTACAGGGCTTGTAAGGAATAAAAGTCCTTCTTTGCTCTCTGGCATCAGCTCTGAACAACCTTGTGTTCTGAGTGTGGGAAGAAATAGAACCCAGCATTTGTGCTGGGTTAAAATCCAGATGGTTTTGTTCTCCCTGTTCCCCCCTCCTAAAAATATTATGATTAGCACTGATTTTTCTTTATTCAACAGCTATGCCAGCCACAGTAATTTCTGATATCTCTGGACATGCCTTGATTTCTGTCATGTTGTCCTGAAATCGACCTGCGATTCTTCTCATAGGATATACCTGCCAAGAATCCCTGGCTAAGTTTTATGTGCTCTGTGCCACTTGTCAGCAGACAGGTGTGAAGATGTGAGTGTGGACCAGGGAGTTTCAGAAGGTCTTTTGCTGCTGTTGATAATGTTGACAATGGCAGAAAACAAACTCAGAAGTTGCAGTAGAATTTTTAAGCCTGTGTAATCATGCTATTCTGGTCCCAGCTACAAAATTACTGAATAATTTCTATCTTATTTGAAAGAATATATGTAAGTATTTTTATGTATATGTACATAAAAGGAAGTACAAAATCAATAAAAATCTGTCTGCAACAGCACTTATGTAATGTGTGACAGTGCCCTTAAGCATAGCCTCCATGTGTTTTGGCTTCTTGATACGAATACTGAAATAGAGAAAAAACAGAGAAAATGTAATGTGATTTTTAGAAAATGATTGATATGTTACACTATTTATGACAAATTTCACCTTGGCATGGTCCTGACATTATGTGAGGTTAAACTTCGAAGAAGACAGGAGACAAATGTTTCTCTCTTGCCCTCTGTAAGAAAGTGAAGGGAGATGGTAAAATGAATATATCTTTATTTCTACCTGATGAGGGAATTATTTTCCAAAATAGACTTTTTCACATTTATTGATTTCCTATATATAAAATCTGCTTGGAAATTTGCCTACATACAAAATCTTTTTCAGCTAGTTTTATTAGTCCTATCAAGATACTTTTAAAATTTATTTGATAGTTTGACGTATGAGGATGTTTCCTCAGTGAATTCAGTAAAGCCTGGATTTCCCTTGAATTCCATTAACTTGAAGAAATAAATGGCTAAATTCTAGAAATTAAACACCTTGAAAATATCTCTGACTTAATCTGAGACTCTTCAGCAAATGCATGGAAACAAAGCAAATCCCCACTACATTAATAAATACCTGCATCCTGAAATTGTTAATTAAAATTATACAATACCACATTTAAAGTAAATACTGGTAGACAAAGCACTACCTCTCTGCATCCGTGTTTGAGGTGGTCTCTGACACCCGTGTCCAACCTCTCCAGCAGTTAATTAACTTTGAGGAAAAATCCTTGTGGTTTGGAAGTTCAGGAGAGTCTTGGTTTAGTTTTGCTGCGAAGTTCTGTGTTTAATATCTTCCACTTGGAGCAAGCAGGAATTTGTTCCTGGAAAGATCCTGCCTGCATCTGTTCCCACTGTGCTCCATCTCCCAGGCTCCCAGAGTCAACTGGAGTGTCTTGAGGCACAGCTGTCGGCTGATGGGGCTCAGAGATTTTCTGAGGATAGATGTGCAATCTGCTGCCAGCCACTGCTCCTGCGGCAGCGCTAGTTAGTGTTTGATGCAGCTCCTGGCTGGGGTGTGCAGGCAGCCTCCCAGCCCGGTGCTGGGCCTGCAGCCGTGCCCCGGTGCTGGGCCTGCAGCAGTGCCCCGGTGCTGGGCCTGCAGCCGTGCCCCAGTGCTGGGCCTGCAGCCGTGCGCCGGTGCTGGGCCTGCAGCCGTGCCCCGGTGCTGGGCCTGCAGCTGTGCCCCGGTGCTGGGCCTGCAGCAGTGCCCCGGTGCTGGGCCTGCAGCCGTGCGCCGGTGCTGGGCCTGCAGCTGTGCCCCGGTGCTGGGCCTGCAGCCGTGCGCCGGTGCTGGGCCTGCAGCCGTGCCCTGGTGCCTGCCTGCGTGCTCAGGCAGCTGCACCCCGAGTGCGCCACCGAATAAACCGGCAGGTCCAAAGTGTCAGCGAGTTGTTAACACAACAAGCAAGAGTGCAGGCAAAACAGTTCCTGTCAACAGCAGAGCTGATGAGACTTGATTTGCTCAAGATTTATGTCCTGCATGGGAGGATTATACCCTGCATGGGGTGCAGTAGCTGATATCTAGTAGCAGGCTAAGGTCCCTTTTGCAGTCTTTTTCTCTCCAGAATGCTAAAGCAATCTCTCTCTCCTCATTCTAGCTGGGTTTGATGTAATTTAAAGAAATTATCATAATCTCAATTCCAACCTTTTGGTCAAATTGTAAACTGACCAATAAATTTAGCACTTACTAGTGGGGAGACAGGTAGACAAGCATATCTAGAATATGGTCATAGGAAGCTCAGGTTTTTTACAACGTCATTTGTGCTTTGAATGAACCAGAACTCCTTGATGCAAGAAAATTTCCAGTGGGGTCTGGCTTGGATGTCATTATGAAGGAACGTGATGTTGAAATTCATAAACTCAAACTGGAGAAAGAAAAGAGCCCCGTTTATTGCTGGCAGTAGCTGTCACTTCCACAAAGTGATTTTTACTCTTGGTTGTATGTTGCATTATTACAAAGAGCACGATTACATGGAAGGCGATTTGAGATTAAACTTGCTTTTCTGAATGGCTTGCAATAGGTGTAATGAAAGGCACTTTTCTGCCGTGCAAATGGATGTTTGCTTCTGGATTTGGTTTATGTTTTTGCACTGCACTGAACTGTGGCAGGCAGTTTAAGGATATTACATTTTCTGGAAGTAGCTTAGAAGTACATTTTCAAGTATACTTTTTTACCTCATATCTCTTAGGACTTGGGAAAATATATATCCATGTAGAGAAAAACCTTTATGCCATTCGCAGCAAGTGAAAATCTGATTTTGCTCATAAAATCATTTTCAAGGCAGAAAATACTTTCAAGTGAACAAATTTTTCATGTCAGACCCCAAAGGCATTATGCTAACTTGGCAATGAAGCTCTGAAATGACCAAAGCTTTTGATTTGAGAGTAGTATTTGTTTTCCACCTATCACCCAAACAAATAGTAATAATGAAAGATTGAAGTGATCAGTTTGCTCTTTTTCTTTTTCTTTTTTTTTTTTTTGTGTGTGAATTCAAACATTGACTGGTGTGTTTCTGAAAGCCCCACGCAAACAGAAAAATGAAATTACTGATCTTGACTAAGGCTATGCAAGTTAATTCAGTTCTAGGGGGTAGAAAATATGAGATCCTTTTAGTATAGTTTTTTTTTTCCTGTGGTGTTTTTCTAGATACTTTGTGTTGTTTAAAGAAGGTTTTTGTTTTGTAGCACAAACTGGGTGCTTCACCCTGTTAGTATTTGTTTTAACCTGTAGCTATGTGAGTGACGATCTTATTCATGGGGTTTTAATTCCAACCTAATCCTAACACGTACCTGAGCAGCACTTTGGTTGAAAAATGCTCTCCCCTTTTCAGGCCTGATTGTTTTTTTACTTGCATCTTTTAATTTTCAATTAAGAATTCTGTAATGAATAAGGACCTGGACTAAAGCCAGTTTAAAGCCATTGAAAGTCTTTTCATTGACTGCAATGGGCTTTGGATCTGACAGTAAGTGTATTAAGAAATACTTATTAGTGGGTTGTGTGTATAGCACAGTCATCTAACACAGTAAAACCAGTGGCCACCTGGTCCAAATGGGACTGAAATCTGCTTTATTAACCAAAGGGAAGCTCAGCTGGTTGCAGGAAATATTTTTGGTTTTTTATCCTCAAACAGCAAAAGCTTTTCTCATTAATATTGATGTAGCCTGGTTCCTATCGAAACATCATCATCCTGGCAGTTTCATTACCTTGGCACAACAGAATCTTTCTCCCCAAGTCCCCATCCCAGGAACACTCCTGTTGAAAGGAGACACTCGTGCCTGCATCAAAACATCTAGAATCCATTGGTGGGTAATGCTGAAATTACTGCCTGTCACAAGATGGAACCTGTTAAACCTCTTTGAAATCAAACAGTAAATTACAATAATAGATTTAGCTGTTTAGGGTAAAGATACATTAATCTACAACATGATGGAGCTTTTTACCTGTAGGTTTTGTGAAAGAACAAATGTATAGTAGAAAAAGATTTTCAAGACCCCACCCTGTTTTTTAGCTCCTCAGCTGTCCCTCGGCTCGGTGAAGAGCGTGTTAACCTGCACAGGGCTCACTAGATGGCAGGACAAGATAACCTTGAGGAACAGGGAATTTCCAGGGACTGAGACAAAAACTGGAGTTACGGTGAAATTGAACAATTAGCAATGAAAGGGAAAAAGAAACTGAACAAGAGACAAAAAGTTTGTTTCCCCGTGATTAAAAAAAAAAAGAAAAATAACAAATTTAGATTCTTAAATTGACATTCCAACAAGTGCAATACAGTAATAGCTAAATTGCACATGCAAGTGTGGAAAAGTGGAGTCTTTATTTATGAGAGACAATGGAACACATTATAAAGCAAATAGCTTGACAGCAATTTATCCTTGTCTGTTTTTAGTGAAGACCCATGTGTTGGAATAAGAACTTTCTTCATTATCTCTAGGAGCTCCTCTTTCAGATAAGTCACCGGATTCAGAACTTTATGGCTCTGTTGCAGGAAAATGGATCATGAGGAGAGATGGAAATGGCCCTTGGGGTCATATTTTTATCTCAGCAACACTGGTGTTAATCCAAAGTAAGAGTGAGCAGAATCTACCCCATTGTGTAAAACAGTTCATTCCCTTGTCAATAGAGGATCATTTCCTGGAGTGAATTTTTGAGCTATTTGTCTGGCATAGCTGAGATGTCACTGAACAACTCATATTCTGGCACTTCCTCTGGAAGAGTAGTCACCAGACAAAGAGAGTGTCTGTGACTTCACTCCAGAAGCAAGGACCAGCAAAGTGTGCTTTCTACAAACCATGTTTTTACCTCTCAGTGTGTGGACACACAATTGCACCTGTATTCCACTCTTCACCTTGCTATCAGACCTGCTGAGAGATCTCAACTGTATAAACAGCAAACAGCTCGCCTGTGTCAGTATTGCAAAACATACCAGAACACACAACCTCAGCCTCAGATGATGGTATTAGGTCAAGTGCCTTTGGGTTTTGAAACTGGAAAATCTGCTGCTTCACAAGATTTCCACAGAAATCACAGAACTGTAGAATAGTTTGGGTTGGAAGGGACCTTAAATATCATCTCCTACCAATTCCCCTTTTCATGTGCAGGGTAACATTCCACTATGCCAGGTTGCTCAAAGCTCCATCCAACCTGGCCTTGGACACTTCCAGGGATGGTGCAACCACAGCTTCTCCAGGCAGCCTGTTCCAGGGCCTCACCACCCTCACAGGGAAGGATTTCTTCCTTATATCCAATCTAAACCTATTCTCTGTCAGTGTGGATCCATTCCCTCTTCTCTTGTCACTACATGCCCCTGTCAGAGGCCTTCTCCTTCTCTTGTAGCCCCTTTGGGTACTGGAAGCTGCTATAAGGCCTCCCTGGAGCCTTCTCTTCTCCAGGCAGAACAACCCCAGCTCTCATTTGGGCTAAAAAACCTAGCAAATTGCCTTAGGCCAGTTAAATAATGGGGCCAACCCCCCCAGTTCATAATCCTTAAAGTCAGAGGATTTAAAATCTTAGTCCTTTTCACTTGCTCTATTTATCCAGCTTATTTCCTAACACAACTTCTTATAACTTCCCCTAGAGACTAACAAAAAGTTATCTCTGCTGGGATGTATTTGGCAACATGATCAAGCAGGAACATGGAAAATTTGGTTCCAGCTCCTCCCTGCTATGAGGAAGTCAGTTTACCTCATTTGTTCCATTTGTAAAATGGTGATAATGGTTGTGATGTCCTTTGTAAATATTTTATTTATGAAAAGTCCTTTATAAACAGCAAATATGATTGCACTGTTTGTAGGATGGAGCTCCATCCTACCATATCTGTATTTTTTGAGAAGCTGAGAAACATGTGTGAGTGTGGGCACAGAAAAAATCTGAACCTCCTTCTAAAGTTTCTGTGCATGATTTTGTGATTTGGAAGGGGTGTGAGGGGGAAAAAAAGCCTAAAGAGAGAGCAAATCTGGTAACTGCAGACAGCTGGCCACCTGGGGTTTTACAGGCTCTGATTCTCTTGTTCTGGAATCTACTGCCTTACTTTTTCTGTCTTAAAGTTCCAAAAGGCCACAATCCATCATGGATGTCCAAGACCTCTTCTACTTGAAGTAATATAAAAGAAAGGATCCAAGCTGCTGAAATGGTTTTCTCCACGTGGTGTGTGTTGCCGTTGTTCACAGCTGGGTGATAGATTTGCTGTTTCCCCACCAGGGAACCTTCCCCGTCTGAGGCTCCCTGAGACACACTGGCCTCCAGGTGGGGGACTGAGTGGGACACTGACTGTTTCCATCTTTGGATGGAAACCTTCAGTGGTTTCCGATTCCCTTTTTGTTCTCTCTCCAGGAGGTCACACGCCTGGAAAGAGAGAAAGAGAGTTTGTCTCACAGCTCTATTTAGACCTAAGCCTGGTTAGTAGAAACAGCATTCCTCACAGTTGCAGGATAATGTAACATCATAAATAGAGCTATCAAGAATGTCAGGCAGCCTTTGTGGTTGTCAGAGCAGTGATGTTAAAAGAAAAGGGTTTTTTTTCTTTTTTTTTTTTTCCTAAATAGCTTTCCTCAAACTGTCAGGAGAGCACCTGGTGAAATGAAGCTTTGCTTTAGCTGTGTAGCTTTTGTTCTTAGAGATGGTTTAAGTAATAAATATGGTGAAATAATTACATAGAAAAATAACAACTTCATTTCCATCAGAACACTAAGGGGTGGTTGTGATTCTTCAAAATGTCTTGAATACTTGAGAAAATAATTGCAGCTGGGATACAGCTGAAATCCTCCACACAGTATCCCAGTATCTGTGGATAGCAGAGGATGTGTAGTACCTAAAAAAGCAGGGGGAGTGAAGGTTAGATGCTCGTGCTAATTATTCTGGAGATGGTTGATTGGGAATGAATCACCTCTCATCTCATTAGCATTCAGCAGCACAACTGCTGGATGAAAAGGAAACAAACACTTGGGATTGCAAGGAGAGGTAAAAGGGGCCAGTTTCTCTGTTGATAGTGGTTTTACAAGGAATTCACTGGAGCTTGGAATGATTTATGCGTGCTGAGGGCCTGGCCTTAAGGAACCAGCTGGAACAAAAGTTAGATCTTAAGGGGGCTGTGAGGTGTCCCTGGAATCTCTGCAAAAGCAAGCAGTGGGTTTCTGGCTGCCGGGGGCCTGCCCACATCTGTGTCTGATTTATCAATAAATAGATCGTTTGGTTGCTTTCTACAAATGTGAGGGAAGAGGACCATAAGACTTACAGCATTTGCTTTACTGGCCTTACTGTGAAACCCTCAATCCCAGCCCCACAGCTGTTTGTTCTTAATTCTCCCCACAGGAGATGGTTTTGGCTAAAGACGCAGCACGGAGAGAAACAAGGTGCTTGCTATTATTGCTAATTACTGCTGTTTGCTGCCTTATTATCGCTAACTGCTGGCTTTGCATTTAATGAGGATGAGTCTCATCCACCCCACCCTTTAATGCCATCCTCTGCCTGTTGGCTGCAGAGTGTCAGGGGAACACAAAGCCGCAGGAATTTCAAGACCAGAGTTGGAACTGCTGTGATACCTCTGGAATAAAGGTAAAGTAAATATTAGAATAAGTTTGTTTCTCTGCTGCTGGTAAGCAGGTGCCCAATATTGATACCTCTTTCCCTTCTTGTTGTATGTTTATAGAGGCCAGAAAAAAAGGGTCTTCCTTGGAGGCTTTTGAATGCCCCTGAATGAACCTCTCACTGTGACCTGCTTCTCTAGGGCACAGTCTGGTGTGACTCAAACCAGAAGCAGAAGAAATTTCAACTGTTAGTTTTCAGTAATATTGAATAGTAATTTTCTCCTTTCCAGACTTGGCAGTGAAGCCCTCTGGAAGTGTGTTTTGGGTTACTTGGGGTGGTTTTCTAGCTCTGTAACAGCTATTCTCACTAGGCTCAAGGCTAGGACAGAGTGTTTGTGGATGGTGTACACCACAGAATGTTTCTGTTGACACAAGGTACAGAAATGATCTAAGTCTGGTTTACAGCATAAAAGGCTGTAGTAAAGGATACAGAAGTATGGCAGGCTTCATCCACTGCCACAGGAGAGCTCTGTCTCTACAAAACTTTGATCAAGGTTTTGCTAGCAAAATATGGAATGCTTACTTACTAGAGTAAGAAAATGGTTCTTTAAGAACATTTCCATGCTGAGAAAAGAGGTATAATATATGTGCATGCTTCTGTAGGAGAGTTTGTATGTGACTAAGAGAAGAGACAGCTCTGCTCTCTTATGTCAGCTGTGAAAGGTCAGGAGTAGCTCACACCCTCGGGGCTCAAATACACTTTGTGGACCAGCCAGAGCCTCTACAAAGGGCAGCAGCCCACAAAAACTGAAGAGTTACAAGATAAGTGGGTGTAGTTTGGTGCCTTGCATATTGAACAGCTAATGGGGAACTCAAATGCTTTTTATTGGACTTGTTTTCTCTGCAGGTAAAAATAGACTTTTGTTTGCTCTTGTGATCCCCCAAAGTCAGTCCTTTCTTTAAAAGTTGTGACTAATACAGCTAAACACCTGTAGGGTTAGCAGCGTTGTTGGAGGTTAGCACAAAGATGTCAGGAGCTTAATAGCAGACCTGTAAGTGATATGATGCCTAGGACAAACACTACAATTGTTGGAATTTGTAGGAACATCCTAAATAGAAATTATTTCATGGGTATAAAGATAAATTCAAACATCAAGAGATATTCTTGCTTTCTTCTGTGAAGTTTTTACAAATAGTACCTGGCTGTAATTTACTATAATGTACTAGAATTAAAGTAATAAAATATGAAGGCTTTCTTCCCATCCTTTCAATATCTTTCTTGCTAAGGTCAGTAAACCTGGTGGGTTTGTAATTACGGCAGGGACATATAGGAGTGAAAATATTGTGGTCGTATTCATGCTTCGTTACTAATTAAATGAATCAAAGAGCTCTTTCTTGAAGAGCAGGAAATCCTTTTGTGAGGCTATATATTCTCAGTGCAGGAGAGCAATTCCTCTTCTTTCCTCATTCCTCCTCTTTCTCCTCCTTTCCTTTTGTCATTCCCCCTTCATTTAATCTGAAAGCAATTTTCTCTTAATTAAAAATACTACTTTTCCAATTGAATCCATGATGCCAATACAGCTTGGTCTCCATTGTTTGGGTTAGTTAACTTTTTAGAAGGGAATGGGACTTTGAAGGTGAGGGAAGTATTTTAATTGGGCATTTTAGGGGATTTCAGGAGATTGAGCTGTTTACAGTCTCTTGCTCAAAACTCCTCCCTTTTGATGCCTGACTGGCATGGTAAAGATTGGTTTTAGAGCAATATATTACTTTCTTGACTACTGTGTAAGTTTTGGGGGCTGCTTTTAGAGATTATGGATTGGGTTTGGGTGCTACCCATACACGGTCTTTCAGTCACTGTCACTGCAGCTCTGGAGCATCCACGGTGTTTGGCTGTGGCTGCAGAACTGCGTTTTCCTCTGAGATGGGCACGTAAGAGGAAGATGATTACCTTTCTGTAAGACATCCAGCTTTTTGATGCACAAGTGTGTGCTTTCTTCAGAGATGCATTTGTGACCGTGTACTTGCACGAGGATCGCTCTTTCCTCGGATGATTTTTTTGTTTCATTTTATTTCTTGTCTCGGGGAACAGTCATGCACAATGCTTGTGGAGAGGTGAAGTAATTTGTATGAAGTGCTCATGCAAATGTCCCACAAATCCAGAGAACAAATAATCTAACCGCCTGTCATGTACAAAAAAGCAATACATGTAGCACCACAGCAACGTGTGCATGAGAAGAACTCCGCTAAAATGCTGTTGCAAAATGAAGTGGGTCAATCTGCCTTTAAAAAGGGAGGCTGCTTGCACAAAAGTGGCTAAAAATGTCAGATAAATTGATCACAGCAAATGTTTGCCCTGCTCTAACCTTATTTTCTTGGTCACGTAGCTCCCATTAATGAATTTTTATGAAAAGTTAGTGCACATTTATAAATGAACATACTGCTTGAACCAAGGGGCTGTGTCTTTCATCAGGAAGTCATCCTTCAGTTTAAGGCAGTTGGCTCTGACCACCTCTCATCACAAGATGAAATTCTCATTCCTTTATTTGTCAATCTGCACATTCTGTGCTGGTACAATACTGTCACTCACCCCACAATGGGGGCAAAAAGGAGAAAACTAAAATTGACTGCAAATGGTGTTACTTTATTGATGGGAAGCAGCAGCTTGGATTCCAAACCCCTGCTATCCTAATATTTTTTCTTTTCCCTTGTGGCTTTATGCAACCTCTACTGCTCTTTGAAGCCCCACAGGGGAAATAATGAGTGGGGGATGTGGAATTTGCCCTGGATACAAGCTGTATCACGAAATAATAGGACGGTGATGGTATGAGGAATAGGACATGAGGGTGAAAACAGGGAGATGGAAAGGGATTGGTCTTTTGAGCTTGCACTGGACGTGTGTGCTGTGATCTGTGAGATTTAGTACCCCAGTTATTTAGACTCTTGCCTTATAGAGCAGACAGCTCCGTGACATGCAGAGCAGTGGTCTCAGTGCTGAAGCCTGGAATTAGCAAATAGTGCCTGTTCAATACTATGGCTCTGATTTAGTCAGTAGCCTCCAAGTCAGTAAAGTAAATATATACACAGTCTTTCCCTATTATGTTTAAACTATTAGCAGAGGGAATATTAGCTCCTGTCACCTAGGTGCACTAGCATTACAATAAGCTGTGAAGCAAATAATCTATTTTTTTGTTTAGTTGTTGTTGGTTTTTTTTATGGAACAGTTGTAATTAAAACTGCAAGGAGAGAAAGTAAAATAATTGTAATTCTGCAGATATGTGGGAAACTAGAGATGTTTCACAGTGTAAGTCACTTTGAACTGACTCAGTTTTGTTGCTTGTGGATTTTGCTGAGCTTGTCAAACAGAGAGAAATGACGTTTAAATCCTTAATGGTGAAGCAGCTGGGAATTGCTAGGCAACGTAGTAGTTTCCTACATACAGTGTCATATTGCTGCAATGGCTTTTTCTATCAGAAGTATCTTTTAAGAGCTCACCAAACCAATTTTGGAGTTCCAAGCACAAACTTAAATCTGGCAAGGTCATCTTTTATTGCTGTGATTTCAAAAACATATTTCTATCTATGTTTTAAATTAGGAGGATATATAAGTAATGAATGTCTTATGGGCAAGAAGATATCCTTAGCTATTTTCCCAGTAAAATGGGGAAAAAAAGCAGCTTTTTTTGGGGGAGGGGAAGGAGTGCTAATAAAACTTGGTTTACAGAATTGATAAATTTGGTACAAGAATAAAGACTAGGCACTGAATACGGCAAATTTTATGCTGCACTTGAAGAAATATTTAATGACTCCTGAGAAGGATGTGAAATGAAGCATGGTTGGGTGGTCAGCCTAAAGAATTTAGTCAGGATTCTTTAGCCTCCATTTCAGGGTGAAGTGACTTTCTCTGACCTTGGGCCATTTGTCTGGTTCATGACACAAGATATTTGGAGACTCTACTCCTTCAAGTTCACGCATATTGACTGACTCCTGCAGTCACATGGGGCCATGCAGATGTTAGTCCTGGTGGGATACATGTGCAGAAAGGTGTATATTTTGTAGGGCTTCTTACTGTGACGCTGCTGTGAGTGCTGCCCATGCTGACCTTCCACTATCAGCAGTGTGCACTCAAGTAAGCAGGCAGCAACAGAGGAGGTGAAGAAAGCATTAATACTCAGTTACAATGGGCTTAATGTCCTAAAATTTACATAATTTAGATTTTTTTAAATATACATATTTCCTAGTTTCTGGGTTGAGCTGAAAACACTGGGATCAATTGGGAAGAAAAAATGTCAGTGAAGTTTGTCAGCTTTGGAAAGCTTCACATAGGCTGCCTCACAGAGAAGATGCCCTCTAAAGATGTGTGTCCAGGAGTTTTGGAAGGAGTTCAGTCTTCCCTTTGTATTCAGTGATGAGGGGTGAAGCCCCATATACAAGCTGAGATAGCTTTAGGGGCAGATGAATAAATGTCAAGCTCCTTGAATCCTTAATTTGGCTGTTTCACATTGACTTAGACCTTATAGACCTGTGTGGGAGGAAATGGAACAACTGTATTAAACTTCCATCTCTGACTTGAGCTTCACATTTCAGAGCAGCGGATCCTGAGTTAAAGCTAACACCAGTTATTTCAGAGAGGGAGGTGCAAGAAACTGATCAGAGGCAGGTGCTAAGAGGACAAGCTTTGGTGTAGAATGATTGCAGGCTCCTCTCTGAAAAGGCAGTGAAATTTGGGGTGGAGAGCACCTCACTGCTTAATTCCCAGTGTGTGCCAGGGAGGGAAAATGAAGATGAGGGAAGAGAGACTGCCAAGAATTGCTGTTTTAGAGGAGCAATTCTTCTCTAAAACATTGCTCTAAAACAATGCTGCTGCATTTTCATCCTCTTGGTAGGGCATTTGGAAATTGTGCCAAAGCCCAGCACGGACGGACAGGCATTGGCAGTCACTTGCAGCAGCAGCCCTACCAAGCTTTCAGTTCTGACTCGAATGTTTTCGTAACTGCAGCTCCTCCTGAGTCATGAGAAATGTGTGAAATATATGCATGGAAGGTCAGTGTTTGAAAACACATACAGAGAGCACCATAATTATCTGAAGGTAAACTGCCAGATATTGTCATGGACTGTTTTAGCGGGCTGAATTCCTGAACTGACCCACTTAGGCTGCTGATCCCATTTATGTGAGCAAAAATTCATAATGACTGTCTCCTGTCCAAATTTACACAGCCGGAATGTTATTATTTTAGAAATGTGCTGTAAGGTCCCCTAGGGGAGAACGTGATTAAACTTTGTCCTTGGATAAAACAAAGCATTATCATCTCCTCTTTGAAAGGTTGCACTAATCTCAGGACTTCAGCATGGAACTAAACTTAGAAAGTCTGGATGCCAGTGGAGGCGGTTCATGTTTTCTTTAGACAGTGACAAACCATATTCTCAATCACTCCCTCAGGTCAGAGTTCAGCTTTCATCTTGCCTCTGGTCAGAGGCTGGGTGACATCCTGAACAACTGGCTGCTTGTGGTTTACGATGCCAGCTGACAGTGGAGTAGTTTGCTATATGATCTACAGCCTCTAATTGTCTGGAGGGACATGGAGCTGACGTTTGATAAGCCATTCATGATAAAAGAATAACTGCTGCAGAGAAATGAAGAGGAGGCAACACGGGACACAAACAGATGTGTTTATTCTGAGTGCTCTAACTGCTTTTTAAATCTGATCTAGGGGTACACCGTGAAAAGAATGAGGGAATAGAAACATCACTGCCATTGTATGGGTTTTCTCAAAAGGAAACTCAGCTTATCTGAGCTTTTAGGTTAAAGTACTGTGCTGAAATGGAATGCTTAGAATTTTATGAATTGACTTTCCTAGTGTGAGCAAGCATATATTTGTGTATACGAATCAATAAAGAGAATCAGCATTTGCATTGTCTATTATAGGCGTGAGCTAAACCTAACAGCTTCATAAAGTGAAAGCCAAGGCCAAAATATTACATTTGCACCAAGGCCACCTTCTGCTTCCAGCAGTATTGATGTCAAAATCAGAGCCAAGCAACTTGTTTTCAGTCTCCTTTATACTGTCCTTGACTTCCTCATTATTCAGTTTGCCCTCTTCATAACAAGAGGCTATGCTGACTGCTCAGGAGACAAGCTAAACATCCACAGGCCAGCAGAGAGCTTGCAGTAATTGTAACAACAGCCACAGCAGTCCCTGAGACACTTTTGTTGTGCCTGACTCAAACTGGACTTCAGCTGTAGGAAACCTGTGACCTTCATCAGTTGATTTATAAAATCAGAGGGCAGGTGTTTAACCAGAAGCAGCTTTATTATCAAAAAAATGGTATGAGAGGATTTCAGACTATGGTGTTCTGGGCTAATATGTATTTTTGTAGGGGAATCCTTAAAAATATTTATTTAAAAAATCAAGTATTATGTGTAAAATTAAAATATCCCTGAAAGTTGTCAAGTGGATGTGGGGATAGAAAACCAGAGCCTGAGTCCTGTTGCTTAACAGATGAGATAGATTTTAACTGATAAAGGTATTTGTTCTTAATTGTAAATCCTCCACAGCTGGTTCAGGGATGCTTTACCTGCCCCTAAGAATTGCCTGATGGCTCTGACCCCCCACTGGGAAATCTGGCTGCAAACCAGAGAGGGGTGGAATGAGATCGGACTGGTAAATGCTTTCTGATTTACAGATTGTCTACATTACCTGTACTTTGGGCAGGCAGGGTCATAGTGAAGAGAACGAATGCTGCCAAGAAGAGTAAATATTGCTGAAGAATATCTTGGAGAGAAAAGGGAGATTTTTAGCAATGATTTTATGTGTCAGATTAGCAAGATTTAAAGTCATGTCATTACTAAAAGTGACCCTGAATCAAGTTTCTTTGAAATGAGGTTCTATTCTTACCTTGAGTTGGATGAAAATTATGAAACAGAAGAGCTGTTAAGAAGAAAGGAGGGTACAACTGAAGTTTAGTGGCAGTAAGACTTCTGCCCTGTTGGCCTCCCCTTTAGAGACATGGATTGTGTAATCTCACTGAGGAGGGTGAAATCCTGCTTTCTTCCACCAATCCTCATAAGATACTCAGACTGAATTACATCCTTTTATCTGAAGTAGAACCAAAAATATAGCATACATGGACGAAAATAAGTGAGTGGTGATAAATACATTCTAAAATTCTACACTCCATTATTAATTGTTTCCCTCAGATCTGAAGGTATATGTGGCTGAACACAGATCAGAAGTCAGAAATTTTTGTGTGTAGTAAATGGTCAACGATTTTCGGGGTACCACACCAAACTTTGGCTGGTTTTGTCATGGCTGGTAGGAAAGAGGGGCTCTATAAACTTCAGACCTGCCCAAGCTCATGCAGATGCTGCAGAGCATGGCTGTGTTCCAACAGATGTCTTGCCTTGCCCAGAGTACTGTGCAGAGAGAGAGCCTGCTCCAGAAATTCTAACTTGCACAGGAGTAAGCAATGCTGAGATTCTGGGAAATGTTCCTTTCCTGGATGTTCAAAAGAGGCTGCTGGAACTGAAGGCTGCAAGAGTCTCACCAGCTTCTGGACCAACCAATGCTAAATCCTAGGTGTGCACAATCTCCTCAGGACAGTGCAAGGTTAGTCTGTCAAGAGGCCCTTTAACTGCATCAGCCTGTGCCTGCTATTAAGGTAATAAGAGGCTGCTGAGAGGAAACTTTAGTAGTGGGAGTTGTTGTGTAACTTCCAGCAGTCTCAGAGATGGGTGAAACAGCTTCACCTTTGCCTTCAAACCTACCTTTCCCCACTTATCTTCTGCACAGTGAATTGGCCTGTATCATCTCTTACCTTATATATCTGAAAAGTGTAACAGGTGATGTGTGGGTGTGCGTGTCTTGAGCCGCTCTGGGCATTCCTGTTTACCTTTTCTCTCTGTTTAAGTAAGCAGTTTTCCTTCCCACCCCTGCCCCAATTGTTTGCAGTCTGAGAATCTGTTCAAGATTGGAGCCAAGATCTTCAGATTCTGAATTGTTGCTATGAACAAAGCTCAGAGCCAAAGGACACTCTGGAAAGGCTGTTTTTCACATGCTTATACTTTTGGAAAAATAAGAGAAAAAGCAGCAAAAACCCAATGGGAATCAGGGGCAAAAGTAAGTTTAAAGAAAGTCCCCTCTGAGAATATGAACAATAAACTTAAAACAACATGATATGCAGGTCAAGACCATGGCACACTTTTAACTACTTAGCAAACATTTTTAGCAGTGTTTGAGCCCAGCACTTCCAGTGTCACTCCTTCCCCCAGCGAATTAGAAATATTTCACAAAGGCAGGGAAGTGTTATTGCTGTTTTCTACCTGAGTAAGCTGATGCAGAGAGGTGAAGGCTGAGGGTTTCCAAACTTGGCTGTCCTATGGGAAATCTCCTGTGGGAGCTGCAGATAGGTAACATTTCAGATTGCTTCAGATGATGTTCATAGCAAAGCCTCGTGGCTTGCTTGAGCGTTAGAGGAGTCTTTTACCTGGGTGCTTCATAAATACGCAGTAGAATATTCTGACTGAAATTTTGCCATTCCTTTAACCAGTTTCTCAAGTGAGCTTCATTCCTTTGCTAGAAATGGCAAAGTGTTGTCATTACTGAGCTACAAAAGGCTCCATTGCCATCAGACCTAAAAAGTCAGTAAAATGGAAGATGCTTGCATTAATGGAAATCACCTGCTAGCAATTAAAACAATACTTTCTAAGCAGAATAGCTGAATGTGCCATTGATTTAATGATCCTTGGCAGTGGCTGTTTAGCTGGATTTACAGGAAGCCTCACATGACATTTCATTAGTATCACAGTGAATTAACTTTATGGCAGTGTAGTGCTTAATCCAATTTAGACTTGGTATTATTAACGATACTACCAGGGAAATAGTTTTTAAGGCAATTAAACAGCAATATGTAATGTTGCCAAGCATCACTACTGATATCCGATGGCATCACAAAATAACACATTTTAAACAGGAATTGAAAACGGGAAGATAGCACTTCCTGGTGATTTAATCCTTTGCACTTGGAAGACTACCAAGCCACATAAAAAAACAGATTCTAGAAGATAACTTTTGAGGGAGTGTAAGTAAATACACTTATCCTCCTGCTGGCTGGCAGCTTCAGCCACATGCAGTGCATGTGTTACCTCTAACAAATGGTGCTTGGGTTGCAAAGGTGGGGGACAAGTCTTCTCAACAAAGCCAGATCTAATGGCAGGTTAGAACCCACCAAAGCTTTCCACACTGAACATGAAGTATTGGAACACCTAGGCTCAAGCTTGGGCTGGTGCAGACTATTGCAATCTCACAGTATTTGTGTAATGGCTTTGTAGCAGTAGGTAACTTAAGTAAGTAGTGAGCTCAGATCCTTGAATAAAAGATTGGCTCCTTTACTTGTGTCTGTCAGTGCTGCTCAGTAGCAGGTGCATGTACAAGGGCTCAACCCAAAACTCACTGACAGTGATTGAAAGCATTGCTGCTGATGTGAATTCTTTAGGAGCAGGAATGGAAACAGGTGTTTAGTTTTTTGTTTGTTTCATTTTGGGCTGCTTTTTCCTTTTACATAATTCTAGCATCAGTTTATATGATGTAAAACAGAACAGGCTCATTTTGATCAAAATCCCTGCTTACATCAATTGTAATTTTGCCTAATATAAGACAGCACCCATAATTATCCATAACAGCAAGGAACAATGAATTGGACCAAGTGAAGTGACAAGTGCATTTTAAGAGATCGTAAAATTCCCATTTGCAGGCATCATTGTGTTAATACCCCATGACCAATAACCCATATCACCATATACGAAAGTATTATTAAACGATGGTTTATGAGGTGGGCTGCATTGTGTGGTGGGCTAGCTGAGAGGTCCTGCATTTACATGTTCTGGTTATGTTCTAATTTTGTTCACCGTCTCAGGCTTTTCCATTGAAGTCCCAGGAAAAACACTACGATCTGATGGATAAATGTGTAGGACACCTTAATGTCACCATTTTAAGCAGCAAACTGTGGACTCTCTTGAGACAGTTTCTTTTATCATCTTGATGGATTTCAGTTTGATTCAAATTCTGTTCCCTCTTAATGTTTGACATACAGAATACTACAGATGTGTTTAAGTGATGCATTAGTTCTAAAGATGATTCTTATGCTAATCCTATTGTTTGTTTCTCTCCTTGGTATTTATAGCAATGGCAAAATACCTTTCATTTTATTTTATGGCATCAAAATACAGTAGGGAAAGGAAATAACTTGTCTGCACCCTTTACACTCTAGTGTTTTACTGCCTACATCCATGTGCCAAGGACATGTGCTGTACTGTGTCACATAATTTAATTTTATTTCCATACAGTGATTTTCCATACCACAAGTACCTCCTGCCTGTTTGATTTTGTGTAGGCCGAATTTGTATGTATGGTTTTGTTTTGGTTTTTCTTCTTTAACTAAGGAACAGAAGTCACTTTCCTGTAACCTCAGTTTGCTGGAAGAGATCACTTTCTGTGCTGTGACTTAAATTGAGTAGCTGATACTAACAGGAACTTATATAACTGAAGTGAGAAGTTCAAAGCAAACAGTGTGAGTTATTCCCATAATGTGATGTTAAACTGTGGCCTTCCCTACTGAAAGTTTAAGTGACTATGAAAAAACTCACATGGTTTAAAAAGAAGACTCACGTCATTCATGAAAGAAAAATCTCTCAAGAAAAACCAAATGCAAAGAAAGTGCCTCAGACAGGAGAGTCTGCACAAATTTCTGTGAGTGTTAGTGGATATTTCAATGCATGTTTTCTCTTTTTCTGTACAGTTCTGTGGGCATCTACTGTGTTTTGGGCTGATTTGATCTCTCAGCTCCCATAGTCTTACACTTTTTATTATGTAGCTAGACTGAAGAGGTAAAGAGTGTGAAATGTATTTAAGCCAAAATGGCTTAAATTGGTGAATTTTGGTGAAAATTGGTGAAATTGGTGAAATTAAAGCTTCATTGGTGATTACTGAAACTGACAGTTCTTCCCCTTCCTTGTCCAAAGGCTCACTAAAACCTGGTTCAGGCTTTTCTAACCCTTGTTCCAGAGGCCACTGTGCAGGCTAGAACGAAGTGCAGTTACCTGAAGGTTGTTGTGGTCTGTGCTTGCTTGCTCCAATATAATTGATGACATATGCTGTAGAGCTCAGTAATGAAGCCCTGAGGAGATTGAGCAAAGTACTTGGGGGTGAAGTTTCTGCTCATGAAGTAATATTAATGTGAGTGGAGTTATGTACAAAGCCCCAGTCAGGGGATTTGGGGAGAGCCTTCTGCAACTGTGGACCCTACAGATGTGCTCTTTGCCCCCGACATACAGCGTGTGTTAATGTGGGACCTGTTATGAGGAGACTGTTTTGGAGGGTGAATAGGACAAATAAGGAATGTAACAATCCCCTGTAACCCATAAGCAATGTTAAACTACCCCCTCTTGGGCATTAGGGCTGGGGAAAACCTTCTGCATAAAGGGGCTGAATTTTCCTTTCTAATACCCCTTCGATGAGATGGGTAGAAGTCCACACAGCAAAGAGTTAACCTTAAGGATGATCATAATTCCTTAATGAGTTCTGTTGAATGCTTTAATTTCCTTTGTACCTCTAAAAGCACAGCTTTTATTGGCATAAAAGTTGTCATAAAACAAATCGAATCCTTCAGTTAGATTAGATAAGTATTTCATTAATAATGGTCAATTAATGTATCAGTGCAGCACAAAAACCGTGTCTAAGTTTACATTACAGAAACACCACTTCCCCTCTTTGTAGAATGCTTTTGTTCTTGGAAAGCCAAACCATTTGTGTTGAAGCAGTGACTGACATGCTGAACCCAAACTGGGCTGCCACACCCCACGTTCCTCTGCTGACATCGCTGGAGGGATGTGGGAGGTATCTGAGGACCTGGACTCTGCACCTTATCCTCTTGTAGGTTTAGCTCTCAGGTACACTAATTCCTCTGTACTTTTCCAAGGGGGTCTGTGGTCTGCAGTTGATTCAAGGGTGGGAAATTGTTGCAGCCTGTTGCCAATTTGGCCAAGGAGTTTATGAATCTAGAATCCCTAAACAGTTGCAAAATCCTAGAAATTACAGATGGAAAGGCACTATGAAGGATCATTTGGACACATGTGCCAAAGCAGGATTGTTTTGTGCAGTTAATTCTCCAGTGTTTTTCCCAGACAGATTTTGAAAAGCTGTTATGTGATGTTCACAGTCAGTCCTGAGGGATATTGTGTTCCGTGACACTTCAGTGTAGGCTGCTTCAAACCTGTGAAAAAGCATGTATTCACACAACACATGTATGTATATGAGGGTGTGCCATTTTTCGTGGCTTTTCAGAAAAAAATAACCACTTTCCAACACGAACGAACTTCTCCCACAGCCACTATTGGTGCTTGGAAGTTAAATGACATTTGGAAATGACAGCTTTGGAATATATGAACATGAAAATGATAATTTTCCTAGGGTATTTCAAAGGCTGTATTTCAGAACTTGAGCTTGTGAGCATCTCACCTTTTTTCTTCACAATATAATGTAGACTTAGGAACTAGAAACTCACAGAAAATAGGTGTGGGTGGGGGAGAGATACCTGGACATCCTCTTCTGCAGCCTTTGCCTGGGTGGTAGAGGTGCCTGTGGTACAGGAGAAGTGGATGTTTTATGAAAGATACTTTTTGGGAGCAGGAGTAAAATTTCAGGGGAATCTCTTGCAGCTGTAATTCTGTTTGAATCCCATCTATCTCTGCAAGCTTTTATGCCTAAATCATAACTTGGATTTAACATCCTCTGTCATTGATGGTTCTGAAGTTGATAGTGTCTTGCTTCTGGTACAAAGACCAGAAACTTTCTTCAGCTAGAGAATATTGTTCCTCTGCCATAAAAGAGAAGCAGCAACTTTTTTTTTTTGCCTGAAAAATATGTATTCTTTTTATTTTTTGTCTGTTGGGTTATTCACAAAAACGTCTGATTTTCAACTTTGTGACTGAGTTTCAGACTTCAGCCTATCTTGTTACTGTAGAAATTATTTAAGCAGGTAAAATATTTTCCAAAGGGGCAGAAAAACCTTTCTAATTCTCTCTGTTTCTAAAACTAAATGTCATTGCTCAGATGTTGATCTTTTATGCCAGAGCATTATGAGCTTCTGCTCCCCAGCAGATGTCCAACCTCTCTGATGCTGAATTAACACAGAAAAGATTGAAGATGCAGGTGCTGTATGTGGAATGAGGAAAAAAACCCATGAAATTATTTTAATTCCACTGTCTTCAACTAGATTTCAGTCAGATAATTGAATACACATAGCTGAACCTAAATTTTTAATCAGGTAATACTGGAAAGCTTACAGTCCAACAAAATAAGCATCATATTTCTGCACTGGTCCATGGAATACCTGAATTACTGACTTCTGCGGTTTCAACTAAACTTGCAGTATATAACTCAGGCATATTTTTATTGAATCAGTAGGTATTTCAGTGGCAGTCTGGTCCTTCTAAGGAAGCCTCAGCTTGTGAATATCTCCCAGCATGAATTTGATAGAAAAAGTGCCATCTATTAAGTAGGTGAAACAATACATGTACATATTTGTTCTAGATAGGACTGCATGAAAATACATCCAAGACAGTGAGACTTGGTGGGCTATTTCAGATGTTTCTTGCAGTGACAGCACAATTTCCTGGTGCTACTTCTGACTCTTGCTACTGACTGCTGTTCAAAAACAACCCCAAAATATCTATGTGGGAACCTGTTGCTTTAAGATTTGCAAACTTCTTGTATTGTTCCGTGTTTGAGAGAGACAAATTCCCTCAAGTATTTAAAAAAGTTATTTAGAAGAAGGAATATCTCTAGGGAACAGCTAGTGACTAGGTAAGGAAAGTCATTTTGTTGAGGACTTTATGACAGGAAATGTTGCAAAAAAATTACTGTGCTCTTGTGGTTGACTCAGGCTTATTTCTGATTTAGGCTGACTTCAGAGGGGTTGAGGTAGTGATTAGGTTCCTGCCTGTTGCTCCTAGGAGGAGGTTAGTACCTAGTCCTTTTGGAAAATTCAAGGAGAAGAATTTTTTCCTGTGAAAGCATCCAAATATATTCTGCTTGAGTGGGGGATGAATGATGGAAGTACATATTGAGCTTCATCATATAAAAGAAATTTGTTGTGTTACCCTTACTTCCTTGCCAGTCTCTTTGCCCAAAGGGATGTCCAGTGAGTAAATCTCTGGGGCAAAATTCCCACCAATCTCTCCATAGTATGGGATCATTTGACTTAAGACTCAAAGTGTCTGCACGGAGTTAGATGAAACACAAGTTGTATTTTGTACACCTGCTATAGTCTCCCTGGATTCAGTAAGCTCTGCTTGGAGAGGAGTTGTTTTCAAAAGTGTTAACAACATCCTCTTGCATCTTGTGTACCTACTCTTGCCTCCTTTCAAGAAGCGGGAACTAAACTGAACCTCACAGTTCAGAGATCACCCCAAACTGTAAATTTTTGGACTGAAGCATCAGGCCTGATGAACAGTGTGAAGAGACAGGGAGGAGTTGCAAAATACTGCTGGTTTATTTCAATGTCTTTTTTTAATATACTGCTGATTTTTTTTCTCGTTAAATGCACCGAGCCCTATGAAAATGCCACTGAATAAGGTAATTACTTGTAAAAATGAGGGGCTGTGTATTCCCCTTTTCGATGGGGAGAAATCACTTGCTACAAAAGTACTGTAGTTTGGCGGTGTGAATAGCTGGTCGCTGTAGCTGAGGACAAGACAAATGACCTTGGAAGCTCAGTGCTTACCCTGTTTTTGGGGTGACTGAGTTAAGGGTGGCTTCTGGTAAAGGTGTTTTTGGATGATGACACAGTAGGTACCAGAACTCAACAAAAGTCATTGTAGGCTTTTTTTTCCCTGTTACCTAGATAAGTGAGGTGTGGCACAAGTATCCTGATGCTTTGGACACTGGGACAGAGCAAATATTTTCCACAGTGAGTCACGTTTGTGGTGTGGATTGTAACAACATCAGCTTTGTGCCTGGTGAGCTGTGCTGAATCAGCCACGTCCACAACTTAATCCATTTCAGTCTCAGGCTGTCCTGTTTTCTGGGTTTGATCAGCCAAACAGGCTTTTAGTTCCCTGGAAGTGGGGGCTGGCTGTGTGTGTGGAGCCTCCCTGCCCAAGTCCCTGGTGTGGCTGCATCTGCTCAGTGGCCTTGGAGCCTCTGACCCGGGTGCTCCCTTTAAAAAGCCTTTGCTGCCATGAAAGAGAGTAGCTGACCATGGGTGAGAAGGAAAATCCATCTGTTTCTCAGGTGGCCTGGTGGCTGTTTTCAAGTTGATGTGGCTGTTGGAAGGACTCAATGGTTTGTTTGGTGCTTTTTAAAGGCGTATCTTCTATTTCCTCAGAAGTTCCTGAGAGTTTTCTGCAACACTGTATGAGTTGGTTATTTATTAAAGTCTTCATACAGCTTAAAGAGAGACACAAAGCAGAAACATTTGTAGTTTCAGTACTGCTGGGAAGTCAGAATGATTTACAGAAAGAGAGAAGTACAGATAATTGCTGTTCGAGGCGAGCTTGCATATACCCCACAGAAGCTTCCAAGAGACTGGAAAGGAAGTGCTGGCTTTGCTGAACTAAATGGCAGTGCTCCCACTGAGTTCAGTGGGGCCAGTGTTTTACCCAAAGAAAACATAAACCAAGCAAGAATATTGCCTGGGACTGAAAGAGAGGTGGGAAAATCCGAGTTCAAACACTTCCGATTCAGGTTTCCAAGCCCTAATTCTTAATTTATGAAAACAAAGCTACAGTACAAAATGCTGTTTCCAGTTATTCAGTGAAGTTTTCTCTTCAGAGGATTTGCTACTCTCACAATATTTTCTCCTAAGCACAGTTCTCCCAGGCTTACAAAGACAAATGTCTGGCCAAAAAAGAAAAGCAATGGCAGTGGAGATCTAGTCTTGCCAAAGACTGGAGAATACTCCATATGCAGACATGAAAACCGAGAATCACTCAACAAACTTCTGTTAAAATTCATGAGAAAGGAAATTTTCAGATTTCTTGGAGAGACAGAATTAACTACTTCCTAGGACCTTGGCATGTTCTCAAAAAATTCAGTGTCAGAACTCCCACTGACTTGAACAATAGAGTCCTAAGTCCTTTGAGGGTACTGTTATTTGAGAGACAACTGAAAATTTCTTACCTTGCAAGACCTGAGCTCAAGGCCTCACGCTCCTCTGATTTCCCTAGAATAGCTGGTAATTATAACACCTGAAACAGCCCTGAGCTGCATTCCTTTGAGTGCTCTAGGTGTTAGGGAAGTCATCAAATAAAATAGGAAACACAAAGCTCCAACAGTTTAGCTGTGGCAGGTAAGTAAAAGGAGGCAAAGGATTTTTCAAAGTAGGTATGTCAGTCTTTGCTCCCACCCTGCCCCCCCACTGTCTTTTGCTGTAAGCAATACACATTTTCTGTTAAAGATGTGAGAACCTGACAGCACATTTAGGATTAATTTCCTCTAATTACATTGCAGACAACTCAGTGGTGTGCATGGTAGTCTAAAGAAAAACAAAAATGAGGGAATCCCATTGGAAGGGTTTTAATTCTTGAAGTAGGATTGAATCTGTTTAATTTTTGAAGCCCAAATTTGTGACAGGAAGAGGTGCAGATTGTGTGTACTCAGGAGTGTTTTGGCCGAGTGCTTTTGGGAGCAAGCTGAAGATGTGGGTGGGAAGGGTGCAAGACTGGCAGGGGTTGGTGTCACCAGAGTGAGCATGGCAACCCTTTTGGTAACCTTTCCTTCTCGTGGGAGTGTGTGGGCTCCTTCCACCCCAGACCTGCTACCTGCCCATGTGCTGCATTTGCCACAAACCCTCAGTCGCTCCTGGCTGTGGTCAGTGTGCTCTGGGTGACTGAGCTGTACTAACTTCGGCTTCTGAGGATTTATGTTGCTACTGCAACAGTGTCTGATTGTGGCTGGTTTCCTGTAAAGGTGCAAGTGATCTCTTCCTTCTTAAACCTGCTCATGCCAACACAGCGGCAAGCAGGGTGGGGGGGAAAAAAGAGGGGGAGCGGGCTAGAAAAGAAAGGAAGAGAAAAAGAGGGGTGGAAAAATAGAGAGGCACAGACAGGACCATGGAACCTTCAGGTTCCTAGGAAACGTTTCTTTATTTTTCAAGAAAATTCATTTTGGTTCAGAGCATATTTTTCTACCTGACATGGATGAACGCAGGGAATATGTACAACACATACGTTGGTTCCTTCATGTGAAAAGCTTAAATCAGAAAAGTATTGGAAAGAGAGGAGAGCTCATTACCTGTCACCTCTGTCTGCAAATCAAACACCTAATATATAGAAGCTAAATCCTTCTTTCAGCATGGAACTTGTCAGAACAGCTTGTGCATTCCCCTGGTCTAGTCACAAAGACTGGGGAGACCACATCCAATCCCTGATTTCTACTCCACTGGCAGAGCCTTCACTTTCAGTGCAGATGGGAATAAGAGATGGAAAACATTTTGTCTCTAACTCAGGCATTTTTTAATATGCAGCTGCTGACAAACCTAAGCTCTAGTAATAGTAAATTCTTTTTGGAAGACAGATCTACAATGGGTTCTGGAAGAAAAAAGTGTTAGTTTATTGTATTTTACTAAGGTTTAGAAGAAATCCTGCAGGAATGTCAAGCACCTGGATTATCTAATCTGTTGCTATGCCTGGCTGAAGATTTTTAATTATCAAGAAATGGCTGATTTTGCAAAAAAAGCTTCTGGCCAAGAAGTGAAATCACAAAACCAGCTGCATCGTGTTTCATTTGGATTGCTGTACTGCTAAGCCCTAATTCTATAAGTTTTTAGACTGATATGCGATAGTCTTGGAGGGAAATAAGATGCCTCTTGTCTCCATTTCACAAAACACTAGTACCTCATCCTGGTAATTTCTCTGGCTGATGTCCAACATGAATTCTGCTGTGTCTTCATTGCTTCATTGAGAGGAAAATATTGCCAGTATTCAAACCTGTTCTGCCTGACCAGCGTGACCAAAAGGATTGGGAAAAGTGGACTAAGTCTAAAATGTGTTGTAGATGGATGGTCAACAATCTTAATTATTGGGAGCCTTTCAGCCAAACTCTGTTTCCCCATCCAAGTTAAAATGCTGTGTTCATGAATTTTTCTATCTTTAACCTTACAAAGAAACTCAAAATTCATTTTATGTCTCTGTTCTTCCATTGTGCTCTGCCAAAGTGGTGAGGAAATCTGCCTGTCTGTTCTGCCCAAAGTGAGAGGGTATCTTGACACCTTTTCTTCCACCTGTTGTAGACAATGACTTGTGGTCTAAATTCTTCCTTCCTGGATCCTGTTATCTCTTGTGAATTAAACTCCTAGGCTGAGCTGCAATTCTGTACTAAAGTCTAAAAATGGTGTGTACTGATTGCACATTAGCAGCTTTTCTCAAATTGCTGCCTATAGGAACTAAATAGTAGTGATTAGTGATAACATTTTGTGTTTTCTCTCTTCTATTGATATCAGAACACATCTTCAAAAGACAGGCAGATATCACACCAGATGAGGCTTGGCAAAAGCTGCAGTAGAGATAGGTAGAGGCATTCTTTGAGCCTTTGCTGATTGCTGTGAGTTACTTTCCAATATCCCAGTACCAGCAGCCAACGTGAGGCTCCTTAGAGTGCTTGAAAGTGGCAGGGTGCTTGGTGCAGCCAGTCAGTTTTTCTTTCTCCAAGAGTCTTAGAATAAGAGCTGGAGGGAAGGACAGGTGTTTACTCCTTACACAGGGAGATTGTACTCAGAATGCTGGACAAAACAAGAGAAGTCTCCAGAACCCCTATCACTTCAGAGGTAATAATTCAGCTGTTCTAACTTGGTCTCCAGGACCCTTTCCCTGTTGAAAGAGAAGCAGGGTGCCTAACCTGGATTCTTAAATCATATACCTGAAAGCACCTAGGCAAATCTTATCCCAATAGAGTGCTAGGGTAGGGATAAGGTTCAGGCTACATCCCATCTTCCAACTTTTATCAATAAAAGGATTTTATTCAAGTTAGAACTTAATCTTTTTCATTGTTTAAAGGAAAAAAACACCATTCAGTCTCCTTCAGATTCAGTCCCTCAATGTTGCCAGCGCTTCTACTTTTTACTGCCTTCTTAAAGAAAGATAGCAACAGGTATCTGTGAGCAATGTCACTGTCTGTGGTGAGGTGTTATTTGGTGAAAGTTTTCAGAGACAGATCTCCTGGAGGGTAAAATACCCAGTTAATGGAATTACGTTAGTTTCTACTAGCCAAAGATCCAATTCTGATATGTGTTCTCTTTTTTTAATTTTATTTTTAATAAGGCAAGTAATGTTTTCCACATGTGGGTTGTTCCATTATTTCCTCCACATCTAGTGATACGGGGCAGGCAGGACAGTCTCTGATCAGGGTTTCTGGTCACAAACCCCATCAGACTGCAGATCCTGGTTGGAAAGTCTGCTCCTGACGTGTTCAGGGCAACCAAAGGAATTGGAGACTTTGGAGACCATGCTAAGCAGGTCGGCCTTGCATGTTCTCAAGTCCAAACAAGGGGTTCCAGCCCTGTCAGCCAAAAGCCACAGGGTGTTTTGTAGAGAGGAGCAGTGAAGTCTGAGCACAGATTTCAGTCAGTAATCATGCAGTAAAAAGAGCTGCCTTGAGCTCTTTATTGTGATTTGGGAGTTCCAAAGGTTCAGCAAATGTGTTTTCTGGTTCTTTGGCCATGTCTTTTGCTATTATATCTGAGAATGGAATAGGCTGGATAGGTAAATTTGGGACTACCTAAAACTCGTTTTGCTTACTGCAAATCAGCTTTTATTCTTTTGGGGTGGGTAATTTCCTACGCAACATAACTGGTCACTAATCACAGGAACTATACACGGGTATAGTAATCACAATACAGGTAACTAATCACAAGTCTATAGTCAAGAGCTGTTTAAAAGTAAGGTGAAAAACATCTGTAGTTTTCACAAAGTTAGTTCTTTTTAAAACAACAGCTGTTTTGGAACATCTGCAGCCGTATCATGTCAGCTGATTGAGCCACTGCAGAGAACAGCTTTGGCTTGACTGGCAGCAGCAGGCCTCCAGAAAACATTAATAACATCTGGAATGGGGTACAATCAGTGTTTCCACTGTGATGAGGTTTGGCTACTTTTGCTAATCGCAGTCTGATGCTTGTTGAGCCTAAGTATAGTGCCTGGAGAGCTTTCATGTTTGTAACACTGCCATTTGATAAATTGTACTAATTTAGTCAACCTCAGCACTTCCATTAGAAGAATCCTGATAATTCTGAGGAAAAACATGGATACTTTGTTTGTAAACAATATACTGGGGTTTTTGTCCTGATGCTTCTAGGCACACATAGAACCATACTTACTGTTCAAATTCTTTGAACAATCCAGTAGCTGGAGAGTATTTGGGTAGGCAGACATGAAGTCCGTACAAGAGGAATGGTACAAGACTCTCATGAGTCTTGCATTTAGGCTCTCTAAACACAGTACAGTTACCACAATCAAAATGACAGAATCAGAGGAATTAAAAAAAATGGAAATTCAAGGAAGAGGAAAATAAACACAAAAAACATAAAAAAGATGAGACATGGGGAAGTGTCAGACTTCTTCTGTTTGTGGAGCAGTTTACATGGGTTAAAGCAGTTGGTTTTGTCTGGGTGCAAAACCAGGCCAGCAGTGTGTGACCCTAACTTCCAATAAGTAGATGGGAGAATTGTATTTTCCTTGAAATGGACTCCTCACATTTCATTTGTGTAATTATATCTGCCTGCTTTAGAATGTCTTGTGCAAATAGACTGAAATCACTGATGAAAGGAAGGGGTTCTGCTCAACACTACTTTAGGTAAAGTGAAAACAAATCTCTTGAGCAAAAAAAGTCTTTTTTACTTCTTCAGGTGACTCTTAATTTATTCACTGAGTGCTATTATGTTGCTGTTCTCTGGACTAAGTGGATTTGGCTTTTGGACTTTTTCCATGTTCCTCAAATATACCTGGCTTCTGGCAGCTCAAGGGGAATGAGGATGTTAGAAATGTGTCTTCACAGGGCTTTGTTGCCATGATGGATTTAGGCTCTTTGCTTCTCATAGATGCTATGAGGATTTGTTTTAAAAGCTAAGCTGTTACAGGCCTACTTGATACCTTTTGCACATGGACAGAGCATCCTTGATAGCTAATTCATTATCTCAGGTTGGGAACCTTGCCCTCAACAAACATTTAATCCACATAGCAATGTCTCTTGGCTGTGTGCAGTCCTGGCCCATCTGCTGGAGTGGCAAGGTGCCTGCTCCTTGGGGTACAGCTTTGAAGGGATGATGGGTTTAATTTGGTGTGGTCTGGCACAGCAGAAATGCCATCACCTCTTCAAGAGGTATTTTCTGTGAGCTGTGCCATCTCATCATGCCTGTGGATACCTCATTCAGAGTCTCTTGTAACAGGTCTGGGAAAAGGAAAGACAGAATTCAAAGCCAGGTATCCAGGTTGGTGGTAATATAGTTTATTTTTGTAGATGTCAGTTAAATAAAGTCCTCACAGAATACGAAAACACCAGGCACTCAATGTAACAAGCATGTCTATATGTGATAATGACTCCAGGGGATGGAACTGCCTCAGAGAAATCAACCATGTTCTCCATCACAAAATAGTTTAGCTACCTGTCTGTTCTAGCCACTACTTAGTGACTGCATTTGTTTCTTTTGAGCTGTCAGCACCACAGCATTCATTATCCCTGGTTGCATTTTGAAAGTATGTAGAATATGTCTGATTTTAACCAAGTATCACCTCTGAGGCCTGGATTGTAGTACAGTAGTCAACTGCAAGTATTTAATCAATTAAAAATTCTCATTAACACTTTGTTGATGAAGAAGGCGCTATCTCAGTAGACATGTCATTTCTTGATAATTTCATTATAGAAATGAGATTTCAAGATGTTGGGAAAAGCATAAGTGATGTCCCACACCACTGATGTCATTATTTGGGAGATGTTAGAAACAGATTCAGAAGTGGGTCAGAGCTCCTGATGCAAGTATCAGCGCTGATCCTGATTCAGTCTGGTTCTTGTACAACTTCAAGGGTCACTGGTGAGCTTTAGGTACATGAAATGCATAGACTTTTGGATTTAGGCACATGAAATGTGTAGGCTCTCAGATTTAGATCTTATGCGTTGGATTATCCCCTATAACAAAGGGACAATACCACTTCCTTCTTTTATGGCAATAAGGCACTTTGTCCCATGCTTATATCAACTAAATATCCCAAAGTTCATTGTCCCAAGTGAAACAGACAGGGTGACACAGTTCCCTGTCCCTAAGGAGCCAGCAGAGCTGCTGTGAACCAGGTGTCCAGTTCCCATTGGCTTTGTGCTGCCATTCCATCTGACTCGTGTTTGTAAAAGTGACAAGGGGTACGCGGGGTTTGGTGGCTCACAGCTGATTTTCTGTGGGTACTCTGTGTCTGCTGCCCTGGGACAGGAGGAGAAGGGCTGCCTGTGTGGGCTTCTGTGGAACTGTTGCTGGAGAGAGGAGGAAAGGCAGTGAGCAAGCTGGAAATGGTGAGTAAAGGCACCTGCTGGAGCTCAGACTGGGGCCCATCAGTGGGAGTGAAGCAAGCAGCTAAGGCAAGGGCAGGGGACAAATGCAGAGACTCAGAGGTGAGTGAGGGGATAAAGTCTGTGCACCTTGGGAGTCGCTGGCCTGCTTTGAGAGGCAAGAAGATTTATTTACACACCTAAGGAGCACCTCCTCCGTGCTCCTTAATTAGTCTTTGAAAATTGATAACATTTTAATTTAATTTTGATTCTGAAGGTCAGTCTAATATTGTATTGTATGATGCTAAATTGCTCTTCTCACAGTTAGCGGATATAATTAAAAGCACAAGCATGCTGGTTTTGATTAAGAGTTTATTTTCTTACTAAGAAAAATTGAGTTTCATGGAAATAATTTTGGGACTTTAGTTATGCTGTTTCTTAACCTCTTCTTTGCCACTAAACTGCTTGTGTGTGAGTGTTTGGAACAAAGAAGCATCAGCAGAGCAGATGCACATGGTGTTTCCTCTGGGGGTCTTTGTAGCACCTTCCCCAGGAAACCTGTTATGATACAAGATAGAATGAATTTTCTAGGACTTAGCTGGTAACACCAGTTATCTGGGGACTCTACAAAGCCTCTGGTGCTATCTCTGGCATAGTTGTTTATTTCACCCATAGTGAAGCAAACAGCAGAGGTGCTACATCATTAACTGCAGTAATTTCACACAATTTAAAACTTATGCTGAAACACAAAGGCAGAGGAACAAGAAGCTTGATTATTTTTGTAAGGATTTACTCCCAGAACACTCACTTTTTGTTTCATTCATTATTTGGGTTTTTTTGCAAACAGCAGAGGTGGGTCACATGGTCAAAGCCTAAGCAGAGGTGTCTTCTCCCAAGTCTCCACTTCTCAAACACATCTGTACCATGGTGCCAGCCCTGAGAGTGAGTGCAGAAACATCTCACTTTCAGTGTGAAAGTAAAATAAAGGAGAAATCTTTTTTAGCCAAGAGTGCCATAAGGGAAATGTAGCTTGAAATGTGATCCCAATGGCTTAAGTACACATAGGGAAATAACAGGAAATCCACACTATTTAATTTTGTAAAATTCACGGTTCTTAAGCCGTGTTTGGAATTCCTCGGGATCTGGCTCATGATTTGTGGATGCGTCAAAGTGGCATTACTGTGCTTTGTTAAGTAACCCAGATCTCACTTATTCACACCATGTAGTTGCATGTCACATAGAGCTGTTTTCCTCTTCTGTTTTCTCCTCTTGTGTTCTGTTCTAGAGCTGGATTCACCTCATGTTTTCCAGGAAAATGAACATTCCACATCTTGGGGTGGAAACTTATTAGTAAGGCACATTTTAAATGTAAAAAAAGGAGCTAAGTTTTCTCTCTGTATATGTTTACGTGAGCACTGTGGCAAAAATTATTACAATGGCATGACATAAAGTCACGAGTGACTTTATAGTGAATTTTCCAGTTAGAATAATGTTTGCAACTATAGGAGACATTTGAGCTATTTCACATCAACTCCTGTGTAGCAGTGGAAAAGATTAAATTTGATTCAGGGCCCGTTGGATGATGTTAGAAAGCTCAGTATTTTTCCTCTCACCTGTAGCAGTTTCCCTGTGCAGCTGAGATATTCCTGACTGTTAACCAGCAGTCAGTGAGAGCAGTGTGGATGTGGTCCAGATTCTCCTCTGTCCCTACAAGGGGATGCTGCTTCTGATAGCAGGGAGGGTGGATGGATGGGGTACCACGGCAGCTCTGAGTGTTTGTTGGGCTCAGTGCATGGGGCATCTCAAACTTGCCAAGCTGTAGGAATTGAGTTAGGTCAGACAACATCTCTGAACTGTGGTTTGAAGGTTAAAAAAGACTTTAAAATGCTTTCCTGGGTGCAGAAATATTATAGTGTGTTTTGCTGCTTGAAGTAGGTTTGAATGGGAGCCAAAAAAAATCCTTGTGGCTATAGACTGTATATGAATTGGGTTTAAAAGAGAGACCACTTGTTCTTGTGGGCTGACAGGTATTTTCAATTTTTTTGCAGCATGATTTCATTACTCATAGTTATCTAGATTTATTTTGTCCTGCTGGAGGCACTTACTGGGCATGGGGGCAGATTTAATTTTAATAGAGGTGTGGACCTGGCTATAGTTATAGTACTATTAGTCTGGGGTGAAGAAGGGAAATCAAACTCAGATTGTTGATTTGCCTCTTGGCTGAGAGCTTATCAAGAGAGAAATAAATTTGCTGTAATAAAATCTGTTCTTGACATTCCCTTATGCAGAGGAGACAAAGGTGATGATTAAATGGAGGTTACACATTAAAACTTCATAGCCAGGGGAGAGAAGGAAGGACGCAGCAGGATGATGCCTGTCTGTCCCATTGGATGCTGCTGGCTTCTGGTATTTGACTTTATTATGGACTCCAAAGAGTTTAAAGATAATTTTTGTGCTTCTAATGGGTAGGATATGTGGTGCCGATTTCAATTATTTGTACAGTTTAGTTGTGAGGTCATGAACACATCCCTGGTTAGCCTTTGTGTTCTAATTTGGATTTCTTTCCAATAACCCAGGTTAAACAAGACTGTAGGGTCAAATAAAGGTGTGGGCTAGAACTGACTGGATTTTCCACTCATTCTTGTGCTGAAGAGAAGAAAGCTTTCTTAGAAATACTATAATTTGTATACAGAGTCTTCTCCCCCACCCCTTGTTAAATGAAGTATTTTTAGGAGAATTAGTGCAAACCTAGACTGGGTCCAAAGGGAAATAAGGACTGTGGTTATGGACACATACCTAAGAGTTTTGCAACTCTGCAATAACAGATACTTTTAAGAAAAATGAGCCATACTATCACCATCCTGTGCAGTGCCATGCTCTGGGTATCTAGAGTAACATTGAAGGGTTTTGTCTACTGCCTGAATCAGGCCGTGATAAGCCGGTGGAGAAGCTGGTGATGAATGTGTGATGTGCATGGGAAGCGCGACTGGTCTGAAAGAGAAGTGACTGCAATTCCTGTTTTAGTGATGGCCTAGAAGGGGAGAACAACACTGCAGTCATACCCATTGAAGAATGTATTTGTGTACACAGAAATGAAGTCCCTGAACTTCCTGCTGGCACAGAGGGGTTCTGTATCTTTACAAGGCTGCATTTCTCTGCTTTTGCATCTTTTCTTCATGCCATGTAATCAACTCAGTATAAATTGCTTAGTGCTATTTTTTGCCATATGTGACAAAGTTGTATAAATTCTACAAGAATATTGATGAAAATATGGGAACATAGGAAAGCAGTCCAAGGAGGCTCCCACTGAACTGTGCACTGCTTCAGTTGTTTGTCTAAGCTGTCTTTAAAGATTACCCATGATGGAGACTCCATAAACTTCTGAAGCAATGTGCTGTTCTGTCCTTGAGTTTAGAAATCTTTGCCTTGTGTCTAATCCTTTTCCTTGCTGTTTCATACACAAAACACATGGGAAGCAGTGCATTCCCTTCTGTTCACCAGCCCTTTGCGCACTTGGAGGTTATCGTCACACAGCCCCTTCACCCTCTCCTCTAGAATAAACAACTCTGGCCTTTCAATCATCCTTTGCAAGTCCTGTTTTCTAGAAGTTGAAAGATAATGCACTATCTTGATGGGCCACATGGGAGAAGGAGGCTGCCAAGTAAAATTCTGTGAGAAATTATTCATGCTCCAAGATGTGCTAATGAAATATTTCATAACATCATTAATATGATCACCAGTATCTTTTAGATTCATGGAAGTTTGCGTTACTTCAGCGTGGTGAGAATGAAGTTGTTAAGTTTGTTTTTCTGAGAATAAGTGTTGTAGCATAAATTAAAATAAATGGGCTGGAAGTGTGTGTACTGGATGTAGGCATCAGTGCCAGCAAAGAGCAGTACATGTGGCAGTAGCTCAGTGTTCAGCTCACCAGGGCACTGGGGGCTGCAGGCTGGAAAATATCAAGGCTCTATTGATATCAGAAATGCCAGTCTCTCCTTTTATCATAATCTCCATCCAAAGCCAGTTTCTCTCATTGCAACCCTGTTGATTCCATTGGTGATGCTAGTTTTTAAGTGTCAGCTGCCCCTTTAGAAGGCAAATGAGACCACTAAAAGTGTTCTGTTAGAGGCACCTAGTCATTTCTAATACTTTTTGCATTGACACAGCTTGACTGAGATGTATTGGTGTCTAGTTCTCTCCCTCCTCACAAGCTTTTTTTCAGTGTTACCACTGTTCAGTCATGTTAATGAGGCAACCTAAGATGTTCTTTTTTTTTTTGTTCTTACTTCAATACATCAGAGTAAGATGGAGATTTTTCTAGCATAACATGCAAATGATTAACATAATCTTTGTTTGAACTGCTCCTTTGTCTCCTTGTGCTTCCTTTTCCTCATCTTCTTTTCCTTTTTTCTTTCCCTGTTTCTTTTCTTAACCACTTGTAACTGCTGCTGCACAGCCCTTCTGTGGATGCCCTAAATCTGAGAGGGATTTCATGGAGTCTTTTCATCATGAGGCGTGTCAGAGGTATATCAAGGCCTTTTTTTCACCCCTGGAGACTGACAGAAGGACCAACAGGAATAAAATTTGATCTCTTTAGAGAAAGGGAAGTGAATGAGTTGGTGCTGTATGAAACTTTTTTCCCTTTTTCTTTTCCCCATCCCACATGCTGTATGTGGCTGGTAGGTACAGCAGGACCTTGGTACGTTCTCAGCCAAGAAGCAGCTGTCTCTGTAATTCATTTCATAACTCCTTTGATGCTTCCAGAGAAGTGGAGGGCCTGGGAGAGGCATGAAGACAATCTCTTCTGATAAAAGAAAGAGGAAGTGCTCACTGTTGTGCTCTTCTTGTGGTCTGTTAGCAGATGCTTGTCAGATACAGTAGAATCTTGTTTCTCTTGGTACAGACTTTGTATTAGCACGTTATGTCCCCGTGGCTGGTGAGTCTGACAGGAACCTGCAAAGCTGGCTTCGGATGCAGCAATGCTCTGATGTCTGAGGTGTCCCTTACGCCTCTTAATCCTATGGTCTGCATCTCTTCTGAAGAAAAATGCCCTTAGTTCTCTTGCTGACAGGGTTGAACAGCCCCCTTTCCTTTTGGGAAGGGCTTTGCTCTTCTTTTTGAAGACTCTTGATCAAATAATGGCTGTCAGATTTGTTGGATACAGAGCTCTGGTGCTACGTTTAGTGTGGGTTTCTTCCACAGGGTGATGATGTCCATGGCCAGCCCAGCTGTCCCACACAGAGGAGCCTGGAGCTATGTTTAAGACTTGTTGCTGACTGCTGCTGCTTTCACAAAGCGATGGCTTTCACTTGTCCCTCGTGTGTGTCTCACAAAGAGAAGTTAGAGCAAGAAAAATGATTCAAACTATTTGAATCTTCTTCCTAGTGGGATATATTTTTCTACGTTAATTCCAATTAAATATCCACAGGTAGCAGACAAAAGAATTAGAAACACATAGGGAGATTGATATAGAGCTATGAAGCTGTTCCTGTAATAATTGATTTAGAATAATTGAATAATTTTCCTGTAGAAATCTCTTCTTCCGCAGAATGCTATTATATTCTGCAGTACCTTTTGTTCCTTTAGTTAATAGAGCTATATAACAAATGCATATCTGCACTGGCAAATGCAGACCATTTGAACTCTAAAATATTAATTTTAAATGTACCTATGGCTATTTTTAATAGTAATTTAAAATGATCCTAAAAAGCACATGTTGAGATAATGAGATCCATAAATACTGGTTGGCATTATTGATTCACATGTATTGCTTCCGTAGATGACTTCCATTTTCCGCATTTCTTTTCATGTCTATACTAATCAGGGGGCTGGATTTTAAAGGTATTTATTTATACTGAGCCTTGTGTAAATACAATGAAATAAACTTCTCCAGTGGGAGCAGAATAAAGCCAGGGTTTACCATTGTGGAAAAATTCAATCCTTAGTTTTTGTTTAAGATTAAGGGAAAGGGTTTAACTTATTCTGTAAGCAGGGATAAGTAACTTCCCCATTTCCAGAAAACTTAAGGGAGCATTCCTTATTTCTTGCACTCTCTGCAGAAGAGCCTGCAGAGGCAGAAAGGAAAGGCAGACGTGCTGTAGGGATGAAAAATAATTTTTAGTAGAAACAAAGCAAACTGCTGCAGGCTCATCCAAGATACACCACATTATCTCAGCTTCTCTGAGAGAGTGAAACAGCAGCTGCAGGTACAGTCAGGACATTGGGGTTACTTTTATTGTCTTTCAGTGTGATATTCTGTTTCCCCTCCCTCCCTTTGTCATTTATCCAAGCAAAACTCTCGCCTTATGAAAACAGTATAAGAAACACAGGCCTCATCTACCTTGTGTTCGTGGAGTGAGTCCATTATACCCACTCCTGGTTCTGCAGGGATATTTTCCTGCCAGCACTTTTTGCTTGTTTGTTTGTTTTTTCATATATAAGCCTTTTCCAAAGTGATTTTGTGATAATCAAAGTAAGACACGGTGAAAGATTTTTAATATCGGGCAGCTGCCACAGGCACCAAAACAAGCTTTACAGCTGACCCTTGTCAGAGCAAAGTGCATCCTCATTAGGAGAAGGGAGTATGTTCTTACCACGTCGTTGAAAGCTATTCACCTATGATTGGATGAATACCTGTAAAAACCAAACAGGTTGTACAGGGGTTCTGAATGATGGTCTTCACTGGGTTTAAAGTGCTACCATGCAAAGCATCATCAGACTTGCTTGTCACTCCCCCCTCTGCAGAATAGGCCTGCAGGCAGAACAGGAATGGTGGAAAATGACTTTTTTCCACACTTCCTATCACTGCTTCTTAAAAGCAAACCTGTTTGTCAGACTCTTGCCTGGTTAGCTGATTAGGTTAAATTCTAGGGGGAGCTTTATGTCTCAAAAGTATTTTCATGTCACAGAGGCTTTACATTCTCTCATCTGAATTCTGCTAAAATAATTTGGGAATGTATGACTACATCGAAAGAACACTTTAATTTTTCCACAAATTACATCTTGTGATGTTTTTCACTTCCTAAAATTAATATAAAAATTATCATATTTCTATTTCTATGCTATGGCACAAATGCAGAAGTGAGACTGAATTCTAAGGCAATGTAGTATATGTACTTTTTTGTATTATTCGGGTTTTTTGTTTTATTTCTCATACTTCTACACACAGAATAATATGGCCCATGATCACCCCCCAGTCAGAAGGTGGGACTGATGGGATGGGCAGTGGGATGTTGAGTTACACCCACGCCTGTTAGTATTTGAAGTTCTTAATGTAAGGGGCATACTTTCCATATGGAATGAGTGTCCTTTGTGTTCCTTATCTGCTTTGAGATTGACAGGTTGAGTGACTTACAATGCATGTTTTCCATTCATAAAGCTTTTTCCTCAACAGGGTGAAAGGAAAACAGAGAGACAAATCTCATGTGGAAGAGATGAGACGTCAGCATTTTGGTTTATTGGCCATTGATGGTACAGTAAATCTCTAAAAGCAGGTTTAGAGCCTAGGAAGCAGCACTATTGATCTCCTGGAGTCCTGTTGCCAGAAATCGTATTAAAGAGCTTAACACGATGATGTGTAGCCTTGTAGCAGCAACATAGCCAGGAACAACCTTTCCTAGAGATCAGCAAGCTGAGAGTCCCAGTGATACGGGGAATTTACTGGGAAGTCTGGGGCCTCTTAGCTGTCCTCCTATAGACCAAAGTGAGTATCAGAAGTATTTACACATTCAGGATTTCAGTGTTTCCAAAGTAATTATCCAAAGGTAGAACAATTCAGGTGTTTTATTCTTTCCTTCCCTCCCTCCTGCATTTTGAATGATGTGAAATACAAGTTATATGTTTCTGTTTATCATGTACTTTTAAAACTTAAACTGCAGAAGGTGAATGGAAATGTGTAGTGAGATTTCAGGTAACTCACGTTTGGGATTGTCAGTATCTGAAAGGAACAGTTTATTGCAATTTATTATTACAATTTAGTCAGCAAAGTATGCTGTAACACAGTTGTAGATTCAAAATTAGTCTACTACAAAATTAGTGAATTGTTCCAGATTTATATTTGACCCTCTAGTAAAAGGGGCTAAATAACACTTACTGAAAGATGTTTAGGTTTTTTTAAGTTGAGTTTAAAAAGAAATAACTCTACTGTGTTTAAATACAGATTTTCTGTTTTTCAGTCCTGTATGAAATTTTAAATGCTTAGATATGAAAGAATGCTTGCACTTTAAAATGCTTGTACTGTAGAAGCAGGCCCATGATGAAATAATGCGTGAACGCCTACAAGATTGGAAGAGCATGAGTAACTTTAATGGTTCAAGCCTTGGTTTAAAAATGGAATGAAAAGGCTGCTTGGCTTCCTAAGAATCACGCTCCATTTGTTTCTAGATGGACCTGGAGTTTTTAGTAATCTGGGGACAGATTTTCAAAGTATGTAGTCACCTGAAAAAAAAGCACACAAACAGGCTTTTTGGAAGTCCAGTGTTTCACACTCCTGACTGCAGGATCTAATGAGTTTTTGAACCCCTTCAAGACATCAATTGCTGTCATTAGGCATTAGGGTCTACCCATAATGTCTCTGAAACATGATTCTTAGCAACTTAAAAAAAATCACCTAATTCTGCTTTAGAGAATCTGCCTGTTTGGAGATTCTACAAATGCAAGCCACAGGATTTATTTCTGAGTGCCACTTTTAACAATGTAAGCCATATAAAACAAAGTAAGAATGCGCTTTTTAACAAAATGTAACATTTTTTAAAAAAATATAGCTATTCTCTGGTCGTATAGTACTTAACTGGAAGGGAATTGCTGCTGTTTCTCATGCTCTTGCCCATGGAGGAATGTGTTTTGGTAGCAATTAGAGATGGACAGCTCCCTGAGGCACTGAGCTCTTAGGTGTTTAGCATTAGTCACCCTTTCTGTTAACTTTGCAAATTGCTTCATTTTCCAGAAGTGGATGGAACTGATCTTAAATGGGTGAGAATGCTCTGCTATTGAAGGTCATTTGTTCCTATTTAGAGCTTAGAAAAGAAACAGGTACCAAAAAAGAAAAAAATTATGGCAGAAAAAGGTAATTAAAATCTACTCCAGCTCCTCAATTAAAGCTTTAGACCAATGCAAAAAATTGTAGTGATTTTTTTCCTGTGATTTTGTCTCTTTCTCTCTGCTAGTGTTTCTGCCCTAATAAGAATGTGCTCTCGTTTTCACACGAGCGTCAATTTTATATGCATTCATACTGCACTTCAAAAGTCATTCTGATTTATAAGGCAGCTGTCTCAAGGACTGTGACTCTTCTTTCCCATGTGCTCACACATCCCTTTCTACAGGGGTCAATGTAGCTACAGCATAATTGAAAAACATTTGAATCAAAAAATATGGCTTTATTCCCAATAACTGCTGTGATTGCAAGTCACGAGTCAGTGACTAAAGCTAGAATTACTGCTCTGTAGATTTCAACACTTCATCTCTTTAGTTTTCATTTCATTCGATGTTATTTAGAATAACCCTGTATTTTTCTTCAGAGAGCAAACCCTCCACACCCACAGTCAAGATCTGCCTCTAATCGTTGGAGAAATGGGAACTGTGATGTTTGTTGGTGCCATTAATAATATTTGAATGTGCACCAGGACTTTTTCAGTAATGATCTGTGTTTGCAGATGGCTGAGTGCACTATTTTAACCAGATTTTCAGCCTGTTTTTATTAGATTATTACCCAGAAGACTGAATATGAAACAACCATTAGAATACTGCTTTCTGAAAAAACCCCAGAAAAACTCGAGTTGAAACCCACCCATTCCAACCCAAACCCAACCAGAACAAAACAAGTTCTTTCAGTAGGAGAAAATTCATGAAGTACTTGTGGCTGGTATTCCAGCTTTTCCTACAAAAAGCATCAGAAACTTGATTAATGTGTTCATTTCCACTGTTAGATCTGCTCTCCTCCCCATCTCTTGGAGCACAACACCAGCTTTGGAATGCATGTTTTCAGGTTGCAGGACCAAGGTGTTTTTTCTGCTACAATGATGGTATTGTTTCTCCTCAGCTGAAATACAATAGTAGATTGTGCCATAACTTGGTTAAATCCTTAGATATGGAGACTTTTTAACCATATGGAACACAGACTTGTTTTTTAATTTCTGTGGATATAAGTAAAGCTTTAGCATGGGAAGAGAGCACAGCTATGGGATAGAGACAGCCATAACTGTGCTCTGTGTTCATGCTGGGTTCTGTATCCTCTGTCTGTCCTACAAACTGGAAACATGTGGTAATCATGTCTGTAGATTTTGTTATTGCTGTATCCTTGAGTTCTGTTTTATTTGTTATTTTAGATGGACTCAAAGCTCTAGCCCTGGATTTACAGCAGCATGTTGTGCTGTTGATTGCTCACAAAAGTCATCACAAAACAGCTCTGGGAAGCTTCTCCTGTGGAAGAAGTGATGTGTTTGCAATTCAGAAGTTAAGCGAGCTGCTAAGAACCATAAGGTAACATTTTAAATGAAAACATCCAATTTTTTTCCTGAAAAATTATTGTACATTAGGCAGAATCTCACTGAGGGAGCTTAGGGAAGGGTGTGTTTCTTCTGCAAGGCAAAAACGCTACTAAGTTGGAGCTCTTCTACCACATCAAGTCAAGAGTTGTCTCATGAATCTGTTTATAACTTGTGGAACACAATATGTTTTTCCTGCTCTGCTGAAGGGGTGGAAAAGCAGTGGGAAGAGTTCAAAGACTTGCTAAGTTCCTTGAAGTTTAATAGAAACACAAGCGTTCTGAAGCGATGGGACACACACACGAGCTATGGGTAGGAGAGCTGTAGCTCTGCCTTCAGGCATGAGAGAATGATGGAGGATGAGCATGAGGGACAAAGTGCCACCTGTGAAATGTGTCACCTGTCTTTGTACCGCAAGCAGGACTGTGAAACAGCCCGTTTCACTGCTGTAAGGTGTTGTGCCAAGGGCCAAAGGCCGTATGGGTTATCTATAGCTTTGCCTAGAAAATATCAGCTGAGGACTTCTGTTAGAGGTGAGAAGCAGTAGGAGCTTAGGTATTATTCCTTCAGCCACAAATCTGCGTGTGCTTGTATGCTCTTATGGAAGGCCTTGCTGTTAAGGGAAGGAGATGACTTGTAAGCATTTTGTGTGGGAGAAATACAGAGGAAAGTTCTCTTTGTTTGCTGGGCCCTCTTCAAAGGGCAGTGCGGCAGGAAGGTGAGCCTGCAGCCATCTTTCCAGCCCAAGTTCTTCTGGTGGCTGTACAGTCTTAGCAGGACATGAAAGAATCACCCACTAAGAAAGCCTATTGTACAGAATGTGGAAGTGGATGTGGAGACTCCTTACTCTTGTATCATCCTGATGTGGATCATCAGGCATGTTCAGAATCACATTTAATTTCGAAGTGCTTTTGAGAGGTTTGGGGTGTCTTTTGAAGAAAGCTGGAGATGGAAAAGCCATGGGTAGTCACTGTCTTTATAGAGATAAGGGATTTACATAATGGTAGAAAGAATTAAAAGCAGTTGCCTGCAAAAATTATAAGGGCATTAATTTGGCATTTTCCCCTAAAATTTTTTGTGTGATAATCCATTTTACAAATGCAGTTTCCGATCCAATGTTTTCACTGTCACCATGGAGTGACTGCAATTAATGAGGTAGCTAGAGAGTTATTCAGACCACACAAAGGCAGTTATCCTGTGAGCTGCTAAGATTAACCCTTGAAAAAATAGCGTCAGTACAAAAATGCAGGTAGACATATTTTGTTGCCTGACTCTCATCTCAGTGCTTGCTTGCTTCTTTTCTTGTTCTCCCTCCTCCTTCCAAGACAGAAACATACACACAAGACTTGGCTGAGGCACAGCTGAAGATTTCACTTTAAAATAAGTAAAAAATAAACTTAATTCACCACTGCAGTCTTTGTGCATAGGCAAGATGTTTCCTGTTACGTGGGTATAAGCACTGATCCCTGAGGACATCACACCCTGTGTGTTCTTCCTTTTCAAACTGTTAACATTTTACCAATCCCAAAGGAATACATAAACCTCTGGAACATTATGAGTGTGGTGCCATTTTAACATGATTTTGCTTTTTGCCTTTTTTTTTTTTTTTTGGATGTAAAACCTATGGAAATTTCTTTGTATTCTGTGTAAAGCACTGATCTAGGTGCTTACAGCAGAAGAAGTCTTGTGGAGATGTTTCCACTTCAGTTAGTTCCCTTTGACATGTGTTTTGTGAGGAGAGACAGGCTCATACTTTAGAACTTGTTGGTAGGGGACTGTGCTCGGGTGTGGGACAGCCGGGGTAACGTCACAGTCCTGTGCACAGAGACCTTGCCAAGAGCTGGGCAGAGCAGGCTCGCAGCCTTCCGTGCTCATGGGGCCACACACGTTCTTGTTTTGGCTGTTTCTTTGCATAATGCAAACCTTAAGATTTGACTTGGAGTGCAATAGTCATTTTACTGTGTCTGGGCATTATCTCCATTCCCATTCTGTTAAATCATAAGTGGCCTTGCTTTGTCTGGGCAGCATGAGCTACTCTTTTGCTGAATGCCCCAGTTTTTTGTTCCTTGTAGTGACTATTAATCTGTGAGGAAAAGGTGTGTGGAGGATTTAGATGAAAATTCTACAGGAACACAGTCTTTTCTCTTAGCAGGAAAGTACTGGTGAAAATGAAGGAAATACCTTTTGGAATATCCTTTGGAATTAAGATTATTTTCCTGCTGAGATGATAATTTAAAATTTTCTGGTTCATCACTCTATATGCTTATGTGGTTTAAGAAGACCTAGAATTAATGGCTATGCTTTTTGATATAGTCTATGAAATCATAACTTAAGAGAATAAGGAGGTTTTGTAACCATGAGAATTCTGAGGATCATCTATGAATAATTCAGCCACTTTTTTAACTGCATGTAAAAGAGGTGTGCTGGGAGGACACCTACATCCTCACTTTCCCATGAACAATGGTTCATCGAGAGAAATGAATGAGTTAATTGAAATGCATCTGCTGCTATAATAGTCACGTTCAGTTTGGGGATTTAATGACCCTGAACTTAGCACTGAACAATAGATTTGCTGTCTAAACAATCCAGCTCTGCGAAATGCTCTGGTTATTTCACAAAGTGTTGTTGAACAGAGCTGTTGGTTTTCTTCACTTCAACTTTTAGATTTTTTTTTTCCGTCCTTCCTTACATCTTATTTCCTAAAGGTGGGAATCATTGGTTTCTTTGCTGCTTCTTTATTTCCTTTCAGACTTTCTCTGTATTTCCATGCTGGAGTTGTGTTTGTATCATCTTCTTTGATCTTATAGAAATAAACAAACTGTCTGGATTCTCATCTTAGTAATTTTAAATCTGTATAGCTCTTTTGATGTCACTAGATTTTTTTTAGTTTTCTCTAAAGCCAGGGTGATTGGAACTAGGCTCCCAAACCAACCTGTGTTAAACCACAGCCACAGCAGACCAGCGAAGACAACCTGACTGGTGGCATACATTTAAAACAGATTTTTTTCTTGCAGAAATGTTCATGCACAATCAAAAATCTATAAAGAAATACTGTTGAATAACCTTTATTTTAGATGTTTTAAAAGCATTTGTAAATCAGTACCCCCCATCTTGATTTAGGCCCCCAGATTCAGTGGCTGATTTTGGCAGCTCTCTGGGAGAGGCAGAAGGCTTTGTAAAGGGATGCTTGTGTGAGATGGTGCTAATAATTGGTCCAAGAGGGTTAATCTTCCCATTAAAAAACACTCACTGCTTAACCCATGCAAGTGTATTGCTGGCTGCCTCTTTGGAGCTGTTGGGAAGAGTTCCCAGCACTCCAGTGGGGTGTTGGTGTTTGGGGGAGCATGTTCTGCTGCAGCAGGGCTTCAGTAGAAAGAGAGCTGTGAGCATGACTTCAGGCAACCAAAGAAAAGCACTGTTTTCTGACCAACAGCTTCTCTTTTTTAAAAGTAAAGAGGCTTCTTGTGCCAAGCCTCCCTAATGTTCCCTAGAAGTGTCAGAAATGTAAGTTTGTATAAATCAGGCACTATACTGTGCCTGTCATTTATTGTGGAAAATGTCTTATTTTAAATGCTCTTATACCTACTCTTCCTTAACAAACAAAACCCAGACAGCATAGATTTGGCAGTAGACAGTAAGAATTCAAAATTCTTGAACAGGAACAAATATATCTTAAGGGACAATATTTATTTTCAAATAATTGTTATAATAATAATAAACATTTTGCTTTTATGTTGCCTTTTTCATCAGTAGTTCTCAAAGCACTTTTTGAAAAGAAGCTTGGCATCACTGTACTGTCTTGACAGTAGGAAAACATATGGATACCATAAGATCTGGCACCAAGATCACTTAATAGCTGGGTGGCAATTAGAGCCCAGCTCCCTCTTCTAGACTGAAATGTTTTTCTTCTCTTCTTTCTCTTTGGTAGCTTTGGATTGCCAATGTATTTATTTAGGAGGTGGCAACTTGACTTCACATATTAGTGTCCAAATGCTCAGGGAAGGATGTTATTTTTGGACTAAAGTTCACTTGCATCTGGAGATGCCAAGGCATTTACAGGCCCAGGAGTTCATCTGACCCTTTAAGCACAAACACAGCTCAGTTTGATGCCTTCTCTGAGAGTGAGCTTCATTCTGAGCATCAGAGACAGGCTGAAGAGAACTGTGCTGCTGAAAATGTGAGCTGGCATAATAAATATTTGAGCGCTAAAGGCGAGAGTGAGGAAACTGATAGAAGTGGATCCATCATAATTGTGCTTTCATAAAAGATGGAAACAAGCAGTACTTTTAATCCATTATTTACTCACTACATGGCATCTAATTATTTAGGCAATTTTTAAGGTCAGTAACAGGCTTGACTAATTCCAAATTATATTTTAACTCATGTGGAATTCTGTTTTCTAGGTAAAATATGAGCAATTTTGATGCTTTTATGGGTAAAATACCTTCTTGTCTGTGAGAACTCTCATAATTTATCTGCTTAAGTACTGGGGGAAAAAATAAATTAAATATGGTACTTATCACAGTGGTCTTTTTCCTGGTTCATTTCATGCTGTTTCTAGGGACTTCTGGAAGCTGTAAGAGGAAAGCAAAGATTCATAAGTCAATAGAGCAGCTTTGTGTCCCATCTAACGTTCCTCCTTTCAGTCAGAAAGCTGTTTGAACAGGTCACAAATGATTGGCGGTCTATTACTGCTGATAAAACACAGTTATCAGTGTAGTGACTTGGGCACAAATAATTAACTCTTTTCTTCTTGGAGATTCTTGGTGCATATAAAAGTATTTTGCAGGCTAATCTTTCAAATATGTCAAATAGACTTAATGTACTTTTGAGCAAGAACAGCCTTGTAGCCCTTGATGCTGCTGAGATTAGTCTCAGGACTGCCTTAAATTACTCCGGCTAGTAGCTTAATTGTTTCCATATAGAACAATCCCTAGTATCAAAGGAATTCTCAATTAGGGTAAATTTGTTGTGTGATAGAATAACAGATTTAATGATAAGGGTGTTCTGCTGCATATCTCTGTAAAGACAAACATTTATTCTAGCAATGATCTTAGATTTGTTTTTCCCACATCGTCAAATATTTGGATTCTTGCTTCCAGATTTGACCTGTGCAAGTTGTGGTGGTCTGGCAGGTTCTGGCTGCAGGATTTGAGCCACAGTCACACACATCTGCATGTCAGGAATGTCAGAACCCAGAGGCTGGTTTCGGACCTGTTGCTGTTTAATGTTTGTTAGTTTCTAACTGCAGAAGGCACGTCTGTGTTGAACTTTGAGAACTGCTGAACACCAGAGTTTTTTCATGACTCACATAACTGCAACTACCTAAAAACGCTTTTCAGGGTTCTACAGCAAGAAAATATTTTTATCAGTTAATTTGTTCCCCACCAGTTTTTTTTTCTCCCCCATCCCTCTTTATTTTTTTTTGTTTTTTTCCCCTTTTTACACCCAGAACATTCATGTGGGTTGACAAGTTTTATTTCAACTGTAACCCTGTGTGACTGGAAAAGAGCTGAGATACAAACTCCAATGATTGCTCCTGCACTGGAAATCTTGACAGAATCCTAAGTCTGTTATACTGGCACTAGGAAAATACTTTTCTGGCTGATATTATGATAAAGAATAGTTAAATCCTGATTACAAGAATCAATTTTACAAAAGGGTCAGTTCTACCCCTGATGTGAAAAACAAGGAGCATTGTTTTCATCTGGATTTTTATGTATTCCAAAGTAATTTTATGTGGATCGGGAACAGAGGTGAAGATAACAGCAGCAACTGAAGAACCTGACCTGTTGCAGGGGAATACTGATACATGTGCACATATCTGTCTATAAGAGAAATTTTTCATCATCCTGAAAGCAAGGGGAACGTGCCAAAATCAGTTTCTTTTCTTCTGCCCTCTTTAACCCTGCTATCCCAGTGTTCATTTGGAATATTTTAAATGAATTCTGCACAAATTCAAAGGCACTAAAGCAATAGTAATTCTGATCTGGGCCCCAAATCAATTTGTAGTAATTCAGAAGAGGAAAAGAAAAAAAACCACCCCACGTTTATTTGGTGTTTTTTCTTTTTCTTCTCCATAAAGACTGAACTTTGGTTAAGAAGCTTGTAACAGAACCTACCTGTAACCTTAGCCTGGCTGTCAAACTGTTTGTGTCTCAGTATTTTACAGCCATCTGTAAATCTTGGGTCTCAAAGTTCCACCTCAAAGGTGACAGAAAGTAGCATTGTATAAAGTCATCACTAGACTTATTTATTTAAGTCTTATTTAAGGGATAAGCAGAAGTAGGTGATGGAGTTGTGGTGACTGAGTGTAACAGAGTGAGCATCTTCCAGGCTGCTCCTTTCTCTTTGTACAGACTTGAATTAGGAAAGGTTCCCCCTCGTCACCAGGAAAATGATTCCAATGCCTAGTTTTCCCAACTGCTAATTTGAAAAGAAATGCTTTAATTCTGGGGAAACTTGTCTCACTTCATCTCTCAGCTTTCATTTTTCCTAGATTTTGTGCTTCAAGAACCATCTGGTATCATAATTTTTTCCCTGTTGTTGAGTGATTTTCAGTATCTCCTGATTAATGAGATACACAGAATTTGTCAAATTTCTCACTGTGAGGTAAAGCCTTCTTATTTTTTTAGTGTCATGTTTATTAAATTAATACAGGAGTGGACATAGCATTTTCTTGAAAGGACTCCTCCTGTGGTGAGTTCACAGGACTGCTGGACCTGTATCTTTGCAAGTTGTAAATGTGTCCTGTGGAAGTCCATACTAAGCAGCAGCCATATAGAATTTAGACACTGGGGAAAGCTGATGCCTTCTACCAAATTTCCGTGGTTAAACTCTGAATGACGTGCTGAAAAGAGAAACTTAGAAAATAAAGTTCTCAGTGGAAGAACCAAATAGTCAGAAGTCTCATCAGATCTTAAATACAGCTTCAATTTTAAATTATAAGCACCTTTGGCCAGCAAAAAGGAGGTATTCAGAGGTTGGCCTAGCTTCTGATGACAGCAGATTCTTAAGCAGCTGAAAACCTGATATGTATTTTGCTTGTTCTGGTAGAGTAGGTTAATTATGAAACCATATGGGAGACATTGGAATACTGTGTTACATACATATTTGATGTGGAGTGATGCCTTTTAAACAGAATTTAAAAATATCACTGAAATTTCAAAAGTCTTTCTTTTTCATCAGTCATAAATCAATCTCAGCATGGTAAAATGTGAAAAAGAAGTCGCTAAAATAAAAAATGAAAATGGACTCATAGACACTACTGAAAGACCTCCCAGTAACAGGAAAAAATTCACAAATTTTGACCGGGAAAGGAAAAAATTGGGTCAAGATTACTGAGTGTGTGACAGTGGGAGAGTTGCTCAGTTGGGTTACTGAAGGACTCAGATTTAACTAACTAAATGCTCTTATGGGCTGGTGTATTACTAATTAGTTGGTTTTTTCTTTGTTAGGCTGACCTCCCCCTAATCCCCAACATGCTCTCCAAAATAATTGACTTTGATTTTATTGTAAGTTTAGTAGAAATTACCATTATATGTACTGCTAATTTTATCTGAAAGTTGAGAAGCACTTCAGGGTAGTTACAATTTCTTTACATATAGTTAAATTATTGTCCATATTATGTTCTCATGAAGAATAGGTAAGTCTGACCAAGGAAGGGGGCTATAAAGCTATGTTGGCTGTCATTATTAATCTTTACTTATTTTTGATATATATCTGTTTAAAGCTTTTCCATTATTTTGCTGAGGTATCATGTCAACCTGCATCAAATTATTTGTTCATTCTCCATTTGTTTGCCTTCCAAAACTTTTTTGGTTGCTTTCTTACTCCCCTTCCATTTTCTTCCCTGCTCTCTGGAACCTCTCATGTTCCCAAAATTGCCAGACTTAGCAGGAGTGCTTTAGGCTTCCAGTGGTTGTTCTGGGGGGAATTTGTCTGATTTTGTAGAGTTAAGAACACCGAGTTACTTTTTACCCATTTGGATCTGTGCCTTTGAGGGCTCTCAGTGAAAACAAGGCACATCACTAATTCAGAAGCCAAGAATACTTTTGCAAGTCATCCCAGTGTGTGGTTCTGTAAGTGACTGGTTTCCCAACTTGAAGACCAGAGCTAACACCATTGGCAATAATATTGTTCCAGGGTAAAACAGCAGAAGTGGACTCAAAACTGAGCCTAATTCAGTTGACTGTCACATGCCAATGAGTGGTTTGAAGCGTTTTGAATTAATTTCTAACCAATGTCTGTGTTTTTAACAGAGTTTAAAGCTATAAAGAGTGAGAACTAAAGATTTGGATTTTACTGTGTCTAACGACTGGCTAAAGTTCTTGGACTGACACATAGAATCATCCTTCATAACATATAAACTGAAGGATAATCAATGTAATTTTTTCCGTTCCTTATAACTCGTCTAAAGCTCTTTGTAAGCACAGGATGTCATATCTTACCATTTTGAGAGATGGCTCTATAGGTGTAGCAGATTTTAGGAGCCTTTGGAGGTTTTTTCATTATAAAGAGGTTTCTCAAAGCCCTTCAAACCACTGTCATTCACAAAATCCTTGTTGTCTTTAAATTATGATAACATTCCTTCCTGTCACACCACACAGACCTAATGAAAGGCAAAGATGAACCACCTGGGCCGTTTACTGCTAAGTGCTAATAATGGCAAATCTGGGGGAAAGGCACTGCCCACTTTAGCAGGGTACAGCAGTGACTTCACTGCACAGACGTGCCCCTCAGCACCTTAATCCTCAGGGGAGTGCGAGCAGGAGAAAACTTGTTCCTTCCAGAGCTGGACAGTCATTGTGGTTGCCATGTTCTCTCATTGCAGTAGATATGTTTTCATTAACATTCTAGAGTGGAGTCTTTTCTATTCTGCCTTCTCTTGTTTGACTGACGCCAGCGTTGTAGCTTCGCAGAGGATGGGTTGTATCTCAGCATTCAGTTTAGCCCTTCAGATAGTCCCTTCTTCCCTTTTTTTTTTTTTTTTAGTAAATACATCTTTTTGAAAGTCGATGTTTCTTTTTACAGCATTTTCTAAAGGCTTAAAGCTTTAAGACCATCAACATTATTACATCAGTCAAGTGCCAGCAGGAAAGTCTCTTAAAAAAGAAGGGAATAAAGTAATCTATAATCCACCTTGACTAATGTTTGTCAGACCAAAGAAAAGGAAAATTTAGCAAATAGAATTTTTAAGGCCTGGGGAGGGGGGCATGGTGGGAGGAAGGGGGATATTTAATAAAGATCAGGAAATTCAGAGGAGCTTAGAAGAGAGTTTTTTTCCAGATGTTGTAATGTGAGGAGGCCACATGCTAAGTTTATTTGCAGAAATTCATCTCGCACTGATTTCTGTGATATGGAAGGATTTTGTTTTTGTATTTGTTTCCATAAACATCTTGATTTAAATATTTCACATATATCAATTGCAAATGTGTTGAAACAAGAATAACAAAGGGGAGTTATGAAAAGTAAATTTGAATGTTTTATTATCCATGACGTATTTCCTTCTGTCCTGACCTTTCCAAGAGGTGGACAGATGTCCCTGAAGGCTCTGGTCTTTGTCAGGGTTTTGTGGAAAAAACCAAAAGGTGGGGCTGAGCTGGGGAAAGGGGACCATGATGAACTCTTCTGGCAGGAATGAGGGAGCAGCAGTTGTGGAGCATTAGAAACAAATAAGGGGAGGAAGAAAGGGAGAGAAGGACCTGGCCTTGCAGAAGCCCAGGGATGCTGACGTGAAATGGCTTGTGCTGGTATAAAGGCTCTTTATTTCTTCAGTTGAGTGTTCCTGGAATGGGAAATGGAAAGAATCTCAGCTATCATTTGCTTCAGAGCCTTTGTTTAATAGCCAAGGCTGCAGGCAAAGGGTGCTGGGGGGCTGCTGCAGAACATAATGATCATGGAATTATGGCAGCCCTGCCAGACATCCCTGCCTGGCACAGCCTCTGTTCTGTCTAAATTCTCCTCAGGATGTCCTCAGCAGTGCAGTCCTGTGCCATTGCCTGCTTCCCAGGAGCCTTCCAGTACACAGGTGTCAGGCCTTGTCTCAAATCAAGAAAGGGAAAATTCCATGAATTTCACTTGCTGTGAAAATGTTAAGTTGCATATTACAGTGTAGAACACTAAGACTAGGCAAAATTAAACAATAGAGGGTATAACATGATATCCATTTTACAGAAATTAAGATGCCACATCTTGTAATTTTTTTCCAAATCCTGTATTTTTATATCATTTACATTATAATAATACTCCAGGTTTTTTTTAATAAGTTAAAGTCTTTGTATGATAAGATCTCTTTTCTTTAAGGTATTTATTTTAATAATTTAATTAACAGTCACAGAGTGAATTTTTTTTTCACCTAGCAGCGGAGCCACCTTCATTTAAAATGCAGAGTTAACTTGGCTTCAAAATTAGGTAGGTGGCAAAAGGCTGCAAATTTTCACTCTTTTTGTTTTAAGCTGTAGGTATAAACTGATCTCTCTGTTCCTTTTGTTTAAAAAGCTCTAATGAATTCTGTTTGTCTTGAATAAGCAGCACAGTACCCAGCAGTAGACACTGTGCTCTTATCTAAGGATATAGAAAGGCACAGATCATGTTGTGTTATTTGAAAAATGGTGTGTAATTATGGAAATAAAGAAAATGTTAGAACAGCTGAGGCAGTGTCACATGTACACGTTCAGCTTTTGTTTTCTGGGAATTGTTTGGGTTTCTCCAAGCGTAAATTCTTCACATGCAAAGGTATGAGGCTTCTTCAAAAGGATGAACCAACTTTCTATTTTTCTTCTCCAAGAAAAAAAGGTGACTATTTCCCTGCAAGGTGGGCTTTCCAGCATGTTCAATACTGCATACCTTACAAATTTTCTGAAGAATTTAAATCCCCAAGCCCTAAACTAGCCCCCAAATAAACCACACACCAGCTTTCTGTGCACTTTTCTACTTCCAGGACATTACTTTCCAAGGAGGAACTGTCACATTGGTATGAAAAAACCAAGTTTTTTGTGTCCTTTGCTAGGCTTGGCCTTGAAATAATATTGAGGCATAAGAGATATTTGATTAGTATATTTTATGCTTCTTATTCACTGCTTACAATAAACGTCCTTGATATTGGGCAGCTACTAATTGAAAATCTGAGCACTTAGGAACCTGTATGTTCCCTCGGGAGGCACTAAGTTTTAAAGCCCATGTCCCTTCTACTGTCTGTGACTGGCCTGTTTTATGTCAGGGTTCTCTCTGAAGAGGTCTGGAGAGCTTTAGGAAGCCTGGTTTGGTCAACTTCTGTCTATTTATGGGTAAGGACAGCATAGTCCTAAGTATGTGGACCAAGAATACTTTAATCAGTATTTGACAAAGAATTAGACAAGAACTCTGAGTTTAATTTTGATTTCCTCACTGAGAGCTGTGATTCGCAGAGATGAAGTGTCATTGTTGGAAATAATCTTGTAAAGGGGCCAAAAATTTAAAACCCAGTCCTGAAACCAGTTTTTGAATCCCAAAAGACTGTTGCTGTTGGATAAACAGTTGTAAAAGAACTCAGTGGGAGGCCTTATGTTTTTGAGAAGTCTCAGATGTTGAGGCTTAAAAACCATGTAGCAGCCTTCTTGTATCACGTATTGAACCTTCTGATAATTAATGTGACCCAGCAGAGCTCTCATTAAATTGTATATAATTTGTACACGAGCCAAAGGATTTGACTTGTTCAGTTGGAAAATCCTACATAGGCTCATCCTAATTACAGCTACTCTGTCTATATTTACAATGTTCCTCAGAATTAAATTTTTTTAAAATGCTAACAAGAAGTTGGGCATTTTTCCTGTTTGTACTCTTGTGGCATCTGAGGGCCCTGGGAGAGAACAGGCAATGGCACACAGTGACTGGTTACAGAAGGTTTCTCCTGGTGTTTTCTCATTGCTTTCTTGAAACAAAACTGTGTCTCAATATCAAGGTGGAATGTTGGCGTTGGGAAAGGGAGGGTCAGAAGAACCCATAATTCGGTAATTAAGATGTGACATAAGCTAAGCTCAAGTTTCAAGGATCAAATCAGACATTACTTAAACTTCCACCTTCCACTTGAGCCTGAGTGCCAAAGCCTCGGGCTGTTGAGGGGCACACGGGTCTGTCTCTCTGGCCTTTGCACAAGTTTGCAATGAACTCAGTTCTGTCTTGCTGGAGCAAAAGAAGGGCAAAATTGTGGCTCTTCCCCCTGCCTCCCCTGCCAATGGAATTGTTTTCTAGCCAGCCAATTCCCCAATTACTCTCCTGCTGTGAGATTCAGTAATTTGTCAGGAGTCTGTTGTATTGAAGGAACTGAGCCAGGTTCCATGTGCCAGTGCAGGGTATTGAGCCCACAGCAATTCCTCATTTGTCTTTTGCTGTAGGACGTGGTGTCTGATCACCTAAGATGTACAATATTATCTATATTTTCTGAATTAGTAAAGAAAGCTTGGAAATTAACCATGGTTTTTTTTGTTTACCGTAGTTATAAGGTATACCCCCCGTCCTGTAATTATATAAGCCTGGAATCCAACCATTCTTACAGAACTATATTCCATACACATCATTGAAATGAAAATGTTCCTGAAAACTCATATTTTTGTACTGGCAGACATTTGCCCTACCTAGGTGTAATACTGAACCTATTTTCCAAGACAAAACCAAACTCCAGAGTTTGGTCACGAAATGGTCGTATTTAAATGGGACACAGGGCTTAAAATGCCCCCATCTTATCAGTACTTCTCAGTACAATTTTGAACTTGCATTGTTTGCTCTTGTTAATAAGAACTTTCCTAAAGCTTAAGACTTGAATAAATGAATATTTAATTTAAGTAGAATGGTAAACTATCCAAGGGTTTGTGAATGCTGGAGGTTATCCCTTGGTTACTACATCTCTGAAAGTTCACTGTGAAGCACAGATTAAACCACCAAGTAGTTATTTAAATGCTGTGACCTGCTAAATAGGCTCATCATCAATCTATCCCTCCGCTGGAGGAATAGATTTAGGTGTCTCTAGGTCTGCTTAGAAACACAGCACAAATCTGCATAGCAATTCTCTACCAGTGTGATAAAGGTGGGACTTCAGAATCTGTTTTCAAACAGAAATGGGTCACTTATTTCTGAACAACCTGACCTAGCTGAAGATGTCTGCTCAATGCAGGGGTGTCATATTACCTGTCCTTTAAAGGTCCTTTCCAACCCAAACCATTCAGTGTTTCTATGATTTCCAGCTCTGTTAGAAGTGTAACACCCCAACTTCCTCTGTTGCTATGAAACCAGCATGGATAATCCAGGAGAAATATTATCTGGCTCAGCCAAAATGATTGTTGGGGTGGAAGGTTTCTTTGGGAGAGGTGTAGGATGAGAATGCATTATGCTTCAGTTCATCCATGAAATTAATTTCAGGCCTCTGTTGTGATAGCACCCTTTCCAAAAGGGTGCCAAAAGTCCTTTATGAATTCCTTCACCAGGCCAGCTGGACAGAAGAGCTGAAAGAGCAGAAGGGCCCATGTGTAGGGCTGGAGACTATTATCCTTCATAGAGAGGATCAGACTGACAGAATGTTTTCTGCAAACCATGTTTTGACCACATTTTCCTTAAACAGCGTAGTGGTGTGTTCCTCTAACAGTCACCACTTCTGTAACGCCTTCTGTTTTCTTTCCTCTGTTTTTTGTGTGTGTTTGGGTTTTTCTTTTTTAATTTTATTTTTGTATTGGTTTTCTTTAGTCTATAAAGACTAGCTTGGTGTTAGACTTTTTAGCTGTTCATCTGGTCAGATGAATTAGAAAGACGGGGTTTTTTTTCCCTAGTTAAAATACTACTTTGCTTTGAAACAACATTCTTGGCTGAATTGTCATAATGCGTCTTCAAAATTTTTAAAAAACAGACATAAGAATTATTTTTATGAGATTTTTATAAATTTTGTTTTCTCAACATATCAGTAGTGGTTTTTTTTTTTTAATTCGAATTTGCATCAGTTTACTCATTTTTAGTTTAGGAGTCTCAAAGTGTTTTGTAATGAACTTACTCTTAATCTCAAATGAAAAGATGCTCTTTTTCCCCCAGAAGAATGGGCAGAGAATCTGGATTGTGTGTACAAAGACTATTACCTTAAATGGTACATTATGGCCTTAATTTTGAGTTGTAAGGCTCTTCATCCTGGGAGGATAAACTGGTGCAAATGGGGAAACTGAAATAAAGCTCAGGACTTTGACAGTAAGCAAACTTGATCCCTCAATCTCTGCCAATGAGCTGGTGTGATCTAAAGTTTCTACTCTGATTTTGTTTTCTTGTATGCGAAGCCAGGGTGGCCCAGAAGCCCAGTAATCAGCAGAACCTGGCTGGGAGGTAAATCCCCTTCATGGACTGGCATCTCTGCATTGTCACAGCTTCTCAGGGAGATTACAGGAGAGTTATGTCTTGGATGGTTAGTCAACCTTGACAGCTCTGTGGTAGAGCCAGTTACAGAATCTATTGCAGAACTTGAGCATTTCTGTTTAATTCTAAGCACGGAGACAAACCAGAGATACTCTATCTGAAACTTGATTTTAGCTCGTTATGGTTTCATGCACATGTCAATATTCCCTGCTCTGTAATGGTAATCGATAGCTAAAGAAAAAGGTAAATTTATATGAAAAATTATTTATCAAAATGTTTGTTGTACAAATTGTTCTTTCCTAGGCTTCCACCAGCAAATGATATTTATTGACTTTAATTGGATATGATTGCATTCTGTATTCTAGGCAGAACAATTTTTTGCTACTCTCTGCCTCTGTATTTGCTTTTCAAATTCAATTTTCTATACCAAAGAGAGTGAGAAGGCTATTTAACACAATGGTACTTACTTAGAATACTGATTATATAGTGTTCTATGTCCCCTTCCCATCCTTGAGACACTTTATTCCCTGATGAGCTATAGCAGTATTAAAAATCATAAACTGTGTCAGTAACAGACAGCTGATAGGCTTCATATATGGAAAAATAACTTTTTCAAGTTTTTTCATCATGATAGACACATAAATTAGGACTGAAATTAAAAACTCCTCAGGGATATTTTCTTTGTTAAAAAAAGTGCCTCCTTACATGACTCAGTTTAGTTTTTTTAGCTCTATAAATAAAGTGTATTGCTTGTTGTAAATAGCATATTAATTGATGTTAATGGAAAGTAGCTGTATTGCAAATAGTTAGTGCTGTGGTGCTAAGTTATCATCTACCCTCTAGCTACAAAATTTATTGGTGTGCTGGGCCAGCATTATACACTGAAATGTTGTTACTTCAATTACAGACACTGAAAATGGGGGTGAAAAAGTGTGCAGGTTTTTTTGGTCCCTGCTTCTCTAAGCAAATTCTCCTCTAACTGTATTTGCTGCTACCAGGAAATGCTGTTAAAATGTAGGATCATTGCAGAAAGTGTAATTTCCCATTTATGCTGACATGGGGCTCTGCAGTGGACAGTGTCATAAGAAAGTAAGATTAGTTCAACAGTATCTAATAGCTGGTTCCAGTGCAGGCTAAAACTCCTGCCAATAGGCTAGAGACCTTTTCCTGCAGGAAAAAAAACCTCTTCCAGTCCTTTTCTAAAGAATATTGTGAAAGTTTGAAAGTTTGGTACCTTCTGACTTTTGGATGGGTACAGAAAAGGGAGAAATTGTATAAAGATCTCATTATCTTGGAGCCACTTTACTTCTCTGATGGAAGTGGAAGTCCTAAGGTTCACATGGATTCTTTCCTCTGTGTTTCCTGGAAGGAATATATTGTCCATAGCAATGATTTGGGAGAAGGCAGGGCTGTAATTTCACCGTAACTTCCTCCTGAGCAGGAATGACAAGCCTGCAACCAAAAAGAAGTCTGAAGTTGACTTTTGGTCAAAAAGGTTCTCTTGCCCTCTGAAGAGTGATCCACAATTCCCCTCGCTCTGTACAGCTTTCTGCTTCACAGTTTTCTGGGTTGCTCAGCCCAGATACAAGGAATTCATTGTTTGACAGACAGCAGGTGCTTGCATGCTTCATGGAGAATCTGAAGCACGGGAGAATTCCAGGATGTTCTCTCCAAGGCTGCTCAGGCAGGCACTGACCCGTTGAAGGCAGAGCTAAGTGCTTTCTGAGATGAGTCCTCCTGGTGAAGGGCAGGCAGCTGCTTCCAGAGCTCACCACTGTGTCTTCCTCATACCCACAAGTTATTTCTTCAAGCAAAGGTCTATGCTGGAAAAGCTTTCCCCCCTTAGTTCTGCTGCCTCATAACATGGAAAGCACAAGTTCCACTCCTTTTAGAAGGATGCTGCCAGGGTACAATTTTGTGGTACAGAGCAGTTTATAGCTGGACATTCAAAACTTAATTTAATACTTAATTTTTACTTAGGTTAGATCCTTTATTTGGAAATAAGATACCATCTACATTATCAAGTACTCTGTTTCTATATATTCCAATAGTCTAGAACTTAGTGTTGCTTTGCATCATTCTGTAGTTCCCAGTGCTGGTGTAATCACAAATGTAGCATGGTTCCAATAGGGAAAGTAACATAAGTATTATGCTGTTATCTCCGTTAGATTTATTAGATACTTATTTTCTTTGGTTTTCAGGCCAGTGCAGCCCTGATTTTTATTGTTCTTACAGTATGATAAAAACAAAGTAGCAGAATTGCAAATTTTGACCTTTCTGTCTTAATTATGGTGCATATTATTTTATGTGATTGAGCTCTTCTAGTTTAGGAGGAAGTTAACTGTGGTGGGGAAAGCTTGTGCCAAATGCATTTGACAGCTTAACAATTTTCAGTCGCTGTCCTCAGATGTGCATTTTTGTTCTGCTGTCTAATTATAGCACCAGAAGAAGGGTGTACAATATGTTGCTGCTTTCTTCCTGCAGTGCAGTGCATTTTGCTTAATGATGGAGAAGTAAGATTCTATAGTGCACCAGGAGCTTTGTTTTGCTTTTTGAGCAAACCAGAAAATAACTCCCTTGTATGTTGCCATAGAAAAGAACTGGAGTCTTTATTTTAGTACTTGACAAGGATCCTCTCTAAAGTGGGGAAATAATTTAACATTGGGTATAGATTCTCGCTATAGAGTCACTGCATGATTTTGTGTAGTGCTTTTTCTTAGGTTTATATAATTAATGCACACATCCTGATGCACCACCATCTTAGCTTGCAGATGAATAGTACTTTTCATTCTGTTAGATCTTTTAGTAATAAATCCATAAAAACATCAAGATGTCTGTACTGAAGACACTTATTACAGCTTCTCTGCTTCTGTCTTTATGCTGAATAGATACAACCCAAGGAGAAGACACAAGCGAATGATTCCCTGTGCAGAAATTAAGACAGGAAGGATGTTTGAAGGATGAATGCCAGACACTCTTTTTAACTGTTTAGTTTACTCCAGATAGTGGTAAATTGAAGGGATGAAATTAGCTGAAACTAGAGGATGGTTTGAACAAAAACTTGCCTGCTCAGGGTCATGTAAGAAAACATTTAGACAAAAGCATCTTGTTTAAAACAAAATGTATCTATCCAAGCTAATCCGTGTGGATCACACATTTAGGGTTCTCACTGACAGGAGGTCATAGCAGTCTGTATTTGATTGAATAACATTGTATCAAAGTCAACATGCAGAGGGCCCACCAGAAGTTATCAGAATTATCATTTCAATTAAACAGATGGCTGAGGAATCAAATGAAGAGCCTTTGAGTGATGGCTATGGAATCAATAATGTCTTTCTGAGCTTTATTGATTTATCTTTGTCCGGGCGGTAGAATTGATTTATGTCTCTAGCTTTATTTTGATAAGTCAATGATAGCTCAACTATTCCTAAATTAATGTCTTCTTTTTGTGGGGCTTACATTATTTTTTTTTCTCCTGGTGAAGAGACAGAATTTTACATCAAGCCAAACTGATTTTACTAAGTAATTCTGTGGCTAACAGAGTATCATAAATCAAACAGAAGGATGGTCTCTGCAGTTTCACATGGAATGAATGACTTAGAATTGTGGGAAAGGCATTTATTTATTTAACCAGTCAGATGGTATTGCATTTTTCCTCTTTGTGCTAACAGACCAGTTGACGTTTTCAAGCAGACAGGATTCTTGCTGTGAAGAATGCAGTAGTGTGAGGATTGTAATGTCTTTCCACAAATAACAGGGAAAAAAAAGGGAAAAATGTGTGTGTGTGAGAGAAGGAGAAGAAAAGGGCAGTCCAGCTCCACAACTAAGCTGCTTTTGCCATATGGTGCATTCCAAATGTATGTGAAAAGACATTACATGTGGAGCTCAGTCTTGTGGTGTGGGGAGCAGAGCCTGGTGTGGTACCAGCTTGCTTTTTACAAACCCACATAGCAGTCCTGGCTTTGCTGCTGTTAGAAATGTCCATATCAGTACAGGTTTTGTTTTCCAGGTCATTGAAATATTGGCAATATTTTCACAAGCCTGTAAAACAAGCACTTCACAGCTGCTTGCTTGCCTTTTTCTTTTACAATATGTACCCTTAAAAGTTCCTAGGAATAGTTCTCGGGTTTTTTTTTTTTCCCCTAACAAGTAAGAATGAAAACGAGCATCAATAACTAACCATTTCCCCCTATGATCTCCTTTCTGCAATTTTTTTTCAGCACTAAACCCGGGTAAATTTTTCAGTAAATACTGAATAAGTGGAACCTATGTCCAGATATGACGGTAAATGAACCCGGCAGCTCTGAGGCAACCAGAAGTTATGTTTGAGGCTTAGATTTTTATTGTTCTAATAGTTAGATCATAGTAGCTCTAACAGGATCTAGCCAGGCTGTGCCTCCCTGCTAGCTCAAGCTTTAAAAATCTTGATGCAGCCTTGTACAGTGTCATATTATGTATGTCATAATTGATGCTTTCCAGGATCTTCAGTTATCAAACAGAACATGGCTGCAAGTTTCTTCAACTATTTTAATCTGTATATATTTTTTTAGAGATGGAGAGGGAAAAGTAGTATTGAAATGCAGTGTGTTTGGAAGGAATGTCAGGAGACCTGGGTTGTAATTCTAGCACTGACTGACGTCAGTAATCAGGTAAATGACTTCATTTCTTTTCTCTTCATCAGTGATTAAAAGGATAAATAGGCCCAGAATTGCTAACTCCTACCTATTTTTAAATTCCTTTATTTATGGTAGTATCTTAGGATCTCAATTCCTTTGAGCATATAGGTCCCTCTCTTTAATTACCTTTATCAGGGAAAGCTTTGTGGTTTAATTTGTGCCAGGCTTTTTGAAGGTCATAAATTCAAAGCCCTGGTGTTACTGAGTAGGCAGAATAGAACTGTTATGTTAAAAAAATCAACTTTCAAGGCCATAGAAAGAGCTAATTATTTGACCTTAAAGCAAAATAAAGGAAAAAACAAGACATGGAAAAACAAAAAATAAAACCCAAAAACCCCCCCCCACCCAAAAAAAAAAAAAAATTCTGAATTTGAGGAATTAGAAGAAAAAAAGACTTTTTCCACCAAAATAGAGGGTTCTTCAGGAAAGTCAAACCACTGTATCTTTGTTTGATTTTTCATCATAATTATAATTATTAAGTGGCATTTGAGACTTGTGTAACTCAATATTCCAGATTAGCTTTTCTATGAAAACATAAACAGATAACTCTAATCAGATCTAAATTCAACAAGAACATTGTATATAAACCTACATATTTAAAAGTTTTTTAGCATTTAGTGCTCTCTTGCTGTTGAATGCTGATTGTTTGTATAGCGGATGCGTAATTTCTTTGCTACTTGGAGCAATAAATACATATATACACATAGAGACAGATGTCTTTAAAGTTTTAGTCTTAAGAGACTCAATGATAGTACATAGATTTAGAGGGGGATATTACCCAGAGGTGTAGCAGGTCTTGCTAAATTTCTTTTCTCTAAATGCATATATTTTCTGCCCAGTCAAGTCCGTGATCTGAAGGAAATGCTGCCTTCTGGGGTCTAAGAAAGCTAAGTAATAAAAGGCATTTAAGCATCAATTTGAAAATAGGGGCCCACTTGGGCGAGGGGGTTTGAAAATCTACATTAAAGAGATTTACAGTGCAAGGAAAGCCAGTGTGCAACCCCCCTTTTTTTTTATTACAGCACTATAGGATGGTCAGTCAGTTTTAACTTATGTAATAAAGTTATGTAGAAACACAGTAAGAGAAGGAGATAAAAGCATTCCTACTGTCACTCCAATATTATCACTTCAATCAGATTTTGAGCACAATGTAACTGTGCTGAACTGTGGTTCAGTGTGTCAAGCCATTGTCTGGTATCAGATCTGCATAGCTGCTATTGTTTTACTGGAGCAGCTGCCACTCAAACCCCTGATGGAGTAGGTGGAAGGCATTCCAGAGTTACACTTGCATTGTGCTACACAAAAGAGACCTATTGGGATAACTCCCCCCACGGTTTGTGGGGTTTTTTAAAAACTTTGCATGATTTTAATACAAGAAATCTTTTATTTGAAATACCGGGCAGGCTGATAAGCAGGGTTCTGGAGATGAAAATTACAATACAGAAATGTCTAGAGATAAAAAGATCTGTGTGACAGAGTATAGATGTACAAGTTGTACTTCTCATCATTTCTGCTGGTGGGTGGACATAAGCAGTCTAAACTGAAATGTCTGGTTCTTCATAGAGATATTTCATTCATATGTGAGTGCTGGGTTATGCATGAAGGAAATTAAATTTGTTCACCTTGAGAGAAAATGAACACAGGTTTGTAATCTTCTGTTTTCGGACTATTAGAGAGAGACAATAGAGACAGTTGAGAGGATGGCAGATGCGGGGCTGCACGGGGCTGAAGGGTCAGTGCTCAGCAGTCAGCACTGGTAGGCTGCTGGGAAGTAAGTTGCAGGAAGAAATTCTTTACCATGAGGGTGGTGAGACATTGGCACAGGTTGCCCAGGGAAGTTGTGAATGCCCCAACCCTGGAAGTGTCCAAGGCCAGGTTGGATTAAGGCCTTGAGCAACCTGGGATAGCAGGAGTTGTCCCTGCCCATGGCAGGCGGGATTGGTACAAAATGAACTTTTAGGTCCACACCAAGCCCTTAACATTCCATGATCTGAGCACAGGCTGGTTAAAATGAATGCTCTCCAGAGGTCCTTCCAACTTCTGTGGTTCTTTGAAAAGGAGAATCAGGGAGGCTTTTAATTTTCCCTAACATGCTGTGCATTTAATGATGACTTTAATTTTCCATTTACTTCAGTGCCTTTAGGAAGATAAGTTTCTGCTTTCACTCAGTGCCTTGCTGACCACAGTGGTCAGCTGGGCAAGGTGTATCACCCTTAATGCCCTCCAGAAGTGGAAGGGACAGCTAATATCCATAGTTAGTCTCTGATAACATAGAGTGATTAAATAACTTTTCCTCTGAAAATAAAAAAGCCCAAACTTTCAAGGCATGCCAGCAGAAGGCACAGTGCTCTTCTGTGTCTCCTGAATAGCTCTTTCGTAGAAACTGAGCTGGAAGAGAATGGTTCGTTAGCAATGACTGTGAGACAGGGAAGCACACATGGAAAAGTTTCTCTAGACCAACTCTGCAAAAGGCAAAACTTCAAGGATTTTCTCCTAAGAAAGTAAAGGCTGTAATGCATTGCAGGTTGTGGTCCAGGCTTTGCAAGTCCGTCGTTAAAACAGTTCTTGATAAAATCCTAACAGTTTGAACAGAAGGGCAATCAATCTCTCTCTCAAAAAAATGCTGCCTGTCATTACAGGATTTCTTTCTGGATTGATATCTTCAGATTGTTCAAATATTGAATAATTTCTTATTTAAATATTTAGCTGCAACAATATGCTCAGTTAGTAGGCAACAAGGGGCCTATTGAATTGGCAAGAGATTTTTTAGTGAGTTCTGTTTGGTTTGTATCATATGAAGCCAATCAAAGGTAGACAGGAGAGATTGTATTATGCCTAAGCCTTGTTATTAAGGTTAAAATGAGATAAATGGAATATTGAGATTTTAATTTCCAGCCCTCTCATTCCTGCTTCCTGAAAGAAAAAGGGTGCATGTGGCTTAAATTTGAAATTTTAATGGGAGGAAAAGTGATCTTTGCAGAAATTTTAGCATCAAGGGTTTTGATGACCTTTGCCATAAACCAAAGGAAAAGAAGACAAAAACCATTCAGGAAGTTGTTGCCAAACCACTTTAATTCTGTAGGTATGGAATCACATTCTCCAAATCCAATCAGTTCATTGTTATCTGCAGGGTTAAGAAGGTGACAAATGATGGGAGTAACAATTAACAAACAACCTGCTGTATCGGGGCTGTACTAATGATGTACAGTGTTGCAATAGGTTTTGCATAATCTCATAGTTTTTATGTATCACTCTGTTATAGGTAATTTTCATGTTTCTTATTAGACCAAACTGAAAGAGTGGGGTTTAGTTTGTTTCCCTCCTTCTAGTGACAATTTTGTCCTTTGGTTTCTATTATTTTGTGCACTCAGAGCACTTCTAACATGTTATCTCACCTGGATTTTGGGCTAGACCATGGCAATACAGAGATTTGGATAAAATTCTACCTGTTGGTATGTTTCAGATTTTAGATTAGTGCCATTTTGATATTGTCTCACTAAAGAAGAATATTAGAAGGGATGATTATGTCAATTGTAACTGCTAATATCATTTCAGTCTGAAGAGAGTGCACAGAGATGTGAGGCCTTGAAAATCGTATTAGTGTAAAGCCCTTATATAGTATGAGTTCTAAGGGGCTACCTCTACCTTGGTTTCACAGGGAATGTTAAAAATCCACAGTGGAATCTTTAGTGGTGAGATGTAATGTGGACTAATGTAAAAGAACGCATACCAGAAAGTACAATTTGTACAAATACAGTATTGAGTCAATTTTAACTTCACGTGGGAAAGACATGAGCATTTCTATAGGCACCTCACTGTACCACAGGGACCATAAAAACCACAGAGTCTAGGCTGATATAAAATCATGAAATGGAGATAGGAGAATAAAACATGATAGCACTATTTATATGGCAATGTACTTTCTTTGAATAATGTGCTCAGTGAGGCATCCTTTGCCAAGACCCTGAGGTGGGGAAGATGGAAAACAGAATGGATTGAAACAGAAATGAGAATGTGTCTGTTGCTGCTGCTTTCTCAGTTACCTGTTCCTGTACAGAGCAGGAACAGGCTGAGCCCCTGGTGTGGTCCATCACCTGGGGTCCATCATCTGCTCAACCACAGAGCCGTGGCATGGCTGCATGTCCCTGGTGGAACTGCTGTTGTTGTTTATGGTCAGTTCCTTCCACTGCAATAGAGTCTTGAAATAGTTAATAGAAGTGTTTAGGGCTCAGAGAGTAGCTGAGAGCATGTTCTCCAAAAGCAGTGGTGGTGGTGGTGTTAGAGCAAAGGCAGGGAAGGAGAGTGAGGGAAAAGATGATAGATAATTACATGAACAGTGAAGGCTGCCTGACTGTTCTTTCTACCAGGCTCTGGAGCAGAATAGTGGAAGAAAACCAGGTGCAGTAAAAGGGGGAAGGAACCAGAAGTGCTTGTTTACTCTTTGGAACATACTTGGTGTGCTTTTGAGGTAGGTCAAGGAGGGATTTTTGTATGTTCGTAGAAATCATCAGGGATTTGTGGTTTAGCTGACATTAGGAAGTTCAGCTTTTCTGGCATTGGTATGGTGAGCTTGCTTCTTTTAGAAGTATTTGCACAAACACTCGGGTCTGCAGTGGTTGAGTGATTCATCTTATAGTCAGTCCCACAACTCAGTTATAACCGAACTGATGTGCTTTTCCCACTCTGTGCCTGTCTCTGGGTGTCGAACCCAGTGATATTGCTGATAGTCTTCCTAATCAGGTAGGAAAGCTCCCCCCACCTCCCAAAAATAATGCAGTAGTATCCTTTATTAAAAGGATGTTACCAAAGCAAGGCAGGGGAAGAACTTTCCTAAGCAGGAGAGCTCTGTTCCCACTGCCTGCTCACTGTTTGAGCTCACTGCTTGAATACTCTGTAGAGCGAAGTCAGGTGCAGGGTTTACACCTGGGAGATGTGCAGTTGGCAGGGAGACCACAGGTGGAAAGCACAAGGTTGTTTTATAGCCACAGCTGGGGTTTCAGCTGTGGCTGCTGCATCTTGGCAAGCCCAGGCTCAGCCTTTCATTTCAGTGCCTGAATCAGATGTGCAATCATATTTGATTTTTTAAGAATTCTCTACTTTTACAGAATTCAGTCTTGGCACGTGTTTATTGTGGTAGTTTGAGGCTGGTTTCTGTTTTTGATCTCTAGTCTTTGTTCTTACAGAGTCATTCAGATAGACTTGAAAACATCAGCTTCTGCTTTCAACAAGGTGCATCCCTTATTTTGAAAGGGTTAATACAAGCTGCTGTACCAAGGCCTTCCACAGAAAGTGAGATTCATTGCTGTAAGTGTATTTTTGGTGACTTGTAGGCAACAAACTGGTCAGGGATTATATTTCTGATTATCCCTTTGATTTAGTTAGAATAAAAGCACCAGTGACATTGCCAATGACCCAGATGTTTGCAAAAGCCGTAGATTAAGATATTGAGGTCTGTACCTCCAAATCCCACAATATTACATTAACACACGTTCAGAAGCTGCAGAATTGGATTTAAATCCAGCTCTTGAACCCCCTTCATAATCTCATTTTGTACTTGGAGTGGTGAAAATAATGGTAATGCAGCTGCTGCAAGAGTGACTGTGTGAGCATTTTTTACATTAGAAAGGCTTTTAATAAAGTAAAAGTGTCTTAAGTGCAGAAGCATTTTTCCTTCTTTATTGCAGCTTTGATAGCAATGAAAAAAATTCATAGTATTGTAACTCACTGTGGGCTGGAGATTGGTGGAAAAGGGATATGGTCTCTGACTCACAGACAAGTACAAGCTTCACATATTAAGACCTCATTAAAGATTGATGATGTTTACATCGTTCATGGTTACTTTCAATTTTTGTTGCACACATGACTGTCAGATGGCATTACAAATGAAGATCAAGCATGAGAGGAGTGATTGCATCAATCTAAATTTTGATTCTGAAGGTTTCCTCAAAAGAACAAAGGAAAAAAATTCTGACGAGAAAAATAACTACAGGTGATTCTAAGGAAATCCTGCAGTGGGTTAGTGTATCAGGTACCAAAGTTCCTCAGCAAGAGTCATTAATACGTGTAAGTGCAGTAGCTTACAGCCAAGCTCCTTTTGCCATGCTGCAGGCTTGGCACACTTCTTGGAAGTTTGATGAATGGGCACCAGTGTAAGAGAATGGACAAGCAGTAGCGTGATCCTGGAGTAGTAGTGTTGAATCAGACAGGCTTCGCTGTGACCTATGTTGCTGATTTACTTCTTGGTGGTAGAAGTAGAGAATGGGGTTTCCAGTACAGGTGATCCTTTTCAATGCTGAATTACCATCTGCTAGGAACAGGTGGTGTTTCCCTTTGAACACGTTTCTATTGTACATAAGTGAAGTGACGAATTTCCATCCCAGGACATTTTGTTCAAAGAAAAGTTAATAATCTGCATATTTTTCATTGGGTACAGGAACCTGCCAGAGAACCTAGGTGGGGGAATCGCTCATTTACAGTAGCTGATTCAGCTGGAACATAAGAGTTTTATTCCAAAGGAAACGGAGTTTCCCAGTTATTACCATTGGTTTCCTCCTCTGCCCATGCCCCAGATGTGGTAGTCATAAAAGTTTGGGGTTTTTTTTTTTTTTGNTCTATCCTGAAATAAAATGCTGAGAAGAGGAGTGTGATTTAGGCTGTTTTTCATCATGAGGCAGATTTTTTACCGGCAGTTACTTTGCTAGTAGAGGATGGATGAAGATCTATGGAAGATAAGGATATGGAGGATATATGGAAGTCAGAAATGAGAATTAAAGATCAGCTGTGTAGTTTTGTGTAATAAAGCCTGTGAGCACAGAAAGAATTGTCTGTGAACTGTGGACAGCCAAAGCCAACTGCCCAAATTAGGGTCTTGCTAGGCCTGGTAGGTTTGTGAGCCGCTTACTTTTTTAGCAGTTCATGGTTATTATGGATCATTTCTAATAGCTGCTGAAAGGACTAGTGTTTCCCCTTCTTTTTGGAAGACATTGGAAAGAATAAAAAAACCCCAAAAGGCAACATATATACTTTTCTGTGCTAAATTTTACTTGTTTTTTGACGACTTTCCTCTGAAGTAGAGGGTGGATTGACTATATTCAAATGACAGAAAAATTAGAAAGAATTAGCTTGAATTAAATGATGGCTTCTTCTTCCCTTTGCATGGGTATTTGGGCAGAGGAGCATGAGACTGGTGGGCATCTCAGGTGTGCATGCACAGCTTAGAAGTCTTGCTTGGCTTAGCCCTATCCAGATACTACTGTTTTTCTGTCACTCATCTTGGAGTGTTGAGATGCAGCTCCTGGCAGCATCCCCAAGCTGACAGCTGATCTGAAGAGCCACACATACCTCAGCAGCACATCTCTCCTTCTGGCTGTGCCCTCTCCTTTTCCTGCGGAGAGCAAGGGGCTGTTGCCTTTGGATTCTGTTTGTGCCGTGGCAGTTCATCCTTTCAGTCACTTCCTCTTAAGATGGATTTTCTCTCCAGTGAACAGAGGTCAGAAATGAAGATACAAAGGAATGAAAAAGCAAAGCTGGTAGTTCAGCTCCTTCATTCTTTTTGTGTATCACTTTGGATTAAGTCTAATGTTTTGCTTGTGGCCACAGCAGGGTATTTGTGTTAAACAAAATGTGTTTAGTACAAAAACCACTGGAAGTTGTCTTACTGAATCGCTCTATGATGTGGGTAATTGCTGCTGAAGAACAACATAGAAGAAATCTCTCAATAGATAGAGGTGGCAAAATTTGTTCCCTTAATGGTGGTGCTCTGATCTATTTTTCTCAGAGAGCAGCTTAAAGCCTGAAAAAAGATGGTTTATCTTCTGAGACTCTTTTTCTTAGTGTTGGCTCCCATAACTCTTAATATCCCTGTTGAAGAGTAAATGATCAATTAAGTGGTAAGAAGACCAGGTAATTATTTCAATAAGCATAGATAGATATGCATTAAACTTGAAAACGGTCTGCCTTTAGTTTGATAAATGCAGCTTTCTTAGTAGACATTCTCCCTACTCACTAATGTTAACATATGGAGATTTTAAACCACTGGTGGAGAAACCCAGCAAAAAAAAATTTCAGAAGTAAAAATACAAAAAATATGAAGGACTTCTTACTTTTATTTTTATTTGCATCACCCTTAACCTTATGGTAACAGCATTTGTGTCTAATCAAGTTTTTGATGAATATCAACAGATAGTAGGTATTAAGGAGCTGTGTTTATTGAGCACCAGAAACCCTGTCACTTTAAAGACCTTTCCTGGTCATTACAGAAGTTGTCAGTGTGATCTAGGAGGCTGCTTCTGTCCTGTAACTTCACCTCCGTGAGCTGATGGGAAAGGGCAATGGGTTTGTACCATATGATAACTCTGGCATTCTCATTTCTGAAGAACTGAACTCCAGAGACTGTGCATGGAGGTAGGAGCCACCATCTCCTGCTGGAGCATTTGATAAGATCAGCCTGTGCCAGCTCCTCCAGGACAAGCAGTCCCATTTGAAAACAGCTATCTCCAAAGTGAGACCTTTCCCATGGCATTTAAATTCAAATTCCTATCTGAGTTAGATATGCAGCACTCAAAGTTTACATTAGTTTCTTTTAATTTTTTGAGGTTTTTTTCCTTCATATAAGGAGTAAGACAAGACTTTCAACACTTGTATCAGGACCACCAGTGGAGATGGAAATGCTGTGTTGTGTGGTTTAGTTGTAAATGTTTAATTCTGTTTACATGGGAAGGATTTGTTTTTAATGAAAATGTTACTGACTCTTACACTTTCCTTTTCCTTAATGTTTTTTCAGAATTACATATGGTTTTAGTATTGTATACTTCTTGACTAGACAATTAATTAAATCTTTACTAGCACACCAAAATCTATTGCTCGCTTTTAATTTTTCAGTCTGAATATTTGTCCTGCATGACTTATCCAGCTTTCCTTCATCAAAGCATTTTCATTTGTTTCAATTTAATTCATTGGCAGTGAATTTAATTTGGTGTTTACATCAATTTATTAAATAAAATACTGCATGATGATTAAAAATAATTTAACTATTTTTAATTTGGGTTGGAAGGAAGTATTAAAACTCTGTTATGTGTGGAAAGTTCCAGACCACTTCAGATATTTTTTCCAGAGTTGTTGCTAAATCCCCAAAATGTATCACTGTCTGTGTGTAGTTGTATTGGATCTACTGAGCACACTGTGCAATCCCAGACAAAGCTTTCAGGGTGACAGTCTCCGATTGTGATGGAGATGCTGTAACTGGAATAGCATCCAGACTTTAAATTGCTGTAAACTAAGAGCTTACTGTACCTTTCTTTAGACAGTATGGCAGAATCTATTTTTAAGTTCATTACTGTCTTCCAAGGTGAAATGCTTCCTGTGTGGGAAAAGCTTATCTCAAATTAAAGGATGTGTTTTTGAGCTGCTGTTACCAGGATACTGAGGGTAGTGCATTCACTCATTCAAATAGCATCAATAAGTCTGATGAGACCTTATAATGAAGTGCAGTTACACTTCTATTTATGTCCTCTGTTTGACAGCTTCAGTATCTGAATGCCCACTATTGATTGATTAAATAAATGTATAACAAACCCCTTTGCTGTCAGATTTTTTAAATAGAAATCAGCAGTGTGACTGAAATGCTCACCAGCTGCTGTTGCCTGAGGTGGTGTATGCAAATGTCTGTGCCTGGGCACTTTGAATCACTTTTTGCAAAATACAGTGGCATCAGCTGAAAAACATGGTTGGAAGGAGTTTGAAATTCTGTGACGGCTTCTTCTGACTTTTCGAGATGTGACTTATGTTATGTGAGAATTCACACAAGGAGATGACTCGTGAAACCCAGAGCATGAATTCCTACTGTCTTGGAGCTGGACTTTTTATTTAACTTGTGTAGCTTGTGGGTCTTGGACAAGTGTTCTCAAAATTAGTGCTTAGGAATGACACAAACCTTGGGGAGCAGAAAATTCAGTACAAGCCTAAATTAGAAACTATTGAGGTTAAAGGGAGCTTCTCCACTGACTCCAGTGGAATTTGAATCAAGCTGTTGGTGTTTCTGGGATTCTCTTGCATGGCTGGCTAAGGTCACGTGCTTAGAAACTCAGATTATTTGTTTTACTTTCTCTTTGTGTGTTTTTATTTCTTCTCTGAGTTATTCCTTATGCCTGGAGGTCTCCTAAACTTGTGGTGGGTAGAGTATGGTTTCAGCAGTTGTTTTGTTGATCTCTCTTTTGGGGTGACGTAGAGCAGTTCCATGAGACAGATCACTTCATTTGCTGTGTGTGACAGTTACAGCAGTTTATTTTTCGTGGGTATCCGCATGTAGCTTTATTCATTGCAGACTTATCCTTCTAAAGATGCTCATTTAAACACTCTCTTGTACTTTTCATATTTCAAATGGGTGTGTATTAACTGGAGTAATAAAATATTTCAGTTGAAAGACTGGGAACTTTTTCTGTGTAGAGATATTACTGATGAAGGACTCAGTTTCCTGGCTTGTTACTGGCAATATTTTTTTGTGTTCCAGAAAAGTGTGTTAATATTGGTCTGAAAGCTCTAGATCTAAGTGTTATACACAGTATATTAAATTGTTAAAAAGGAATGTAGTAAGCAAGGAATGTGTCCCTTTCCTGTCTCATGGGAATGTTTGATTCACTCTGAAATCCATAATGCAGTGCATTAAAATACATGGCTAATTTTTAACATTTACCTAAATCTTTTATGTCGTTATGCTCATTGGCATAGTTCAGAACCCTGATAATGAAGCAGTAATTCTTTTTTTACACATTTGAAGTAGGAAAAACTGAATTTAAGTTACTTTCTCACATGTGTGTAATTGGGCTGGACTAGAGGCTTTAATCTGTTGCAATATCAATGGAAGGAGTGTGTTATCAATTTTCAATCAGTATGTTTCTGCTTGCTTCGGTTTTGACGAATTGGCACTTTCTGAGGGGAAACACCAGGTTAGGAGCAGACATCTCCTTGCAAAATTTCAGTCTGGATTTACATTGCAAAGCAGTTGTGATAAGAAGCAGAAAATCACCCCAAACTTCACGGGGCTGTCCTGTAAAAGAAAAAAGTCAAGTAGACGACTTATCCAAAATTACATCTGAAATGTGTTGCTTTTGAGTGTAACTTGTCTTTAAAGGTTATTAGCTGCAACACCTGAGTGAGTGCTCTGTGCATTTTCAGAAGAGTTTGAGCCTGGCTCATTGGAAGAGCTCGTGTGTAGTGTGTCATTATCCTGTAGCTACCCCACTGTGGCAACTTGATGGTGTCTCTTTTTTCAGTAGGTAGATTGCTTAATTATTTCAGTCTCTGCTACAATGTGTCAAGACTTTTCCCCCCCTTGGTTACTCATTGTCTGGTTTAATCAAGAGTAAAAGACATTTCTTTTTCTAACTCCGTGCTTTTATGGAGAGTGTGTGTGTTTGTATGCAATGGGTGGAGAGAAAGGAGGGGTAGGTATTTACCAAATGTGCATTGATGCATTAATGGCTGTTCTGATGCACTGCTGTTATTTTCAGAACATGAACTTGAATGTATGATTCAAGTAAAGGTTTGATTATCCAAGATGCTGGGATTAGCTCAGGGAATTTAAATGAAACCTGTGGAAAAGTCAGTCAATTTTAAGTAAATAACCAGGTTAAAGGAAAGGCAGCGACTCCAGTCAGTTTGGAGTTGCAACTGAAAGTAGTGCAATTGGTTATTGCTCCAGTCAGTGGGAGTGGTTCAACACAGTGGAGTGTTAATGAGCTAATGCTTCCATGCCAAGACTTGACACTTGTGACTCCTAGAGCTGGTTTTTTGAGGTGTAATTTCCAATTACAGTACTGCAGAGGCCCCAGAAAATTGTCCAGGGGTTTGTGAGGTTTGTGGTTTAAAGAATGAGCGGGAAAAACTCCTCCTGAACAGAAGCAGCCTTGGGGTGAGTAGTCTGATGTCCTGGGCCTAAAATGCCGCCAAACACACTAAAAAGTGGGGCCTTCCACAGAGCTGGTGCGCTGTGTTTGATGTCTTCTTGGAGAAAGCATCTTCCAGACATGTTATGAATGGGGTGGTGATAGAGCAAAGAACAGGAAGGTGCAACTAATCCTTCATTTTTGTTAATAGCTCAGGGTGTCCAGAACTTGAGTTCATGCGTGAAGTGGGAACCTGGACAGTTCTCTCACCGTATCTGGTGCTGTCATCCACATCCCCTTCTGGGTCTCACCAGCCCAGTTTCCAAGCAGCACATGCAGTTCTCTGTAGCAAAGCAGAAGCTAGAGCAGACCAAAATCTGAACTTTCAGATTTTCAGAAAGAGGACAGATTTGCAGGAAACTTTAAGGCCTGAAAACTGGGCTTGGTCCAAATTGCTTTGGCAGCACTTTGTACCAGCTCTTAATATCCCTTCACACTGAGCTGCACAGCACTGGTGGAGCAGGTGGTGATGCTGGTTTGGGATGTAGCAAAGCTGCCACATCTTGTGTGGTAAGAGCCAGTGATTCTCCTCCATAAAACACATTCCTCAGGGGAAAGTGAAATTAGCAGACTGGCTAATTGCACGGTGGGTACGACACTGGGGGGCACCAATCAAGGGGCAGCAATGCTGAACAGGCAGGCACTGGAGAACAATTAACAGAGCTCTTGTTTCTGCAGAACACAGAAACTGGCTACTGACAGGAGCAGAGAGAAATGCAGGAGAAATGGTGAGAATATCCATAAAAGGGAAATTTTGAGTGAAGACTAAGGAAAGCCTTGGGTTTCTATGTTCCCTGACCTCTACTGGTGGTTTTTAAGCTTTTAATTAATGTTTCCCATTTCAACTGCACTTTTCTAGATGTATCTGCGACTGTCTTTGCTTGGAAATCTGATAAATGCAAATTAATAGTTGTATTGTTTCTTTAAATCAAATAAAAAATGTTTATAGTGAATGAGATTCTAAGGGAATAATGAAATGGATAAAATAAAGAGAATTAAGCTTATCTCTGTCAGTAGAGTGTAAGTTACAAGCAAAGATGATCATTCCTAAATAGGCAAGTGTGAACACCATCCCAAACTAGGAAGATTAAGAAAAAACCCCAACACTGCTACTGCTCTTTAGCTAGGCTAAGCATTGGTCTTGCTTCTCTGCACACCTTTATAAGGCAATAATTTCCACTAAATTAGCTATCCTATCAATTAATGTCCCTTACCAGGATAAAGGCTTTTTTTTTTACTTTATAATAACTTGGCTGTGGAAGTCAGCAGCCAGATTTTCAGTGGCTTGGTCTGACAGTAAGAGAGGAATGCACTGAATGTGTTTGACTCACTTATGTTGTCTAATTTTCTTGCTCTACTGATTTTTTGTTTGTTTGTTTTTTTTTCTCATTACTCTTATAAACCTCTGTGGACATGGAAAAGGAAAGGGCCGTGTAGCAGCTGTGGTTGTTACACACTGAATACACAGTGCTTTTCTCATGACAGGAAGTAAGGAGTCTGGGAAAAGGGTATTACCTGAACCAATAAGATCAATTCTGATACAACTCATCAATTTGTTTGCTTTAAATTTCTTAGAGCTTGTTTGGTTGATTTATAGGCAGTTCCTTGTTATTACCTATAACCTTGGAGAAAGAACTGACTTGTCTGGATAATGTCCAGTAAAGCTTCACTGAGGCACAAACGCACTGCTTGTAAAGCTGGCTGAAGAACATTCAATCATGGAACGTTGTCCTTGTCTCTTGGCTTTGAGACTGTGACCTTCAGGACATGTAGTCAGCGACATTTGGGAGAAAACAACATTTTTGAAAGACAGAGGGTTCAGAGCTCATACAAGTTTTCGGGTCTACACGTCCATTTATCTAACAAAAGCAGGTGGCTGGATAATGCCTTGGTTTCTGTTTGCATAAGCAAACATCTGTTCTAAAGATCCACTGATCTTCATTTCGACAAAGAAACCATATTTTTGGACAAAAAGGGCTGCAGAGGCTTTGATGCACTGAAGCTTCCTGAAAGCCCCCAGTGCATGAAGATGCCAGCTTCGTCCACAGAAAAAAGCTCCAGATGCAAAGTGCATTTATCTTGTTCCATTAGTCACTGGTGGCCAGAACTTACTCATAAATGAGCTAAAATGTAAATCTGTGAATACAGTGATATCACAGAAAGTCCCTGTTATGTTTGTGTTTATACATACATATATAACGTACTTACGTACTTCTGATATGTTCAATCTATCCTCTTGCCTCAGCATCAAAATTTCAGTGATGAAAATATTTGTGTCACTCATTCAAACCCTCTTGAATTTTGCCCTTTTTTTTTTTTTTTAATTTATTTAAAAACTGCTAAACTGCTAGCTGCACTTCAGATGCAGGTTTATGTTTGTTGTCTGCACGGAAGTTTGGATTCCCTGTGTTTCAGTTTGAGGAAGCAGGAAAAGAGCTATGAATAATCAAAAACTCACATTTGTGGGAATTCTGTAAATCTCTGTCATGCACTGCTGGAGATGCACAGGTGAAGTTATGATGAACAGAGGTTTGGAACATGTCATGATGCCTTAAATTCAAAGGGGCAGAAACCTTAACTCCCAAGGAATGCTGTCATGGCTCAGAAGCTGTGCCTTCTAGTGCAGGAGTTGGCTTTCGGTTTTCTTTGGATGAGACACAAATTCAGCCCACCTGTGGCAAGTAAATCTACTTGTGCCCATAACTCAGCCAGGAGGTATTAGCTTCAGCACCAGGAGCTCAGTGAGGTGGAAAGCCCTTGCAGCTGTTTATTGCTCATGCTGAGGTCCCAGAGCCAGCTCCCTTTCCATTTGTCACACACTTTTGATGTACAGGTAGTGACTCTGTGTGTGTGCATAGAACAAAGTACAAATTTTAATTAATTTTTTCCACATTTAAAATTTAATACTTTTAATTCTTTTTTTTTTAAATGATCATAAGAAAGTGATACAGAGCTGTCAGAAAAATGGAATGAGACTGGAAAAAGAAGGGAGGAAGAAAGAAAAGGACGGTCAGGCTATGGGAAACAGTTTAAAGTGGTCCAAGGTTGTCTTTTTCCTGCAGCTACTACATCCTGATAGAAAATGAAGCTTAAATTCAGTCAATAAATGAAGAATCTCTTAATAATACTCTAATACCTAGAGTGAAACATTAGACTCCTTAATTAATGAACACCACTGAAGTAGTATTCAGCATGTCAGACATTTGCAATGTACTGTGCATGTATGTATTGTATATAGGGCAGTTCCTGGAGTGTTCCTCATGGATGCTGAGAGGCTGAGCCCAAGGCGTGTTCACTGTCCGAGGGCAGAGAACCAGAGCGTGGCTGAATCACTTCTGTGTGTGATCTGCTGCACAGAGTCTGCTTGGGAGAAGACTGAGCAAAAGTAAAGATGTTTCTGTAGAGCACAGATGTCACTTTACAGAGATGAGGCTCAGAGAGGCAGCTCTTGGATAGCAGCACTCTGTTAGCCCTCACTGCTGTAGAGACAGGAATAAGAATGTTGGTAGAAGTAGGCAAGGAACTTGTCTCTGGATGATACCCCTGCCTGTTTTCTCTGGCTATTTTTCCAGGGAAGGTTTAACTACCAAGCCCCTACGATCAGAAAAAGAACACTTGCTGGGAAACCAGGACCTGGGGGAATTTATTAACTGGAAGAAGTCATATTTCTTATGTCACTCTTATGTCTTCAAGTAGAATCACAGTCACTTGGCATGCCTGAAAATAGCACATCTTCCTCCAAATGCATATGACTTGTCTTTGTAATGTGGGAGAGAATTAGCACACATCAATCAGTGTTCCAGTGAAACTTCCATGTAGCTTCGTGGGGAAAGGCTGGAGAAACACTTACTAGATTCCAGTGGAAAGCCAAAGTATTTTTTTACCTTTGACTGGGACAATAAATTGTAGTGGCAAGGAGTGAATGAAGATAAGGCATTAAGCAATGTGTGCCAGAGAGAGTAAAGTGATACCAGTAAAGCTTCTGTTTAAGCATTGCCCCTGGATGTAATTTCAGTGACTTTCAGTGTGTATTACACCATTTCCTGGATAATTCCCTTTATCAGTTGCAGAGTAAAAACCCCTTTCACACAGTACCAGTCAGATAGTATTTGACCCCATCATCAGGCTCCCAACTCTATTTATAATGCTGTTTCCTTTTGCATGTATTTTGTAGCTGATCTGTGAAAGTGGCTGAAAGCAGTGTTTTGTGAATGTTGGGGGGTCCCATGGCACTGGGGTGTTACTGGGTGCAGATGTTAAAGTGAGGTCATTGGCATAAAGGAAATTAATGCAAATGAAAGCAATTAAGATGTTTAATCACAGGAATAACATTTTCTCCCTGTACTGTAGTGATGAAAGACCTGTGCTTATTTACAGCTCTCGTAACTCAAGCGATGCTTGTCCTTTAGCCTCAGCACTAAACGCAACTGTAATCCAAGTAAGTTGGTCTTTCTTAATGTTGTTTTTACTTTAGTCCTTTGTTTGTGATGAACTTGTACCTCCCTCACACATTCCTTGACCTAGTTAAGCTAAATCAGAAGGTTTACAATGGTGTTGTTGTGAATAAATATTCAACCATTAATGGTGAAAATAGATTAAAAGAAAAATATGTTGTCACTCCATGACATATGACAATCCAGCAAATCCATTCAAAGCAGAACTATTCAATAAAAGCCACATAAGAAGCATAAATGAGTTGCTAGAACACATCTTTTTTCTTTCTTCTGTCTTGTTCACCTTGGTGGTAGATTTTCTAAAGTCTTCCACCAAGGATGAGAAGAGGAAAAAAAAAAATCTCCAAGTTGGCTCTTGTCTTCAGTTAAAATGAGCTGACACTGTTTCTTATCAGTATTCTGCTGAGGCACCCGAGCCTGTTCATTTCTTTCTTTAACAAATGATTGATCTGGACCTGAGAATTGAGGGAACCTTGTAAAGTGCTAAAGCAAACAAATGGAGATAGAGGGATTGATTGTGCTCTGCTGCAGTGATTTTATGCAAGTGTTTTTTATCCTTAAGAGACTTCTAGCTTTTGAATTGGAAAAGGTTTATACAGGCTTGAATCATTAAAACCTTTATTTACTTTCAATTAGTGATGTGCTGAACTGTTCAAGGAAAGTTCTGGGATGGAAAAACTTGGTGTATCTGCATATTGGGATGGTGGTGGGGCAGCTTGTTTGCCAGGTTTTCCATAGTGTTTGATGAGGAGTGTAAGAGCTAAGATTTCTAGATAACGAGTTTGGGTGGCAAGGGTAAAACTGTCCTGTTAATTCCTTAGTTTCTGAGTTCAGTTGTGGATTTGGGCTTTATAAGAGAAAGATGTGCGTTGGAGAAATCATGAGGCAGGTCAGGTTTGAGTACAAATGGCTTTGTTTCTTTCCACAATGGAGTTATACAGCTGGAACTGGAGAGAGGTGAGATATTTCCCCATCTCTTTGAAGGAAAAGGGAGGTGGTATCTTGATATATTGTAAATAAACATTTAGATGATTCATACTCATGCATTTCATCCTGAAACGTGAAACTTCCAAGTAAACCTTAAGTCTCATTCCTTCTGCTGCAGGAGGGATTTTGAGCAGGTATTCATCATGTGATCTCATGATCTTTTAATTGCTATTCCTTAAAAATAAAGGGATTAAATAAAATCATCAGGATTTTAATATCTGCCTACTACGCTGCATTGTTACCCAGTATCTTCCCTGTCTGTGCTGAATTCCAGGACTTAAGGACTAGCAGGTAAAAATATTTTTCCTTAAACCTTTTGTTTTAGTGCTTATAACATAAAAAAAGCAGCATAAGTGGTAATTGGCATCAAACCTTAAACTGGAATTTAAAGATCATTGTTCTTCACCGCTGAACATCAGTCCAGTGCTGTTAGACCACTTGAATGAAAAGTGGTATTTTAAATCGAAGTTTATTTAACTACTCTTAACATAATAATCAGTAGCCAGTCAAGTCAGGGAATTCAGGGGATGACTCCCTCAGTCTGAAGAGATCACCACAGATGTTTTCCTAATTATTGCAGTTGTGTTTTATAAAGCAGAGGATATTCTGGCAGAAAGAATCTGGGATTTAAAATATTGGCTGTGTTTTCCAGGGAGGACAAGCAGAATTTGTCATGTGTCTGCTGAACTAAGTGGCCAAATAAACATACTTGATTTTGTTATTCAGGGTGTCATTCATCATCTTCTTGATGGAGGAGTTGAATTCTATAATGGTACACATTTTTCTAGAAGAATTTTAATTCAAGGAGCATTTTCATTCAAGTGGTATTCTTTCATTGAGAGCCATACCTATCAGTTATATCAAATGCAACAAGAATTTAAACTGACAGCAGTTACTTTTTTCTGCTTCTTGTATACATTTTTCAAAAATATAATTAAAACCACATTAAATTCAAGCTTTGCTTTATAAAGTCAGTCACTGTTTTCCTGACTGTTACAGTTAAAGCACTAAATGCAAACTCTCTAAATCTATTTGTCAGAAAAAGCAGAGATAGTCCTGAGAAGTGTTTCCCGAGGCAGTGTGCTACAAATCTATGTCAATATAAGTTGGTGACAAGAAGCAACAATAGAAGTTTATGGGGGTTTTTTTGGGTTCTTTTTTTGTTGGTTTTTTTTGTGGTTTTTTTTTGTGTTTTTTGTGGTTTTTTTTTTTTTTTTTTTTTTTTTTTTTTTTTTTTTTTTTTTAATGTTTATTAGATTGGCTGAATCCTTCTCCTCCTGTAGTCTCACAATATTTGTGTTGCTTTTTTCCATTTAAATTATTTTATCTCCCTCTCCTGAGAAGTTGGAGGGCTTTCTCAAGCAGCAATACCACAACCCACAGCACAGTGCTACCACTGTAAAACTGTTCACAGGGAGAGTTAAAGTAAAGGATAAGTGAAGGTCAGAGCTAGGATGAGAACCCAAATTTCTTTATTCTCTCTGCAAAGCTTTAATCCCTTGACATTCTCGAGTTTACAGTTTTAATAATTACTTGTGAACTATTAAAAAAAAAAGGTTGATGCTGTCAGAACTTTATTTTCCTTTCTCCATTCCATTGCTTTCACTTCTATTATGGCTTTAACTGTCCTTTTCCTTTCACTTGCCAAGCCTTGACACTGTTATCCAATTTTCTTCTTCCAAAATCTGCCCTAACAACTAGACTGAGGAAAATGCTGCTGTTTTTTTTCTTCTATAGGACATTGAAAAAAATTATTCTTTTCTAGTCTTCTTTATAGAAAGTGTTTTTCTTTGTCCTGTAGTTTGCTTTTGTAGCCTAAAATGTAGGCCTCACTCAGCCTTCACCTGCTCATCCCCTCCAAAGCCCTCCAATATCCCAGGATGAGAGTGCCATGGAAATAAATACAATCTGCACGGTGCTCTTTGTAGTGACACCTTTTGAGCCACTGTTTGTATGACTCCAAATCTGAAACCATTCCCCAGAAACTGTATGTGCTATAGGTAGGTGGGCTGCTCTTAAGACTTTCAGTGAAATAAACACCAGCATGAATTCACTTCATGAGTAATAATATGGTTCTGGCCGTGAATGATGGATGAAACCACGAGTAAATTAACACTGACCTGCTGCTGGAAACGAAAGTGGCAGTCAGATTCATCCCAGAATGATGAATTTTTGAGGACTGTGTATGTTGGAGAGCCAGTAAAAGTATTTTAATATCAATTAATGAGTGAGGGACTTTTATGTATTGTCTTATGTGTGCAGCATGTGCTAAGTAGCCATGCTAGATTTGAGGCTGCTCACATGTTTTTGCACTAAGTAAAAATATTACTGCTACAAGTACATGTTTGAACTTTCCCTGAGGAAAGCTATGTTTAATTGTTAACAAATTATTCGTGCCAAACATCCTAGAAATTGTGTTTCACTGTTCCTGGTATGGCAGACCTAGGAAGATGAGTCTAATGATCAAAGAGTCATAAATACACATTCTCAAGCTACTTGAAAGCCAATTCTAATCTGTTATTTGAACAGTTCCTGGGAAGAAGCAGCTTAAATACGGCCAATTAAGGCACACAGACAAACGTCTAAACTAAAAAAGGAATGATATTTAACAGAAAAAGCTCAAATTTAACAGGGGATCACATTACAAAGGATTGATAAAAGCAGAGAATGACGAATTTCAACAAATCTTGCTGACGCAGGATGATATTTCTTTCTTTTGCACAGCTGAAGTTGTATTTGTAAAGCAGTGGGGGTCCTGCACGCTGGCACCAAGCAAATGTTTAAATAAACCTCCTGGGAGTGGCTGCTCCCCTGCCTTGCCTACTCTGTGTCACAGGGAGAATGCATTTAAAAAAAAGGAGGAAAAAAACGTGTCTGGCATTGAGTACTGTATTTAGTGTAAAACCACATTATGGGTTTTATCTGTTTCACACGTTTGTCACGTTACATTTGTGTTGTGTTAGTAATTTTACAGTTTTGCATCAAGTTCAGCAATGAAGGTGGATCACGGGAGCACAGAATGTGCCGGGTTGGAAGGGGCACCATGGGTCACCTGGCCCAGCCTCCGTTGTGCAGCTCCTGATTTATCTAGTTATGTACTTAGGTTATCAGGGATTTATCTCATATGCGGTAGCTGGCTGAAACTCGTGATGTAATGAGGAGATGCCTCGAAGCTGCAGGGAGAACAGAATTGCTATTTCCAAGCAGTGTTTTTGTGATGAGCACCGGGCAGGTGTTGCCCCTCGGGCTCAGGATGGCGGATGCTGTGTGCTGCCTCCTGAAGAGCAGCAAAGGACTTCTTTACCTGAGGTGGTTTGACCTGCCCAGCACTTCCTTGCCTGCTCTCAGGTTGTGCTCAGAGTGCTGCTTGCTGCTCAGAGCTGCCCAGCTCTTTGCACACCGCTGTGCTGTGCCACCCAGGCACGTTCTTAACTGCTTTAGAAACGTCCTTGCTCTGTAAATTGGCACCTGTTGCTGCACAGCAGAGGTGTGCCACAGGCTGCCAGCACAGATTGATTCTGTAGCACTTTTGTGATCTATATAGTCTTGAGCTATGTATTTATGAATCAGAGTTTAAACAAGCAAACAGAAACCTCTTCCCTCCCCACGCTCCCTACCTACTTGTCTCCCAGTTTGGGACTAAACCCACAGAAATGTTGCCCATAATGAGTATTTGAAGCATCTTCAGTACGACAATGACAAAATTGTTTGTGGGTGCTCCAGTGTCATTTCAGCTGGAGTCACCTTTCCTGTGCTGTTTTTAAAACCAACTACTCTTTACTCATTTTGGTTCAGGGTCTACTTTAAGTCCCCGTGAGATTAAAGTGTGTTTCAGTAAGTTCTTACTGACGGTACAGAGCTGTTGAAGCAGCCAGCATGCCAAATTGCAGGACTGCCTCAGGTAGTTTATATTACAAGAGAGCTAGAATTTGCCAGAAGTTTAGTTTGATCACTCTCTATTTTAATGAAAAATAATAACAGTGTTGTTGTAAGTGGTTTCAGGTTGCTTTAAGAACTGATTTCAAGCAGGAACACTAAGGAAGTGAGGTTTTACAAACAAATTAAGTGAAAATGCGGTTCAGTTTCACATTCTTTTACTAGACTTACTCAATAAAATGAGCAGAATAGCTTCCCTACACCAAGACTCACTTTAAGTCCATACCATGGTAATACAGGGAATCTCCTGATAAAAAGAGACAGGTGCTCTTCTGAAGTTGTCTCAGACAGATGCTGCTCTCCAGTCATGCTCTTGCTCTACTGTATGATTCCGTATCAGTTTTTCATTAGAGCTGTTCCTTGGGGTGAGCAGGTCAGGAATTTCAATTCTTTGGTTTGGATCAGGTTCAGGTCAGTGAAAACTTTTAATGACCTGACCCAGTCATGAACCAGAGATAGTCCCAGAAGTTTCCCTTGAGATGGAAACTGGACTCCTGATGATGTTTATCAGCTGGTGACACAGTATGGCTTTCTAGATAACATATGACATTGTGGGGTGCTCATGATCACAGACCTTTGTTTGGATAAAGAAAGAAATGGACTTTTTACTGAATTTGATAAAGTTGCTAGCCAGTCGCATTGTCATTTGCTTTTAGTTCAGTTTAATAGGTCTGGGGATCTGTAATTTTTACAATGTGTTCCAAGGCTTTTATCTCTGCTTGATCTATTTTTAAATGCTCTTTTTTATTTTCACAGCTAATTTGCAGATTCCCTGAGTATAAACTTATCATCCAGGACCACAATACCATATGGCTTTATGGTTCTATTGATTAGTTTCACCTTATACCTTTAACTTATTAGGGAAAAAAGGAAAGTTCCTATATGGCAGAGGTCATATAACTGGGATCAAACCAGAGAGGATAAGAGCTGGTGCTGCCTCTTGAGTAAAACAGAGCCAAAGATTATTTGTGCCTGTAGTGTGTGCACTGCTGTGTGATCCAGCTTAGTCTGAACAAAACTGTTTTCCTTTCTTCTTGCTCTCTGTTGTTTTTTTTTCTGCCTACCCCATTCCACACCTGGGCACTGATTATCTTCAAGAATCTCCTCAAATATTTCACATACTGTGTGATACAGAAGGATGAGTGATATTTTGTGACATAGAAGGATGAGTGAGGAGTTACTAAAAGTACAGGTAACATCATTCAAGTCTTGGGCATCAAGAGATTCTCTGCCTTTGAAGCTGCTCCTTGTCAGACAGATCTTTGTACCTGAGCAGCTGAATAATCTTCACCCTTATGATAACTTTTACTGTTGCTATCAAAATTATTATAATAAAGTGAAAATGCATAAAAAGGCTTAACCATTTTTTCCTGGTTAATGTTCAATTCCTAATTCTTAATTTCCTGTTAATAACGGCTAGAATGTGACTGGCAGCATCTGTTGTTATGGACTTTTCTTTCGGGTCTGTTGTGGTTTTTTTGTGGATTTTTGGGCTGTTTTAGGACAATGGTTTGTTTGCAGCTGTCCACTGCAGCCAGTTAAATTGGTTTACTAGCAGAATTTGCCCTCTTGTCCAGGTAGTGCTGACCTGCAGATCTGTGCACTCTCTAGAGTGCTGAGTGTCACAGGCAGACTTCACTGGAAAGGAAATTGTGTTTCACTCCCCAGGCTTGAAGATATGTCAGGAGATGAGCCTTCATCCCCTCTAAATGACTTCCCTCTTCTTTTTCTCCCTCACCCATCTGTGTATGCTCAGCTTTCAGTGGAGAGCTGGTGACAGAGGTTCTGCTGATGTGGGAGATGCCTCCATCTCTTTTAGTTCAAAACAGTGAAGAAGTAGAGGTTGCTATTGTACAATTCACACTTCATTTAGAGAGTGGCACATTCAGCCTTCAAACCCCCTCCTCTCCCCCCACCCTGAGCCCACTGCAGAGAATCCCCACAGTGAGAGCTGTAACACTGTGGGGCAGAGAAATCAAGGTAAAACATGGCACCAAGGCTCCCAGGTTTAAAGAAAAGAAGGGAGGAATAAAAGCATAAAGGGGGAGGTTTTATTTCTTAATGAGATTGCATTACCACAACGTCAAATGATTGATTGGCCTTATCACATTTAACCTCATTTGTAACCCCTTTCCCTTTAATCCAGATTAGACATTAAAAATAAGACCTCTAAGATAAATAGAGACGGATGCTTTATTAAGATAAATAAGATGGATGTTTGAGGGCAGAATAAGTTTCATTTTGGAATGCAGCATAGTTTGAATTTGTTCTTTCAAATGGATGCTCTCTTCCCAGCTATTGTCAGAGTGGTTGAGTAAGCATTAAATTAAGGAATGAAGGCACTTTGGGTGATAAATAGGTTGAACGGATGGCTCTGATGGAAGATATGTGAAACTGTACCTTTTTATAATGTTTATTATTTAATAGGCCAAAGACAACCCAGTAAAACTAGCCTGCAGCAGTACAGGAGAGGTGTTTTGAGCAGTGCTCCTTCCTGCCCAGCAGTGGTCCTGCTAGTAGCTGCTCCTTTTGGTGCTTCTAATTAATAAACTGAACTCAGAATTACTGGATTTCTAACCTGATTTCAGATCATTCATTTTGTGAAAAGCACTTCTGGGGAATGAGTAAGTCAAGAACTAGCTGTACAAATAGTTGTTGGGATTTTGTGTATTTCCTTTATGGTGTTTCTGGTTTCTGAGCAGCTGCAAGTCTGAGAGTTTTCTCTGTCTATAGGCCAGTCTTCCCAGCTTCACTGCACCATGCAAACACTGTCTTTGTGTGTGCTCTGAGGCCTTTCTCTCTGCTTGGACAGTACAGTTAATAGATATTTAGAGGTGATTTTAAGGCTCTAGAAGAACACTGCGTTGCACACTGGTTGGTTTTATTTTCTTATGGTCTGTAGTATAAATTTTGTATGAAGTATACCTCTCAAAAAGACATCCAGTCATAGTAGAAAACATCAAATGGTGGAGGATTTATTGATAGTTTCTTCTAATTTTCCACTGAAACTGTTAATTTGTGTTAATTTTAATACCGAATTTGTCTGCCTTCTGCTTTCAGCCATTTGTTTCCCATTATGACTTTCTACTGGATTAAAGAACTCATAAGGCCAGGATTTTCTGCACTCTGATTGTCATCTCTCAGTCTCTTAGATGAACTAAAAAAGTGGTGGAGCCCTGTGTCTTCTACTGTGAGATGCTCTATTTCTTTGGCCAGCTTCTTTCTTTCTATTTATTGAAGTTACTGCACAAAACAGCTTGATAGGTTTTTACTTGTCAAAAATCTGCTGACCTGCATATTACATAATCAGATGAATACATCATCCACCCAAAATGACAACACCCCAGGTGTATGCAGTTACCACAACTGTGTGGCCAGGAATTTCTGAGTTAATATGTTTGAGGCTGGAGGCTGCTGTTCTTGGACATGAGATAGCCTTTCTATGTTCCAGGGCAAGAACAATGAATCTCATTCTCAGAAAAGATTCTCAAAATCTTTTTCAGACATCACTTTGTGAGCCAGATTTTCAACTGGGATAAGTCAGTGTTGGTCAGAGGTCACTAACACTGATTTCAGCACTCAGCCGAAGACCTGAGTGTAGGAGCTGAAGACCTGAAATATGTAGGAAATGCATATTTTTTGCATTACCGTTATAATGATGATTGTGACAAAGTTTTTAATTTATAAAATGTAGTACTGACTGGCCCTTGTTCCAGAAGCAGACTGACATTGGTTCAGTAAAATACCAGACTTGAACAGATCTGCCAAATAGAATTTAAGCTCCAGTAACCTGTGGTTTTACATTAGAGTGGCTCCCTGGTGACAGGTTGGGTGTTTGTCTGATGGGGCACAAAGCCAGCCAGAGCAAACTGCTGCTCACCTGACCTGTGGGGTGCTTGAATGATGAGGATTCAAAGCTGGTAAATCTGACCAAATATGTATATATATATATTTGCATGACAACTTGACCTGCGTAGATTACAGTCTTTCACTAAAACAAAAGCTTTTGTGATCTTCCAGCGTTTGTCCTTCATTATAATTTCCCATACTGTTTGCTGAAATGCAGCAATATCTGAAGGGAAATGCTCTATATGCCCCTGTTGTATCTGGTATTATATCCATGCGTGCTGAATTCATTGAATTATGCAGCTGCTGGGGCAATTTCCTTATGTATAGCTGGCTACAAAATTTATTGTGATAGGAAATTACAAAGGGAGTTTTGGTGTTAGTTTTATTTTGTTGAAGTCAGATGAAGGCATTTTTGTGTGTTCTATATGTATTTTTTGTATGATTGGAAGTTCTGAGTGCTTTTAGATTTAAGCTATTAAAATAAGTGTCCTTTTTTCAGCTAAGTGCACTGACTTAAAACCTCTGTGTAGGGTAACTGATTTTGGCAGATGTCTTTTCCCCTGAAATGTGCTTAGACTGACTTGGACCCACGCAATTTAGGAGTCTTATGTTTAAGTTTTATAAGAGGTAAAATTGAAAATGACTGGTGTTGGTTATTCTCCATGATCAATAAATAACAGACTTCATGAACCACTGGGGTGTGCTCTGGGCTGGGTGAGAGCTAAATAAAATGACTCTCTGTTTGTGTAGCTTGTTTGATTTAGCTTCATCAGCGTCCTGAATGCTTAAATTGAATCTTTCTACACTAAATTCATTATCATTAGGTAATCCAACAAAACAGAAAATGTCAGTCAAGTTTGGTATCTCCTCCCAGAGGAACTGCAACAAAAATTTCAGGGCAGTAGACTATATTACATCATAGCTTATGCTGAAAGTGATCTTCTATTGGGAGTAACAGTGCAAATTCAAGCACCAGAATTGGTATTTCAGGGTTGGATTGGATTGGGGTCTTTTGTTGTATTTTGTTGGTTGGTTGTTTCTTTGTTTATGTTTTGGTTTGGTTTTGAGTTTTTTGGGGGTTTGGTTTGTTTGTTTTTTTTTTTTTTTTTTTTTGACATTATCTTATGAGTTCAATTTCCTGGAGGGCAGGGGTCATGTGTGTGGTTTGAATTAATAGATTAGGGTTTGAGTTAAAGGCCTCTGGAGTCAATGAAAAAAATCACCTCAGCTGAGATGGTTTTGCAATTAGACCTTGATGTCCTCACAAGCAGAGCATAAGAAATGTGAGAATGTTCTATTTTACAGTAAGCATGCAGAATGTTGTTGCTTGGCTGCCACAGTAGCAGCTCCTCTGGCATAGCTCCATCCAGGTATGCAGCCAGTCAGAAGGATCAATTAAACTGAGTGCAATTTGAAAGCTAAAACTTTCAAAGGTTGAAAAAAGATCTGGATGTTCTTTCTGATTGATTCAGGGGCCTGACATCCCCAGTCCTGCAGACAACTCTGTCTGCATTGGCTGTTGATGGTTCCTGTCTTCTCAAGTCCAGAGGAGGTTACACTGAAAATTTCTGGAGTCAAAACATAAATGAAAATCCCATGCATTAGTAAGTAAAAAGATTGGATTCTCTGGGCACAGTGAGAGAACATGTGGTAGTTTATATCATAAAAGAATGCACGGATTTGTTGTTTTGAATACCACATGTTACATGTATGTAAAGGACCTTCAAAGCTTCTGCCTTATCTTCTACATAAGAAAGTGCACAGATAAATTTCCTCTTTAAATTAGTCCATATTTGAGTTGGATAGCATTTTTAGTAATAAAACTCAATTTTTTAGTTCTGCATTATAAGTTTGGCAACTCTAGCTGCTTGTAAAAGAATTACATTATTTATCCACTTTTAATGTGGGGTAGGTGACTCATTTTTTTAACTACTCCCTTTGAAAAAAAAGTTTTCTAGACTTTAGTAATACAATTTGAGATGAGATATGAAGATTCTCAAAAAAAGAATTAATTTTTTTAAACAAACCACGTGTGGCATATATAAAGATGCTAAAATCTGTGGAGCCTGTTTTTTCCAGTATTTGTGATGTGCTTGACCCCCACTGAGTCATGGTTCTGCGCCCCTGTTGAGCCATTTAAAACAGGAATAAAAAGGAGTACATGAGAAATGCTTTAAAGTGATATGCAAAAGATTAATATAGTTTCAAAAATTTATTTCCTCCCCTTGGCAGGCAAATCATTGAATTTTTAGGCAATGCATTAATTTGAGTATTTCTTAAGAGGGAATTCATATTAGGAAAAAAAAAAACCAGGCAGGAGGGGAAGGTAAGAAAGGCTCCTTGGACCTGATCAAGATGAACAATTGCTTGCAAAAGCCTTTTTGTCCGGCAGTGGAAGAACTCTCTCATCCTGGGGGAAGAGGCAGTGCTGTAACCCAGCAGCCTCAGCCCAGCTGTGATGCTGCTGCTCTCTCTTTTATTTGCCATCTCTCTCTTTCTCCATTACATCTTTTAATTAAGCGAGCTTTACTATGTATTATCACCACAACGTGCTGGTTGGCCCCAAATAAAAGAAACAGACCTCCGACCCCGTGGATAAGAAGAGCAGTGCTGAAGTTAATGCCCTGAACATGCAGTTTCTGGAGATGTGTTTTTGGACTGCTGGCTGCAGGTCAGGGTCAGTGTGAGGAGGGCTTGGAAGGCAACTGCTGGGTGTAGTTATCTAAACAATGCAACCTCTGTCCAGAGGGCTGCAAACCCATCCCAGAGAGGGACATCTATCAATGAAACACTCCCTTGTCGTGCAATTCTTAGGCATTTTATGGATTATTTTCCTGGAAGACAGATGTCCCCTTCATTTTACTGTAGAACCTGATCCTTGCAGCCTTCACCAAAGGCGGAATCTCAGAGAAATGATGATGAGTAGCAAATTTCATATATTTGATTGGCTTATCACAATTTTACTTTTTCACTGCTGTATGTGAAATAATAATAAAACACATGCATGTTTCCAGTATCTGGAATGCCACACATCTAATTTGTGTGGGAAAAATAATTGTTTTAAGAGTATTTTAGAAATACTGCTTTACTGGCAATACTTATGGTAATATTTATAGAGGACACGGGTATAGAGAAACACTATTGAAATTTTGTGAGAATTCACTTGTTCTTGGAATCTTCGTTAAAATGTCTCAGCAAGAGCAACAAAACCACCACTCTGTGAGAGTCAGTTGGGCAACATGTTATGATAGACAAAACCACCAGTAGAGACCAGTTTTATGTTACATTATTGAGCCTGAAGTCAATAGAGCAGTACTAGAACGACTCAACAATTGCATTCTGTTACTCTGCCAGAATCATTACAGGGACAACTGTAGTTCAAGGGCAGAAGATTTTGTGTACCCTTAGCTATTTCCACAGCTTTGTGGAACTGATGCCAGCATAAAACACTAAGCTTAAAATTGGACTTAGCCACATTTGTTCCTTTGCTAAATTAGGAAAAATTGGTCAGTGACAACCTGGAGCTGCTGCTTAACTTGCTATTGCACAAAGAGTGTAAAATAGTGCCATACACATACTGGGATACTTGTTCTAAGCATACATTATGATTTTTCTGGAAAAATATTTGTGTATATTAGCAAAAAAAGAATTGTTGATTTCCCTGTTTTAATTAAGTATAACATCAGCTTTTTGCAAACCAGTTACTACAAAGTACTATAATTATTGTTAATATTTAATTTAGCACTGAATTTAAGGCTTAAGTGCCAATAAGAAAGTCTTCTGTTTTTCTAAACAGGAAAGGTAGGCTGGTCTTGTGAGTAAGGCTAGAACAGGGCTGGAACTCAGATCTTTAGCATTCAAAGCCCTGAACATGACACATAATCATGTCTAATTTTGCTTCTTTTGGCTCTGAGGATCCTAAACTTTATGAGGAAATGTCTGTTTCTACTCCACCAGCTACAGTAAGGCCCATGATAATTTTCTAGATGCTGCTGTTGGAGCTGAAGTCAAAGGCAAACATTAAAATTAGCCAAAAAGCGGTGATTGGCACAAAGAAAGTTGATGTCAGGTGATTGCCAGGACTTTGGATTTTTACCTGTATTTTTCCTCAGACTTCCTGTTCAGAATCTGAACAGAGAGCTTCAGAAGGCACAGCAATGCAAACCTCAGTGACTTTTGAGTACAGAGTAGGTCTGAGTGTCTAGAATATTTGAAAAATGTTCCAATGCTTGTCAAAGCAGCTTCTGGGAAGCTTACAAAAGCAGGCTGACCATTTCACAACTGTGTAGGTGAATTTTATGGTGCTGTTTATTTATTTATCTATTCATTTAAATTAGAAAACTTTGATGCTTTTTTCCCCAACCTGTCCCATGAATACAAATTTACCTCTCTGACACACAGAAGTATTGAAAAGTCTGCCAGCAACACAAAAAAGACAGAGGGGAGATCATGTGGTAGGAGAAGTGGCTTTCATCTCTGAGGCAAGGGGATGCATTTAGTTAACTAAATTCCTTCAGGTGCAGCTCAGTCTAAATGTCCTGTCCATCAAGGTGAACTCGTGGTGTGAAGGCTGTAAAGTTCTCCTTTTACATGCAGATCAAACACGCCCTTGTTCAGAGCAATCTGGACTTTTCTGCCTCTTTTCATTTCCCCCTCAACATAGATTAAGCATATTTGATGTTGCTGTTTTACTTTTTTTTCCTAATGATATTACTGGATCAACATATGTATTTTTGCTTACTACAAAGAAAATGCAAATTTCCCTTCAAGGAAATGCTTTTTATTTTGTAATTTTGCAAGCTCACCAAGAAATAGATATGCTTGTGGATACACACTGTAAATGCATGTAGAAAATGTGAGCGAAGTATTTACTGCTCATGTAGAAATGCTTCACATACCTCCCAGTAAAACACAGACATTTTTCAATTTGTTCTGTGGCATGATGTAGAAGTAGGAGTTCATAATAATGCAGAATCAAAAAAGGAACCACCTGATGTGGTGAAGAGCAGTCTAGACTATACATATTGAGGCAGAAACAATTTAGAGGGAGTAAAGGATTTGAAGCTTGGTCATAAATATTACACCCATGTAGTGCATTGCCATATTTCTGCGGTGTTACGTGTGTCTATTAATAATATATGATTGTGTGGAATTTACATTCTGGGGCTTCCTCCTGGAATAGCTGGAGTTGCCGAGTCCTGCTCACAGTGAAGGCAGTGCAGGGCTCATGTAAAGCACCTGTGAAGCTCAACTGCCTGCAGGGTTTGCTGTGTGCTGCTTTCACTCCCACTTGGGATTCCCAGGTTCTTTTCCCTGGGTTCTCCAGTGGCACTGTTGTTGACGTGTTGTGCAGAGTAATGGAAATTTAATCTATTTGCAGTAAGTTATGGAGGTATTTCTTAATTATTCACCATAAATGGTGTCAGTTGAATTTGTTATTGGTTATGCTTGTGCAGTTTTGATTTTGGGCACTGAGGAGGCTTGACCTTAAGTATTTGAGTAATTTCTCTGCAAAATAACTGCTCTCCTTTCAATGGGTGTTTACAGTGCAGGAGACTGAGAAACTGCTCCCTTTAAAAGGATAATATTTTCCATCTACTGAAAGTACTTTTCCCAACATTTTTTTTAGGAAGGAAGTTTTGTGTTATTGCTGAGGTTTATGCTTGATCTGGACACAAACATCCTTGTCTTTAGAACGAAGTCTAAATGAGGCCAGGATCTGGGGTGCAATAATATTTCTGAGACTGTAAACCATAGCCCTGTAACAAAAGTGAGGTTACTACCAGGCCATGAAGGCTCAGAGTGACCTCAGAGCTGAGTCACATAAGCCAATAGATTAAAGCCTTTAACCTGTTGAGCAGCATTAGGAGGTGTCTTATTAAGCAACCTTGTCTAAAGAGTGGTGAAGGACACTTAGAAGAAATGTTGTCAGAGACACACATGGAAGAGGTGGCTACATGATCTCATAAATGCTCTGAAAACCCTGAATAGCTGCATTTCATTTACGCTTTCTTTCACTGTCCTGTAATGAGAACTCCTGCATTAAAAATTCTTCAAAAGGAACTAGGGGAAAGAGCTGCTTTATTATGAAGGAGAAGACTTAATTCACTTTTTTTTTTAACATTTCCTGCTATGAAATATTAATTCTAGTATTGAAGTCCCTGTGCTGTAACAAAAGATTACTGTCAATGTAAAAACACAAAGCTTAATTGAAAAAGACCAAATGCAATGGGTTAAATTTCAGTTATTTCAGTTAAATTTTATATCATGAAGGATTGGGGGGTAGGCTGACTTAGATCCTGTAAATATTCGTGCATGCTAGATAGTAGAATTAAGTTTTAGAAGAACAAATGAAACCACTTTTCACTGAAAGGCAAGGGTAATAACTGGCTTTTGGTTAACACCATCAGGTCACCTAAGGAACAAAGAAGTAACCTAACATTTTCAGTAGAAAAGTTTGAAAATTACTCATTTAGAAGTATCCAAGGAGAGCTACACCGAGCTGTGTGCAGTCTGTGCTCCAAAACTTGATCCTTCATCTTTTCAGAGCCCCTTGTGGGACTGCTGTGGGTGGGAGCTCTCCATCAGAGCCGGGCAGGAGCTGTTTGTGCACCACGACCCTCACCACTAATCATTGTAATCTCTTGCGTTGGAAAGAGCAGCTATGGAAAGAATCTGTCCTTACTTTGCATTCTTCAGACAACTGAGATCGAAGAGGTGATGTCAGCTACATGGTACAAAACAGTTCTCCCAGGTATCCAGTGGGATATGGGAACGGTTCAAAGCTGCACCAGGGGAGGTTTACACTTGACTTTAAGGAAGTATTTCTTCACTGTCAGGGTGGTCAAACTCTGGAAAAGGCTTCCTGGAGAGGTGGTGGGTGCCCCAAGCCTGTCAGTGTTTAAGAGGCATTTGGACAATGCTCTCACTAAAAGGCTCTATCTTGGTCAGCCCTGAACTGCTCAGGCAACTGGACAGAGGGTTGTTGTAGGTCTCTTCCAGCTGAAACAGCGTATTCCGGTCTTTTCAAAACAGTGAACATGGCTAAACCAGAAAGGTGTGTCTTTCTCTGTGTGCAGCTTCACTCAGCTTGTTCCTAGAACTGTGCCTGAGGCTTCGTGGGCTCCATGCAGCAGCCTGTCAACACTGTGGGTATCCCTGGAGGGAATGAGGAATTTCCCAGCATTAGTGCTACCTGGGAGTGTGCTTGCTGTTGGCGAGCTATTGCCCCATCGCCCTTACAGTCATTTTCCGCTCCATGAAGTATTTCTGAACTGCACCACAGCAGGTGTTTATTTCCTGCCCTGGAATGTCTCACTGTGGTGTTGCTGAGATGTGGGCAGCTATTTCTGCCCACCCTGAGAGCTCCTCAGAGCTGTTCCTCCCATTGCTGGTGACAACTGCTGTGTTAGGGAGCACTTCCTCTGTCCAAGCAGAACACTCAGACTGCGTCCAACAATCCAGAGCAGAGGGGGTGGAGCAGTTACAAAATCCACTGAATCTACTTGATCAGTATTACTGTTGTTATAAATAGATGCACTTATGCTTTTATAATTTCTTGTCTGTATTCTGGTTTTGTCAGTGGCCAGGTTGCTGGTCCTGATTAGGAAGCATCTCTTCGTGCTAAAGTTGTTAAATTTGCAAATGATTAGAGGGAATGTCTTTGGGAAATGTACAGTCTTGTGTTTCACAAATTATAGACTACATATGGCAACAACTGGCAATAGATACAGAACTTTAATAAATCCAAGCCCCACAAAACTTGCAATTACTAAGAACTGCTCTCATGAGATACCATTACACTGCTTCCTTCAAAATACAGTGCTTATCCCAACATGATAAGTCATGCATTTACTGCACTTTCATTGAAACTCTTCCCAAGTGAGTTTAGCACACTCTTCCAGCTAATTGTAAAGGCGTTAAGCCTGATTCTCCTCTGACTATGTCCCAATAAAACCCATGAGTAACTCCGCCTAAAGTAAAGCAATTACGCAGGTAAAATTTTTTGTGAAGAAAGAGGAAATACAAATAAAATATTGACATAAATATACCTTATCTGGGGTAGCACTCAGACTGTAACTAAATAAAAACCCACTGCCTTGGATATACAGCCACATCAGGACATGTGATTGACTGGCTTTGGCAGGATCATACGCAGCTGAGAACAGAGAAATGCTAAAAACTCTTACACTGAAAAATTGAAAGCAAACAAGAATGCTTAAGCATATGGGTTATATCAAAATGTAGTTAAAAAATGGGTTGTGTTTTCTCAATTAAGCCAAAGCTAAACAGTTTGTGTGACATTACTTTCAGATAGGAAAAATACCATTTCTGCTGGGCACAATAAAATTTAGATGAATGAAAGGGTTGATTTAAGTGATCCTTTGTCTTGCGTATGTGCATAAACTAAGGCATGATGAAATCTTTTGCTAATTCCTTCTAGCCATGAAAATGTTTCTCTGGGTTTCTTTCTGGAGAGAGATCAGAAAACAGTTATTTCACAGGAATAAGGATTTCATATTGGACCACACAGTAACCCGGGAGGTATACACAAACAAATCCAACATGTAGCCTACTTTGTATTTCCATATAAACACATCAGACTTGTGTTTGTCCCTCAGATGGGGGAGGTTTTGCTGCTGGGTAGAACCTTGTCCACTGGACACTGGATGTGCATTCTGCACAAACACTTCCAGTGATCTGGTCACATTTTAGATGTAAAAAGAACGATGAGCAGAGGTATTTTTGGCCCACACTTCTGAGGTTTTGTGTAGGTGGTGTCTTGCTATGGTTATTATGTTCTGGCTTCCTGGGGGCTCTGAAAATCTCTTATTATATCCAAAGAGGTCTAGGCAATGCTACCATTCAGGTTCATTTGCAGCTGGGGAAAAAGAGGAGTTGTATCTGTGCGGTGGCTAAAGTGACTTCATTCCCCTAGTGGATTTCTTTCCTTTTTTAAAAAAAATTCTTGTTGTTTTGGATATACCAGCCAAACTAAAAAAGGGATCAGTGATTTTGAACCCCAGCCTGGAGGAGAAGAACAGAGAATATGCTATAAAGGAGCAAAAATAAATAGTGCTGGTAAAAACAGTTTCATGCCTGCTTCCTCATGTCCCTAAATATGTTTTTGTACAATATGTTAAAATGCGGGATTGGGCAGTGCTGTTTTCCAGGCTCTACAGTCTCATATTGCCATTAAAAAAAAATCAAAACAAGCAAAAATCCTGTTAGTTTTAGTCTTTTTGTAAGCATAATTTGTGGTGTGGAAATTCAGGCTTGTTCCATTTTTTTCTTCATTCTATAAGGGAAACTTAAAGGCTCAGGTATTCTCCAGTCTCATTATTTGCAAAGGTTACTGAAATGAAGATGGCACTTCACTACATGCATAATTCAGCAGTGTCTTTGACACAACTTCCTGCTCCATGAATCTCTTGCAGTTTTGTCTGGTTTAGTCATTATTCACCAGTTCTCCCTCAAAATCAGTAGCTCTGCTATGAATGTTTTTTGGGTTTGCCATTTCTGAGGTTCAAGCTCTTTTGACTGCACACCCCACACAGACTGTGAATCTCCTTTTGGGCAGCATTGTGGAAACGTTTCAAGAACCACATCTGGGGCAAAAATCTCATTTTTACAAATATCAAGATATTTGCGAGTGTTGTTGAGCATTGACTAATCATTATAATTCTGCTGTTGCTGGGAAAACTTCTTTGCTGCAAGGGGCAAGGAAAGTGAGCAAATGAGTGCGTTCAGAATGGGAATAAACAGGAAAAAATTTTTTCAGAACTTGACCAGATTTCATTGGTGGCAAGCTCTTAATCCCATTCTTAAATTTTTACCTAGAAAATCAAACAGGAAACCAAGAAGCTCTGAGTTTGGGGCTGTGTTTTACAGGGGCCTATAAGAGACCATACCTCAACCAAGGAGTGACATATGGTGCTCTACTCTTTCATTACCTGAGTCTGTGCAGAATTTACCTTTGTCTGTGTGAGTCCAAGTTCAGGTTCATCCTTCCTTTATGGCAGAAAGGCAAAGACTTTGGCCTCTTTTATCTTGTTGGTGACTTCAGTCATGTTAGTCTTCTAATCCTGTGTTTTCTAAGTTAATTGCCCATAAAAATTCTCAGAAGCGGTAGTTTTTAAATTCTGAATGATTTTTCGCTTTTATTTGTTGCTTC
>VZRQ01006262.1:929468-1151669 GCA_013397975.1 Machaerirhynchus nigripectus
AGTTACTTGAAAGCATTTTACATTTTTAGTTTCAACAAGCACAAAATAAAATGAAATATATCTCTGCATTGAGTTTTGATGCTGCATTTGCTCCATATTCTACTCCCTCTGACCTGAGCTGACTAACCAGTTCTTGGCTTGTAGCCAGAGCTTTCCTGATAGATCACCAGTACCCACTCTCCCTTCCCCTGTCTCTAGCTAGTCTGCAGTGTGAGTATGTGTCTGAATTGCCAAGCACACATAAATCATGTCTTAAGGCCATCTTTATTACTTGCTCCCGCTTCCTTAGGAAGTGTATCATCAATCAGTGTTTGCCAGCCCGTGTCCCTGTCATCCCCGGGACTGCTGTCAGTGCTGGAGGCAGAGAGTGAGGGCTCTGCACTTGGAAAGGCAAAGGGCAAAGCCAGGCAGGAGAACCGGTACCGATTCTGCTGATGGAGTGGAAAGAAACTTAAGCAAGTAGCAGGAGCGTTGTCAGATCAATGATGTCCTTGCAGTTTTTCCCCTCGCTATCTGCGAGAGATATTGTAGTTGAAATGAGCCCGAGGCGGAGTGACGGCGGTGCTGAGGGAGCGGCTGTGCTAATGGGCGCTGCGCTTTGCTGGGCTCTCCTGCTCAGCTCTCCGACCGAATCCCGAGTCCTGCGCAGCTCCTGGGAGAGCGCTGCCGGACCCCTGAGAGGCTGTTCTAACCTCGGGCAGCTGATAACCAGAGAGCGAATGGCAGGAGAGCAGTTACTTGTTAAATTGCCCCAGCGCCCATGAGGAATCCTTTTCTCCTACTGGATCTGGGCAATGTGGGGAGCACCCTTTTTGCAGGGGTGCCTGGCAGGACAAGTCTCGGTCCTAGAGTGCAGAGCGCAGGAGGGAGTGATAGCTGGCTGTGTCTCGTTCCCTCCGTGTTTCCCCAAAACGAACAGGTTCATTGAAACACGGGAAATACTGTTTGCCTTTTAGAAATGTTCTTGTGTTGTGTAGAGAATTCCTCTCAGTCTGTTCTTGTATCACCTCAGGCTATGTTCTGTCAGATATTAGTAAGTCTACAGAAATTTTGGCTTAGTCCATGTTATGATAAGAGACAGTAAAAGAAAATTCATATGGGAAGAAATCTGGGTAATTTTGAGGCATTTTCTCTGAATCAGTTTTCATTCACTCCTCCTTGCACTGATGCTTACTAGCACTTTGTTGTTACTTATTAATAAGGCATAAAAATCAATCTGGAACATTGGAACAGTTTTCAATTATTATTTTATTTAATTTCCAGTTAATTTATTATCTCTGTTTTCTGTTCAGTTACCATGAACTGTCTGTTAAACCCTGAGTGCAAGTGTTTTTGCAAAGCATGAAGTATTACTATTACATTTCTATTGCATGAATACTTGGGGAAGTTCAGAACAATTAAGTTTGGCTAGGAGGAGCACCAAAAGACTTGGAAATTCTTGATTGAGATTCTTGTTTCCAAGTGAATTCTTACACTGTAGAAAAATCTTGTTTTGAAGTTACAGAGCTAGGTAGAGAAATGTGAGATCTTTCTTTTAGGTCTTGTTCCCCATCAGTAAGTATATACAATATTTTCAAGGTATCTTGATACTTGTCTTGATGATCCTTGCCAGACCCCAGAAGTGCATGAAAATGAATAACAAAAATAAACTGTGTTAATTGGACAAATGACACTTTTCAAATCTGATTTAAGGCTTGTGAAAAGAGTTCATTTTCATTTCTAGGGTTTCCCTTCTCTGTTTTATGGCATCCCTTCTGTTTCTAAAATTTATATACAGAGATGGTTTTAGCTTTTTTTATCATAGATAACAGGGTGATGTTGATTCAATTGCCATGTGTTTTGATAGACGAATTCCTTCGTGTTCATCGAAACGATTAGGGCCATCTCTAAGTGTCAGAAAAAGTCCTTATAGAGGCAGCACTTAGAGATGTACCAAGAGTGATGAGTAATGGGCACAGGATTGTCTGAATAATGAGTTCTTGCTTCCTGACCCACCAGCGTCCACATTTTAGGCATGAGAATAGTTGTCTGAAGTCTCAATATCAGAGAGTCTTTTGGCTGACATTTCCCTAAAGCTTGCTCTGCTTTGACTGCATTTTTCCGACTGCATTCAACATGGAAAGAGAAACTGTGTAAGATTTGATGTCACATCTTATTTAGTGTCTGTTCAGAAACTCAGAGGAGGAATTCCATACATGCAGAGGTTTTAATGTGCAGCTCCTACCAATAATAAAACAACTAAGGCTAAAAAAAAATGACGGCTGTCAAACAAAAGGTGAAAATCCCCACTTTTGCATAAACTACACTGGGAAGTTAGTAGTATTTTACTTGTTTTTGAAATTTCCATGAAGTATTTGTCACAAGCTAGGATGGGTTCATTTTGGGGTCCATTAATTTTAGCCAATAAAAATTTGGCTCAGGAGAAGATGAAGGAAATAGCTTGGAAAAAATAGAAACCATGAGCAATCTGTCACTTGTTTTTACACATAAGCTGTGCATATTCTGCATAGGATAATTAAAACTAAGGAATATTTTGCTTTAATAGGTGAAAATCCTATATTTTAGCATTTAGATGAATTGTTCTTGGTAAAATAATACCATATGTGTTTTAACATGTTTAAGGGAAATCGTTTAAAGCTATTATTCAGTAATCCAGAATTAAATATTACTGAAACTATGTCAAGGACTCCAGATCTTTTATTTTTCATTACATGGAGAGAGGCTTATGCCAGCAGAAGGGGGCTTTATTTTCCTACCAGACTATCACACTGGCAGTTGGAATGCAGAGACATCACCTGAAAACACTACTAAAGGCTCAATTTTAGTATCAGAATTAAAGAATGTTTATGTGGACAGATACACTGAAAGACCTCTCTGGTCTGGCTGTGCCAAGTAAAATGCAGAGTGCAGTTTATCCTAAAATGGTTTTAAAATTTTCCAATCTGTTCCAACCATAAAGCATAATTCTTCGAAGAAATATAATTAAAGCATGTGCACAATCTTTGTGAAGGAAAATTAAGACATAGTTTAAATGATTCAATTTCTTAACAGACTCCTGTAAAAATGTATCTACCTTTTTTAAGAAATGAAAACTTATTCTTGAAATAAACTTAATCTTGGTGTCTTTTTTTTTAATATAAATGATCTATTGATCAGATTTATTTTAGAGCTATAAAGGCAAGTGCTGACCTGCTGTGTGTCATGGAGCTGTCACCAAGTTGGCCACTCACTTTCAACAGCTGAGCATCTTGATCTATGTCCTCACCTTAAATCTTAGCATTACATATTTATTTGGTTTCAATGAGGTAAACTTAAATATAGCAACCTTTGGAAAGGGAATGGAGACCTTTGGTATCTTTTGGCTTTTGTTGCTCTTTCTGTTGTTGAGGATGTTGTCATTTTCATCCCTTCTTCAGTCATGACGCTCTGACTCTCAGCACCAGGACCTTCCACAATCCAGTCGTGTGCTGGGTTGCAGTAGGTGTGTTGTTAACTCACCTGCTGCCCAAGGCACCCACGGGCCTTGTCTCCAGCACCCAGCAAGGCAGAGCTGGGAGAAGGGAATTATTCAGCTCAGAACTGCGCCTGATTGCAATCTCCATTTTTAACCTCCCCCTTGGTTTGAAATCCCTTTTCAAAGTTGTCTGGTCTCTTTCCAGATTTGTGCCTGAGCCTGTAAGCCCTTAAGCACCTGAGTATTGCTTTCATACCTGTGGCACTGCTGACTGGGAGCACCAGGACTGCAGTGGGAGTGCTCAGGGAGCAAGAAAGGGCCACGTGTGTTTAGCTGCTGGCAGACTGCAATTCAGGCAGTCAGTGTTCACTCTGCATGCTCCAGAAGGTGCAGATGATAAGCATGTGAAGCTCTTTAGGTACCTCCAGGTAGGACTGGATGTGCAGTTAGAGAGGGCTGACTCCCATATCGATCTTACAAAAGCAGTTTCCATCTTTAGGTGCTTTTCAAAATCAGACAAAAATTCTTTAAAGAGCTCAAAATGTCAGAAAGAGCAGGGAAGGGCCAGGCTGAGTAAAGCCAAGGGACAGAGTGCATGTGTGTAACTGTGTGCAAAGGTGATGAACTGCAGATGTTTAGACCTGACATCAGGGCAGTATTGCAGCTACCTTCATTCCTCTGAACCAACCAGAGGTTATATCCTTCTTCCTCTTTTTCTCTCATCCCAAAACTCAATTTTTGCTCACTGCCTAGTTCCACGCTTAGATTGGAGGACTATGTTTTTGTGCCCTATTTAACGGATTCTGTTTTCTGGTAGTTGGGAGTATGGTGATAGAGCTGATTTTTTTTTTTCATTGCTACACATTGTGCAAAGGAAGTGTCACCTTTCCTCCTGTTCAGAGTAACTGAAGAAACTCCTTAAGCCAGCAGAAAGTGATAGAGTCCATTACACACAGGATATCAGGAAAGCTTACATGTGCTAATACAGGAGAAACAGCTCTGAAGGAGAGAGTTGCATATGAGAAACAAATGATGAAACCAATAATCTAACTAGTTATAAATGAGAGTAGCTGATTTGGAGGAAAACTAAGCAAGACTCACATTGACTCAATTTTTAGCCAGAAAGTGAGAAGTGTTTAACAAGGTGATACCAACAGATTAGGCCAAATAATCCCTCTTCCCATGTGCCCTTAGCCAACTCCCAGCTGTGAAACAGGTTATGGTAGATTAAATGATTATAAGATGTACTCTTAAAAGTTGTTTTTCTTTGTAAAGATTTTGGGTTAAGAGCCCACTTGACTCAGTGGTATGACTCGATGTGGATGGTAACGTTAAACTGGGGAGACTCCACCAGTTTCAGCTGTCTCTGTGCCCAAGTCTTCTGTGCTGTTGTGGCAATATGAACACGTGGAAATACAGGAAGATCAGATATAATTTCTAGGTTTAGTTTGGAACTTTGATATGCTTTGCAAGAAATTTAGGTGAAATTCATAATCAGCACCTTCCATTTTAGGCTTACTATGGATTGTGATCACAGATTTACTGCACTTCTCTTTCTTTACTCCATCAACACTGTTCTAATATGTTTTCTGGCTTTAATATGGGTTAGGAATACATTTTATTGATTACATTGTAGAAGTGTTTACATTCCACATATGTCACAAATTGCCCTGGGTCTCTTTTGTTCATCATTCGTTGTCGGTTCCTTTCTCCCGCTGTGTCATGTAACCCTAATCAGGATGTTTACACTTTGTCTGTGCATCCCAATGATGTCCATAGTTAACACTCCCTGATGGTGTTGAAAGGGTTCCCTTGGTGCTGCACTTGTCTCACAAGGCCTGATAGAAAACTCCTTGCTGCTTTTGCAGAGGAATTTCCCCCGGAGCTCCCAGAGGGCTCAGAATCAGATACAGCAATCTGGGTGAAACTCCACGGGTAGGGAAATATTTCTTCATGTCTGTGGAGGAAGCAGAACCTGGCCCTGAGAGGCAACGTGGATGATAATCTCCAGTGTTTTGTCAAGTGATGTTTGTCAGGGTTTTTTTAATCTAAAATTTCTGAATTTTAGACCAGTCTCATCAATTGTCTGAGAGATGTCAGCAGTTCTACTGCACCAGTGGTAAAAACAGTTCTGGGCTACTCAGATTTTTTCTGGGCACATCTCCATCCTTATATGAGGACACCACTTTGTTTAGGGCTGTGCAAACTCCTCACCATACTGGACAGTGCTACTCCAGTGGAAACACTTTTAGGGTTGAATTTTTAATATGTTTTCTTTAAATTATTTCACTTACCACTGGGATAAAATCATCTAATTATTTTCCTGTAGGGCAGTAGCAGTTCTGCAGCTGCTTTTCCCCATAACATTTTCAGACTTAAAGCTTGTGTTTCATGTTCTCTTTTAGATGTGTATGTGATTTTTATAAAAAGTCAGTTTATTGTCTGTATTGCAATTTCTTTTCTGCAATCAGTTCTAAAGCATACAATGGTACAAAAGCATATTTTAAATCAGTGACTGAGTTAAAAAAAAATATTTGTCTCTTTGGATTTTGGAACATAACTTATTGCTTGAAAATATCTGAATTCTACGTAAAGCATGTCCTATACCTGTGAGTAAAGGCAATTTTCATTTGCAAAGCCGCCCACTTCACACATAACTCTCACTAAATTGCAGTTAATGCTTTTTTGGTTTTTGTTTTCTTCTGGAGGGAAAAACTAAGATTTGCAATATGAAAACATAGATTTTTTTTTTTTTTACTCTTGCAAGGAAGCCTTCCCACTGCGCACAGCAGTGGTGCTGCTGTCTCGCTGATTCCTAAAGTTCATCAGAGTGTAGCAGGCCGTGAGCAGCAGAGATGGGGAGTGGGAGGTGCTGTGCTCAGAGCGCTGCCAGTTTAGTCGGGGATATTCTTGCCCCATCGGCCAAAGACACTCGTGCGCCTCTTCCCCCTGTGTTGTAAGCCCTGCAGCTGAGACCCTCGGGCGTGGGAGCTGGGCAGCCCCATTAGCACAGAGCTGTGAGAGCAGCACCGTGCTGAGCCCGGGCAGCCTCAGTTCAGGCCCAGTGACATTCCAGCCTGGTTTCACTGCTCTGGAGTAGAGGCAGCTCACGCCACCGCTGGCAGAGCTGACCACATGTGCCCAGAGGTCAGGGGGAGAAAAATGCCCACTTCTGCTTGTGACTGCCCTGGCAAACCAGCCCACCTTGCACGTGTGTGGGAACCCAGCTAGAGTTCAGTTTAGTTTCCTGTTTCAGGCAATGGGAAATGTATGTATTTGTGGATGAATGGGAAATGAAATGGAGTAAAAAATTAACATTTTCAAACTCTGTTTTTGCTAATAAATATGCAAGTTTGCTTGCTACTCTGAAGCTGCAGGGAATGATTGACTTAAACTTTGTAGATAGAGTTTACATTTTCTTTAAAGTGAGATTCCAATTCCCCATGTCAAGGTTATCTTCATGATAGCCTTTGAAAGAGTAAGACCACTTACCAATGGATGGATGTTCACAAGTTTGACAGTCTCTGCATTGATCCTACTCTTGCATGAAAATGGCTTTATCAAGCCTATAATTAGAAATGAAATAGTCTTAAATGGTTTCCACACAGCTTGACTTTCAAAGAGGTTCCAGTTTCACATAACTTCATATAAACAGAGAATCAGAAGATATAACCAGATACCACAGTTCCTGCTTACTAATTGCCATAAAGCAGAGCCATCTGCTTTATACAAAGTCTAGGTCAGATAATCCTTCTAAACTGTGACCTTTGGGGCTCCATGGAACTTGTTCTTGATTAAATAAAACCTTCTTAGGAAGTTATTGGGAAACTTGGTGCAGGTTCAGTCTGAGCAGAGAATGTAACTGATTGGATTTCTATATAATCTTAAGCAGACAGTTCTGAGTCAGTCTATCTTTTGAACTTTTTTTCTTCTCAACCGCATTAATCTTTCATAAAAATTCACGTTACAAGTGAATTATTTCAGTTTTTAAAGTGATTCCTCATAAAAGTTAAATTAGATGACAAACCAATGATTTACATGTAAATTCATGACAGTTAAAGTGAAGTTTCATCTGTCTAAACCAAGCTGAGAACCTGGGCTTGGGAAGTGAGGGGCATCCTCCACTACATGCAGTTGCCTGACCTTGTTTGGAGGGCATGTGCACAGCACAACATGAACAGAGCAAAACAGAGGCGACTGCAGCTCAACAAATACAGTAGAATACCTGTAGTTCCTCACATCTCTTTCATTATGACCAAAGCTCATATCATGGGTGCCTTCAAACGTGTATCTTTTCCATCGTATACCATCACATACTTTATTTCAATATTTTATTCATTATATCAAAATAATTTCTGTTATTAAATAATTGGTTCTTTTGCTCTAGTTTTCTTTTGGCATTGGTGACTATTATTTTTGGCTGTCTAGATTTGTCCAAGCAATTGCCAGTTAGTCACTGCCAGATTCAAAACAGAAATGCTACTGCCAAAGCAAATAATACATTATTTTGCAGTTACACAGATCTTTCCAGCTGCGGGTCACAACATATTTTGTAACCACTAATGAATTTAGCCACTTACCACCCACCAAACATTCACATTCATGCCTTAGGGGTGAGAAGAAAAGGTATGGAGTGCAGCAGGATGTGACCTGCCCTTTCCAGGGGCTGAAGTAACTCAGCACTGGGGGGAGGCACCGGAATGCAGCACACAGCAGAAATGGGTTATTCCTTCTGAATTGAGGGAGCATGGTCTGGCAATCCAGACAATTTCACAAAGGCTGGGGTTGTTCTTCCTGGTCCATGATGTCCTGCTGCTACAGGAGACATAGAAAAGCTGGATTGTAACTTTTTTCTCTCACAGAAAATGTATCCATACACAGGGTGCTGAGTGACTGAAATAGATTAATGTTTTGAGAGTAAGTGTATTCTGAACCTGGGTAGCTCCCAGTTTTGTGAGAGATCCAGGGAAAGAAGTCAGTCATGGCAGAAGACCCAATTATCTTGACTGATGAAGCTTCATCACGGTCCTCCTGCTCCTCTCAACTGCTGGAGTGGTCAGATGTCCTCATGCTGGCTGTGGTTTGCAGATCCACTTCTCATTCTTGGAAAAATGTTGTAAAGTTCTGCAGTGGAACAGAGTTTCTTACTGAACTAGGTGACCCCTCGTGTCTGAGGGCTACTGACTTCTGAATTTAACCCATCTCTGTCAATGCCCCTCCAGCACCAGGATCGTGACCCTGAACATTCCCCCCAGACTCTGGCACTTTCACACCTTTGAATAGCCCTGTCAGGACCGTGCTGGCACAGCAGCCAAGCTCTGCACGCCACATTTCTGGTCAGGTGATGGTCATTGCTTCCCCAGCTGCAGTGTGAGATGGGTGCCCTCCAAATCCTGAGGGGATATTGGTATTTCGGAAAGTGTTACTCTGGGTCTAGGTTTCGTTACTGGTTTGTAGCCCAGCCCAAAGATGCAATGAGAGTCTACCTTTCTTTGCTCTCAGTCGCTGCAGGGACTGATATGGCTGACGACAAAATGGGCTTTTCTTGGCTGCCAAATGAAAAGTTCCTCACTGCTGTACGTTTTTCAAATTGCCAGGGAGACTGTTTTTGCTGTGGGAATCACTTCACATACACCTGATCAATTTATGTAAAGCACTGAATAGCTTAAAAGGCCATTAAGTGCAGAATTTTGCTGGATTGGACTGTCTGTGTCATTTTATCAAAGAAAGAGGCTTCTGAAATTTGATATCTAATATATTCTGTGAGCAGAGCAGCAGTTCGGGGCAAACAGAGGCTGTTTTCCTTGAAATTCAAAGTGCAGTAGCTCAGAGACAACCATCTGTATGCATTTAGGGAACCTGAAATTACCTGAATGCCTGGCAATTTTTTTGTAATTATCTCAGAAAAGAATTATGATATATCACAGATAATTCTCTAGCTCTTTCATTCCTACTTTGATAAAATGTACTAAAAATTTGTTGCCTATTTTATTCCTAGCTGGGATTAAAAAATCCCACAAAGAAACAAATAAAATAGCATTCTTTGAAAGATCTGATTGGAAAGTGTGTGTGTGTTTCAAAGACTGCACATTTTAAAGACAAACAAGGGAAGGCTGAAATTTGTGACAACAGCTTCACTGAAAATTATTCCATCACTCAGATCAAAAGCAGACAAAAATCACAGAAACATTTGGAAGAGGCAGCAGTGCCAGAGCATGATTTTAGCTATTTTGGGAAAGCAGCTGCTGCTCTCTCACATGGACTCAAAATGTAGGATATTCTGTAAGGTGGATTGGCTCATTCAGATCATTCCCTACAGCGACTTTTTCATGGGAACATTGACTTAGCATTGTTTTTTGGGAGAAGCATTTATTTTGAGCTAAAGAGAAATCTCTCTGCTATGCAGTTACACAATGGCTAAATAGCAGTTGACTTTAACCCCTGAATGCTTATTTCCAAATACTCAGTATAGAATGACAAGAATAATGTAGGAATATTAATTTAATATTGATATGTTGATTTTGTGCAACTAAAGAGATGCAGAGGACTAAATTGGCAGTGCAAAGCAATGCTGAACAGTCACTGCTACTCAAAAAAGCTCCCTTTAGTTACAGAGAAGAGACAAAGCTGAACAGAATGTTTCTGGATTACTATCTGCAAATTCCAGAAATGGGAAAATTGGATAAGCCCTGGTTATTGGACATTCTTCATTCCTCTTGGCTTAATGTTTGTTCTGGCAACTGCAAATGACAGGGATGATCTCCCCCCATCCCTCCTGCATCTTAGTGTCGTAGGAATCACAGCTGGTTTCAGCACAGACCCCTGCATTAGAACTTTCTGTGCTTGACAGGCTGTATTTGGCAGCATGAGAGTAATATGCTTGCTTTATTTGATTTTGCATTTGATTGATTGCTTTTAATACAATTTATTTTCTTTCTTGTGGTTTAACTGTAGTTCTTGCTGATGGCAGCAATATCAATCTGTACCTCTTGTCGTCTATGGCTGGTTTCTATAATTTTTAAAATAATTTTTGAATGAATGCAGATTGCTGCATCTTGTTTAGGTTGGATGGTATATCAATTTTTGATTTCTAACAGCACTGGAGAATAGGATAAAATATCGTAGTTGGTTCGGGGTACAGCTGCAGACAGAAGGCTTCGGAGTCTTTGTGATCTACTCTGTGTTTTATGATGTGACAGGACAATGTTGGAAAGATTTCTGGCATTTTGTTTCATAATATTTTTCCAGTGGCAAGTGTTAAGTATTTTTCTCTAATGGAAAAGTTCTAACTTCGTACCCCTTTTCCTTGTTTCCTCTCGGCCTCTCTTCCCCCTTTCTGTTAAGAATCAGGGTCACTGGTCCCCAGTATAATTCTGACCACAAGATTCCTACCCATAATGGCAGGAGTCTGAGTGCATCCATTAGTGTTCCAAACAGTCTGATTTCTTACTTCTTTTGGCAATACTCTTTGACTTCCTGTCTAGCCAGAACAGCAGCTTTTTTTCTGGTGGTGTTCTTGAAGAGCCCAAAGACATTGTCCTGAATGGCTTTGTGATTGCATTGCTCGGACCCTGGGCAGGAGCTGAATTTCTGCACCTCAGAAATTGTGCACATCTGTGCAAGGTGGGTGCTGCAGGGTGCTCACCCACAGGAGGTACCAGACAACAGAGTTCTGAACCTGCTGACCAAGCTGAACAGGGCAAGAGAATTTTCCCCTGAACACTGAGGGATCATTGTAGAAATATTCAAAACTTAGTGAAATAGTTATGAAAGGTATTTCCTGTAGAACAAAATAGGATGGATAAGAGGCTAACTGGAACTGTGGAGGTTGAACTGCAGCCATGGCTTCTTCAAAATTTGCATTACCATGATAATATATGTGCATTTATCTTTGCCCGGCACTGGAAGAAGGAAGGAAAAGGTGTTTCTTGAACTGAATCAAAAAACTATCTTTAAACACTGTGATTTTTGATGGAAAGGATTAAATTCCAAGCTGCACAGCTTCTTCCATCGTTAAGTTCTCACTGCTATGTTCATGTCTAGATCTCAGAGCCTGGTATTCAACGGAGGATTCTGTGGTTGAACCTCAGGTGTCTTATTTTGTTAAATAGCTCCAGCATTTTTGACATCACAGGGTTTTTCATATATCTCCTTACTTAAGTTTGACTAGATCAAAAATATCTTGGATATTTTGTTTGATCTAAATTCCCAGATGTTCCCACTGCAGGTTAAAAACAGAGTTAGATGACAGCAATGCTTATTTCTTTAACCTGGCCTTTCTGTGCTCTTCCAAACAAATACTGGTTCCGTGTCAGGAACACAAGGCGGGGTAATCAGTTAATTAAAAGCAATGCTGGTCAGGTGGTGGTGCAAATGAGCAAATAATTTCTGCTTCACTGGAAAGGGATGCGGTCCTGAGCATTTCTAAAGAGAGGAAAGAAGTGGGGGAGTCCTCTAAGCAACCTGTGAGCCTTGGAGTAGTAACCCCACAGCAGTGCAGAACACACAGAGCAAGGCTGATTGAAGCAGGGCATTCAAAATCCTGTATGGCATACGTGTATTCCATACCTTTAACTGACTCCAACAGTGATTCAGGAAAACATTATTTAACTCAGCAGAGATGCCACTTATGTTACTCTATGGCAGATGATAGGAGAAATAAAAAATCTTATTGATATGGCCCTGTTTTATCACTGAATCCCAGTGAAATTAAGGCACTTACGTAAGATCCGTAAATGGATACCATTAACAAAGCACAGAGAACTATTACTTGTCTGTAATCTCTCCAGAACTTTTGTTTGACTTCAAAATTTGACTGTGCCAACTCTCCTACCTGTGAAATGCTGCTGCTGGTGCTGTGTAAATGGCTCCTAAGGAGAATTTTTGCTAAGAGGTATTGGAGGCTTTTTGGATGTTCATGCTACAGCTTTATTTGTTCTAATTATATCTGACATTTCACAAGCTGCACATTCGTTATTTGATGGGCAAAACATCAAAAATAATTAGGCCAAATGATCACACAAAGCCCAACAGAAAGCTTTTTCAGGGCATGTTAGCTGGTTTTTATTAGTAATTATCCTCATTAAACTTTACCAAACTGTCATCTCATTGCCTGCTCATTGTTATGGAACTCCTAAACTCAGGTGAGGATTTGAGTTTCCCTGTGAGATGAGCAATGTTTACATTTGAAAAAAAAAATTTTACTTGTTCAAATCCAACTCGCTTCTTCCTTCCAACCCCTTTTGTTTCTGATAGGAAACAGCTTTAGATTTTCCACAGTGCCAGGAGAGGTCACTCTTTCTCCTTTGTCCTGCCTGGTTCAGGCTCTTGTACCATAAGGGATCCTCTTTCCTTCTCGAGTGAATCGGAGCATTCCTTGAGCTACTGTTTGGATGCTGTCTCACACAAGGAGCACCGGAAGGATTGGTACCATTTGCCTGATATCTATGTGCGTAACTCCGAAAGAATTTTGTGGCAAATGAGATTGTATCTCCAGGTTTGCATCAACCATCTGGTATAATTCTAACAAAAGCCCAGAATTCTCCTTAGTTCTGTTGTAGAATTATAAATGGAGGTTTTGAATAGCAGAAACCAGAGAATATACTACTTAATTGAACGGAATGCTGATAAACATCAGTGTTTAAAATTCATATGTGAGTGACAGAGTCTTCTGTGGTGTCCAAAACAGGAATAATAACACATATCAGTAGAAATTGGTAAGAAATGGTCAACCAACTTCAATTTCAACAAACCTAAGCCAAACCCAAGTCCTCTACAATATCTTATTTCCAAATTTGTGAGGGAAAAGTACTCGTAACTGAGTTCTTACTAAAGCAAGAGTAGAAAATCCTCATGATATAGTTCCTAATTAACAATCTGAGCAGGTATAAAAAGGAAAATGTATTGATATTTTCTGTTTCAAACATTTCTTTCATCCCTACATAAAATAAAATTCAGTGGCTTGGATGAAAAAATATCACACCCTGTCCCTCATGCCCCAATTAAAATCTAGTGTGAACCAACATCTGACATTCCAAAAAAGTGTTCCATTTCCCTGCCCTTCATTTTTTGTTCTCATTTTTGCACTTCTACAACCCCAGTGATACAGAAGCAGGGGAAAAGCACCAACAACCCTGAACCAGACCACTACAAAACTGGCTGGTGACATAGGATTGCATCGTTTCTGCTGGGCTGGCAATGCCCCCAAACCAGACTGTCTCTTGAGGTTACTGGTTTAGTTTGTAGATTTAGGAAATTCAGAACTGCATCCAAATAGCAGAGTTCTTATTGGCACTCAGCAGCATTTATGAGATGTGTCTCTCCTCTTCCTGACTGCTTGTATGCGCTTTTTAAAATATATAGTAAAATTTGGGGAAAAAAGAGCAACAGCAGCCAGTGCAAGCATCTCTCTGTTAGTGCTCAAATGCTTTTTTGGCACCTTCTTACCTAAATAGGTAGGATTCAAAAATAAATGGAAGGTTTATAAATTATTTTTTGAAAGGACCTGTTACGTTTCTACTCTGCTACATTTCCACTACTTTTCTAGTAGATTTTTAGGATTTTTTGTGGTTGTTCCTCAACATTGGCAGCTTTCACGCTGTGTTGTGTTCAGGGACCAGATGGAGCTGGTGGTCCTGGGACCTGCTAGGAGTGCATGATGTCAGCCACCGGATACTGGTGTGGTGGGTATGTCTAAGCACCTGCCTCTAAGGATCCTCCTTGACAGGAGAAATGAAGTGTGTACTAAAATGATGGAAAAGGAAAAAAGATTTTATGGCACACAGGAAATGTGCATAAATCATACTTAAATTTGAATGCTTTGGGGAAAAGTTCCCTTTTGTTTTGTTGTTTGCACCTCTGAGTGAGGCAAGAGCTGTTCTCTGAAGGGTCTCCAAATATGATGAACACACAAATAAATAACAAGGCCATTCTCCTCTCTCCATGCCCCTGTTTTGTTGTTGGGGGAGCAGATTATCAAAAGAAAACTGAAAGTACTCTACCAAGTCAAGTTCCTGGCAAACTGGAGCTGTGGCAATGCTGTCTCCACCAGAGGAGTGAACAATGGCAATGTGTCCCTTTGAGCACACAAATATCTGCTCCCAACTCAGCAGGCAGGCTCCTCATCTTGGTCAAAGTGCCTCTACTGTTGTGTCCCTCACTCTCTATGGGAATCTACGTTCAGCTTGAGGGTGAGAATAATTCTGCACAGAGAATGCACATTTGGACAGTGATCTGGCTTCTCTGTTAGCCCTTTGTTGACTTTTAACTTCTGCTTTCCTGCTATCTATCTACGGGAAACGGAACCACAGAGTCACAGAATATGCTCGATTGGAAGGGACCCCAAGAATCATCAAAATCCAGCTCCTGGCCTGCATGAAGGCCATCCCCAAGAGTCACACCCTCTACCTGAGATTGTCCAAACCTTTCTTGGACTCTGTCAGGCTTGGTGCTGTGACCGCTTCCCTGGGGAGCTTGTTCAGCGCCCAGCCACCCTCTGGGGTAAGAGCCTTTTTCTGATATCCAGCCAAAATCTCTCCTGACTCAGCTTTGTGCCATTTGCTCAGGTCCTGTCACTGGTTGTCAGAGAGAACAGGTTGAATAGCTACTTTGTGGTCAGATCTATAGCTCTGTCCAAATCATGTTCCTCTATTTCCTGAGACATGGAGGAACATACTCAGGTTTAAGTTAAAGTAGAAAGCTGTTCATTAAGGGATATTACTGATGCCTTTTCCTGGTCTTAAAATCAAGAGGCGAACACGGTTAGAAGGGGAAAAGGGTATTACCTTGGTATTTATTGTAAGGATCCTTAGGTGCACCACGACCAGGTCGAATACACCTCCATGCACCCCCGCNCAAAAGCACCAAGAATACAGAAGTTGCAAAAAGGTATAACAGGGGTATAAAAGAAAAGACAAAAATCATCATGGCATCATTACCAGAGAAGTATCTATTTTTCAATACATTTCATTGTATTGTTGAAAAACCCACCCTGTAATTACTAGGTAGAGTTAATGAAAATATGCCACCTTTCCTAATGCAGAAACTGTCAGAATATCATACCTTTCCTAATGTAGAAGCTGATTTGTAGCCTATCTTTACTAAATTTGTTTCTAAAGTCTAACAAGGTTTGTCTTTACTATATTTATTTCTCCATTACTTCAGAAAATCTTGCTAAGAGGGTCCTTTCATCATTGTTTAAACTAATACTATTTTTCCTGCAGTACTGAAGACGTGTTTTAGGGATTGGAGCAATTAAAAGAGCAGGAAGGAGAAGTGTTACCTGAGCCATTTTCTGCTCATTTCAATGCATTTGCTCATGCCATTTGACTTCTTTGTTCACATAATTTGCTTTGCAACACGTTTCTCATCCTTATGCATGGTGGTATCTTCCAATTTGGGGAAAAAAAAAGTATTTTTGTCATGGCCCAAAATATCTATATTAGTGTAGGTCCTTCAGGCAGTGAATTCTCTTACAGTTTCTTAGCATGTGGTGCTGAGGAGTCTTTGCTTTTCTTTTAAGGAACATCTTAACCTTCCATGGGAGCAGTTCAGGGGGTGGATCTTTGCTGCAAGGCCGGGAGTCAGAAGTGTTGTTACCCGTTGTTACCCGTTGTTACCCGTTGTTACCCATTGTTACCTGTTGTTACCCATTACCTCCTCTCCTTCCCTGGCGCTGCCTGAGCCCTTGCTGTGGCAGTGCTGCTGCCAAACAGCTCCTGTCCAGGTGCAGATGCTCGGAGCTGTTTTCAAAGCCCTGACCTTGTGCATTTGCAAGTCCTTGTTGGTAGGGAGCATTTGTACTGCACTGCCTTTGCAAGAAAAGTCAGGCTGACTTGTACAGCAAACCCAATATTGCTCCAGTCCTTGTCCGTGGGACTGCCTCTGGCTACTTCCCTCCTCTGGCAGTCTGGAATATATGGGAAATATTTAAATAACTGGCAAACCATTTAACTAATCTAATAGGGCTCCAAGCTTGCAAAGATGCTAACGTGAACACTGCCTTTAGATGCATGAAACAAATTTAAATCAGATTTAAACTGAAGAATTAACTTCTTCATTTGAGACTAGATCAAACACACATGGTCCTACAGCGTGTTTAGGGGTGTAACTGCCCCAAGGTCACACAGCTCGGACCCTGTGCCAGCTCTTGGGCTATCCACAACTCTTTGGTCTGGATTCTTAGATGGGAACATCATGTTAATACACAGGATTCGCTCTCATTTACAGCTCAAAGAAACCTGATGTAAAAATCATCAAAAACAAGATTTTTTTTGGGTGAATCAGTTCATGGTTTGTTTTTTTTTTCTCCTTGTGATGCTTTTTGTTGTTCATACCCTACCCCACACCCCACAAACAAGAACAATAAAAAAATATAAACCAAACCCCATCAGGTTATTGCTAATTAGAATAAAACCTGAAATATTTTGAGAAGCAAAATCTCCACAAAAAAAACCCCTCCACAAATCATGCTTATAAGCTGACTAAACTCAACTTCCAAATTTAGGTGCTTCATTTTATTTTTCTTTAGTTGGTTTTACGTTATATTATTACAGAATACCAAATTTTGGAAGATGTGATAATAACATGATCAAAATGATGGTCCATCCATCCAGACACCATTCCCAAGGCAATACTACTGTCTGTCAGCTGCAGGAAGAACCAGCCTTCATTTGTGTTTTGGAGCATACAAAGTACTGCTACATTTATGTACCAATACCAAATTTACAAAACCGTGGTTTCTCATGCATTTTTCTTTGCTAATTTTTGAGTTACAAATCAACAAAGAAACTACATCTACATTGTGTGATACAGATTTTATCATGACTTGTGAAAACATTTAAACTTCAACATCTTTATCAACAGAACTAGTATTGTACTGCTTTGAAGTTATCTGAAGAGAGAAGGTATTTACATGGCAATAGAACAAATATTATATATCTTTAAAAGCTTGAAGCACTTTGAGACTATAGTCCAGAACACTCAGATTCTTAAATAAAACCCCCAGGGATTTAAATAACACCAGAACAGGGTGGTCTTTCACAATTTGGTTTCCCTCTTCTTTTGCTTCCCAGAGAATTCCATTTAAAGAGTATTTAATTGAGGACATTTTCTTTACTGCATTTTTCCTTTTCTTTTTTAAAGGTTTAGAGCTTTGTTCTAAGTGTTTTAACTTCTAATCAAGAAATGTGTCAGGTCTGTTGCCAATTAGTGTAGCTGATGTGAAAATGGAATTGAGTCTTGGGAAAGATGGCTAAGTCTTGTAAAACAACAAAACAGTCTGTAAAAGAGGGCTTGGGAACAGAGGCAAGGAGAAGCAGCAACAGGAGAAATTATTAATGAGAAAAAACAGAGAAGAGGAGCAGGAATTTACAGAGATCATAGGCACACTTGTAACATTTACTAAAGTTTTACTCAGCTATATCAATTTATTATAAGGAATTAATGCTAAATATTCAGAGCTAGATTGAAGAACTTTTCTTCACTACAAACAAGATCCCAACTTTGCGGACTGGTTTATGCTGTAGAATATGTTGGCTGAGGAGAGGAAGTGTTCAGACCCCTCAGAACAGTGTTGTAGGCTCCCTCATGGGGCTACAGCTATGCCAGGGAGGCAAAACTTCCTCTTGTTTTAATTGTCTTGGTTTTTTTGTTCAGGAGAGGGATGAAGCTATGCTGGCACACAGTACCTTTACGTGAGGGCACTCTTCTGAAGTAGCAACAGAAGCTGTTTTGTAGAGACTTTAAGGTAGGAGGAAGGTTCCCTGGTGTAAACTAATAAGAATAAATAATAATATCTAGAGAAAAAATCAGACAGGAAAGGAAATATATTTTTAGACTCATATGCTGTAGATATACAATACATTGTATAAGGGTTATTCTTTCATGCAGAACAAAACACTGTCTGCAGTAAACCGGGAAGGAAGTTTGATCTGATTGTGGTGTGCAGAACGTCAGCAAAAGACTGAGCTGTCAGATGTCATGAGTTAAATGAATACATGAGAACAACTGGCCATGGGGGATGCAGAAATCCTTACAGAAGCCTGTGAACAAACAGGATGCCTAAAGACCGTGTGTTCAGGACTATGTCTTTATCTTCGTGTTACTGTGTGCCTTCAGTACATCTAATTTACTGCAGTTCCCTGGGCTGTTGCTCCCAAGTTTACCCAGCTGCCACACTGGTCCTCATGGAGCAGGACCTCCTCTGTTGGGAGCCCATGGCTAGCAGAGCCCTCCTGGCTGTTTCTGTATGGAACTGGGATTCCAACACACCTCCACGTTCTGGCACTGCCACTCAGGGGCTTTCCACACGTCAGGATTGTCTTGACACCCTTACGCCCCCATGGACTCCTTTATGCAGCTGTCCAGTGATTTTGCCACTGTTTTGCATGTTGAGCTCCTGGGAAGGGGCACTTTGTGGTTACTGTTAGCAGTGGGAAAGGATTATATCTGTGAACTGAGTGTTTCACTCTAGATGAGATCAGATACACTCCATGTGGGAGACAAATACAGTGTTGGCATATCATGCAGCACTCAGTGAGCTTTCTGGCTAGAAAAAGCTTTCCTGAAGGTGGACAAAGGGGATGGAGTTTCTACCTAAAGATGAGTTTCACCTAAGAGGAAGCTAAAAGCGCTGGAGACACTCAGGGAATGAAAGCCAGAAGCAGGAGGGCAGTCCAAGGCTGTTGTGGTTGAGGGGGGCTCTCCATGTGTCTTGTGGAGGACCCTCCATAGTTCAGTGCTGAGGCCAGAATCCATTGTGTGGGGACACAGCCCAGCGTGGAGAGAGGGATGGGCAGAGGGACACGGCCACGGGAAATCCGTGTGTGTGCTGCAGCGCCCGGAGATGGGGAAGGCGGAAGCTGAAGAGCTCTTACCACCTCCCTTCACTGAATTTCTGCATTTGTTCAAAACTGGAATTAACCATCTTTGGGAAAACATTTTCTTCCTAATATTAATGAATGACAACTTAAAGGAAAATACTGAGAAACAGGACTCCCAGTTGCCTGAAATCCAGGGAAAAAATTTGATAAAAGAAGTACCTTTACATGTGTGTTTTAAAGCACTGTAAGAGGGAGTGTAATTCTGATTACTCCCATTTCATAGTATGTGCATGAACTTTGTCACAATCATGCAGAAAAGATAAATTTTAGACTCTTTTATTTGCACCATAAAAATATTCAAAAAAGAGCTTTTCTTTATTAGAAGGTGAATATACTGCTTTGTAAATACATTTGAATTGGATTTAAACTTTACATGAATTGAATTGCTTTGTTACTGAAAGACTGCGAGGAAAATTTAAAAAGGTACAACAAACCAGAAAAATTCTAGTTTAGGCAAAAGTTGTTCAAATATTAAAAGTAATGTAGCTTCTTTAAAACCAGGATGAAACTTTAAGGTTCTTGTTAATAATTGGACAGATTGTCTCTCAGTAGTATTACTGCTACAATCTTAAAAACCCAACAAAACTACAGAGATGAGGCTATCTTAAATTGTTATGATTAAACAATAATAAATACATTAAAATACATGTGATGTATTAATTTGAATAATTATAGCATAGTTTCATTGACATCAGTACAACTGCAATGACCTGCATCAACTGACAGGTGGATTGCAGAACCTGACTAACTGTGTCTAATGTTGAAAATCTTCTGGGTTTTATCTTTAAAAATAGAACACTCTTTTTTCCAGTTACCAAGAGCTATAGGATATGTATAAGCCTCTCAAGCCAGTAAATTGCCTGTTGAATATTTACCTTAAACTCCATTGCAGTTGTGAGTGGGTATTATCTGATAAACCAAACTCGCCCTGAATTAAGGTAAACATTCAGTAGTGTTTATGTGATAGAGTAATAAAATAACATCCAGTCTTAAAGCTGTAAAATAGAACCACAGAATTTTTAGGGTTGGAAGAGACCTCTGCATCTTTTCTACAAATTCTCATTTTTCTATTTTAATTTTCCTTGGTTGTAAGTTTTTAAATTAAATTCATTTTGTAAGGAGAGGTGACAGCATGGGACAGGGAGATCATTTTGGAACAGTCTGAAAAATAAAGTACTATAAATATGCAGATGAAGTGTGAATGAAGAAATATATGAAATGTGAAAGGCAAAAATATATGCTAGAATTATAAATATAGGCAGAAAGTAGGGATAAAAGCAATTAAAGAAATATTAGATACAGAAAGCAATGCAGTGGGAGGTGCAATATATTTGTTGTGTGCAATCTTACATTTGTTGCATGGTTCGTTTTAGTTGTCTCCCTGCTGTTCTGCTGAGTTTGACTCTGAAAAATTGTTGTATTCAAAACAGTGAGAAATTGTAATTTCTTAATTTCTGTGTATATGGTAATGGGGAGGTATAGTTCTTTGTTGGGTTTTTTAACCAGAGCTGGACAAAATAGTTTATTGCACAAGGTAAAAACCCAAGTTTCGTTCTGCTATTCTGCTTTCCTATGGGAAAATAATTTTTCCAATAAATTTACACATTGGTTTTTCTTCACCTATTTAGTACTTGTTGTCTGAGGTACAATTACAAGTGACTAGAACAGGGCAGCCTATTGGCTTATATTTGACAGCGTTTGTAGAACTCTGTGTTAAAACTTGAGAGCTGCTCTATGTGTGACAAAGTTAAAATCCTCTGTGATTTAAAGTCATGAGAAGTGCAGCATCAAGATCTGTGATATTCACTGTGAGAGACAGGTGAAAATTTGTCACCCTTTGTCTTAAACATTCTGCAAAAATACTGTGCAGTTTATTTTCTGTTCTCCGAATCTCTCTCTCTGGACTGCCTTCTAAACGAATGGTTTGAACAGAAATGATTTGGGATCAAGAGAGGCTGTCTTTTTGAAAGGTGTTCTGTATTCAGTTTTGGAGGGTTGGTACAGAATTAAGGATGCAAACGTGTCTGTGCTTTGTTACAGGTACTCTTTTCTGTCCTCATAATCTGTGGGTACATGTGATCAGCTTTCCAAGGATAGACATTTTTCCCAGGTTAAGTGTTCTGTTTGTGAAACAAGGACTCCTGATCACTGTCTCTCAGGTTTTCTTGAGTACCAAAATGAGTTGGCCAGCTAATACAGTCTTTGATTTAAAATTCTGTCCTAGATCTAGAGGGGCCACTGTGCATTTTTAGTTGATTGGTAGAGTGAATACAAATTTTGTAAGAAAGTCAATCTAAACCCATGTCATAAACTGGTAATGTGTCCCAAGATCATTCCACTTTCTAAATGGATATATAACTGTTTTTTGGGATATTTTTGTTGCACCTGAGCTTTCAATAAAAAGAAGCGCTGAGAGCTCCTTTTCTCTCTTCCTGTCTGCTTTCAAGATCCGTGGCACCATCTTTTCTTGATGGGTATGACAAGGTGAGTGAAAACAGCACAGGCAAAATAAAATCCTGTCTCTCATTCTCCTCAAACCAAAGAGAAATCAGTCATTTTGAGAGCAGAAGAGTTCATGAAGCCTGATTCATTGAATATTTGTGCCTCACAGTTGATACCTCTGTTGTTTGTTGTAATGAAATAGTGTGCTCAAAGCTTAGAGATAGAAGGCTTGAAGAGATGCACCAAAAGACAGGCACAGACACATTTGTGCACGTCCTGTGATCACGAGTCTTCTTTACCTGAAACTAGAAATGAAATTGAACTCCAGAAGAAAAGGCAGGGGAACAAGGAAATAGCTTCAATCTTTCTAGCAATATAAAAGAAATCTCTCTTCTAGCGGAACTGTCTCAACATTTGAGACACAAGCTCCCAATCACATCTGCCAGCATGACGAAGTGGTGGTGGGAAGTTCAGCTGCCAGGATACCACAGATACATCTCCCCTTTACCCTCCCTCTCCCCAAAGACAGCAGATAATCCTCCTGGCTTCAACACAGTTGTTTCTTGAGCTGCCAGTCCCCCACCAGCACTGGCTGAGACACCCTTTGTCTTTCCTAACCTGTGGTATTTACAGCTGTGTTTCAAGGAGTGCATAATCCTCCACTCAGGAGGAGTGATGTAGAGAGTAATGACATAGATAACTCTCACTCTATCTCTTGGGAAGCCATCCTCTGCAAACTGCTTCCTTCCTGCTCCTGACTGAGAGAGGTTTTGTGGGCCAAATGATTTCTGGCACTGGATTCTCTGCTGACAGCACTTGAGGAGTCATCTTAAAATCCGGGCAGTGAAGTGTGAGCATGTGAGCCAGTTGTCAGAGCAGTAAAGTTAATGGAACCCCTCAGATCCTGGCTGGAGAGAATGCCCTGGCATTGCCACATTGCTGGGGAATGAGGGACTGACATTGATTGGCCATGAGCTAAAAGGAACAGAAAATTTAGTTGTATAAATAAACTTGTCTCTTTAGCTCTATGGTTATGGTTAAAGGGATGTAAAGACTGATTTGCTATAAAACTCATATAACAATTTTGTTCGAGTTCTTAATGATAGTGTAATGATACAAGTGCCATCAAATTCAGCAGCAGAATATTATATGTAAATAATAATTTTCACTGGGTTGGTAGAGAGATTTTCCATTCCCTTGAGGGGAAGGAAGGGAGGAACACGTGAGGAGTACAAGCAGGAGCCAAGTGAGGCAAGGCTACGAGTAAAGAACCATCAGGGATGGTCAGTCCTCCTTGCATGGAACAGGAGAGAAGCTGAGTGTGACCAGCATGGAGGCAATGGTGTGCAGAGGGGATGGAGCTTCAGGCAACTGAGGTGCTGAAGGCTGATTTTAATGAAGAACCAGACGTGGCTGCTGTGATGTGAAACGGGCTGGATAGAGTTAAACACATTTGACTTGCTCTGAGTTTATTCCAGGGTAGTTTTCCAGGCAGGCAGGAGCAGGCAGGCAGATGGTGGGGTCATCTCTGATACTGCTCACAGCTGGAGATCAGCTCCTCCGAAGATGCCCTGTGTGAGAAGCACCTTGCGTAGGTACTTCCAAATGATTTTAAACTAAATGTCAGGTTAGCTGATCCACTTAAACTTTTATTGCTGCCTGGTGGCAGTGCCCAAGGAGACAGATAATGACATTGCCTGTTGGAAAGGGAAAAAGGCTTCTGGTATGCTTTTGTAAAACAGAACTTTGTTGAAGCAGTTTATTTTGGATTGCAAATCTGAGCTATTCATTTCTTTCTCTCCCTCTTGTATGGGGAGAAGAGTGTTCTCAAAATATTTCCAAAAGAAATTAAATTGAAAATGATACTACTGCAAAATATTTTGCATAGATAAAACTATGCACTTGAACAAAAATGCACTTACAAGCTCTACTAGCTGGAGTGCAATTTCATAAAGAGTAGGCTTCTAGCTGTTGAATTTACTATTGGCTTGATGATATGATTCATTTTGGTTCTTTATAGCAGCACATCCAGGACCATTTAAACATTTTCATTTTTGTTTCTGTTTATAAATTGTTCACATGTACATATTAAATATTCATGGTTAATACTTGCAAGAAAATATTGCTAGATAAATTATTGATGTCTTAAAATAAAATAATATTTTTTCCATTTTAATGATTAAAATTTCTCAATATGTGATTTATTTTAAATGGTTTTTATACTGCTGATTTAATTCTTAATTCATTTTGGGCTGCAAGATAAAACTTGCCAGGAAATACTGGATGAGATTCTGATCTCCCAAAGGGATTTGCAATCATCCAGTTTCATTATCCTCAGTGAAATTTTGTTGCCATGGCTGGGGTGAATCTTACATCCTGACTCTATCCTTATCTTTAAGACTGGTTTATGTTATTTATATATGAGGCTGTTATATTTTAGGAAAGGGGGAGGTTAATGGTGAAACACTACTGACCTTCTCCAACTAATCATATCTTAATTCCTGACAATACTTGTATCCATTTTAGATGCTGGTATTTTAAGCCTAAACGTAACTGAGACACTTTCAAGGTTACGGATGTGTTCAGCTCAGAGTTTCCACAGCAAGTGTGAAAGTGCCAGTTAGGAAACAGTTTAGGTTCAGTCTCTGCAACCCTTAGTCCCAGAAAGCAGCGTTTTACCTTGTGATTTCTACCATTTTATTTAAATAATGGTGACAAAATTGCCACCACACTACAATAAAAGAAAATAGGTTTGAAATTGAAACAAGAAGCGCAGAACACTTCAGGTATTGGAAGGTTTTAAACATTCAAAATAAGACTTCACAAAACACAAAAATTGCTGTGTAAAGTAAGTCTTGTTCCTACTAAAAGTGACAACATAAAACAGACATAAAATCCAGAATAAAACTCTCAAAAAACGTGGTGTTATTTGCATTCACTTTCAGCTCTTCCCAGCAGACCTGCTTAGCTAATCTGGTGGCATCACTTGCGACACTTATCCACAGGGCATAAAATAGCAGTTTGCCACCCACCTTGAGCAGGTTGTTTTTGAAGTGTTTGAAGGCAAAACAAAAAAGTACCCTGCCATTAGAGGCAAGGTGGAATTTTATATCCACTTGTTTTTGACAGTTATAGTTGAAGCTGTCACTTTTTTTTTTTTTTTTTTTCAGAGCCTTTAAAATGGGTCTTTTTTCATGTTAAAATGAATATATTAAAGTGGAAAAAAATCCCTGCAGCTTTACTGGGTGCTTGTTGACACATGGAGACCTCAGTATTCAATGCACACACAGAACACATGTGATTAAAATTGCAATTATAGCCCTGTGTTAAGCATTTGAAAGCATAAATTAAAGGGGATTGGTAATCTTTTATATCCCTAGCATTTCCCATTTCCACACATTCCAGCCCAGGATCTATGCAATCTTTAATTGGAGCACTGAAGGAATTGAGGCAGCAAATATTTTACAGCTGTTCTTGTGATGAAAAGCACAAAATCTTTTCACTTGCATTACCCAAAATGAATGGTCTCCAAACCAGATTTTTTTTTTCTTTTTTCCCAAATGTCCTTTTGTAAGTCCAAGTGGCTAAAAAACTTCTCATATCAGAAGAAGCTGAGATAGCTGGCGTGGGTTAGCCTGGAAAAGAGAAGGCTCAGGGAGGAATCTCTTAATTTTTTACAGTAGCTGATCGAAGGATGTGTAGAAGATAGAGCTAAACTGTGCTCAGTGGTGCACAAGGACAAGGTCAGAGTCCATGAGCACAGACAGAAGCACAGGAAACTCTGTCTGAACATAAAAAACCCCACTTTTTTACTGGAATGGTGATTGAACATGAGACAGGTTGCCCCCAGAGGCTATGGAGACTCCATTTGGGGAATATTCATAACATAACAGAGAAACTTCCTGCAGGTGACCCTGTTTGCACTATAGGGTTTTACAAGGGGGTTTCTGGAAGTCCCTTCCCAACCGCATTATTCTGTGTTTCTGGGAAACATGGACAGGGTGCCCAGGTTTTGTAGCTAGCTTTGAAAACTGTCAGCCTGGTTTCTCATACACGGGGCTGGAAAGTATTTCCTGGGCCATGAGATTTATCAAGCCTGCCACTAACACAGAATTTCTATCAGGAAATTCTGTTTCTAAAGCTGTCTCATGTCCTCCACTTCATAAAACACTCCTTTATAAACACAGAGACCACATATACAACGTGTTCACTCCAGTGAACTCTTGCTGTGTTTGTATTTTGTGGAAGTTCCACACATGTGAGTCAGTTGGGTCGTGCTCCCTTCCCGGGCTGCAGATGAGCAATAAAAGGTGGGCTGGCTGCTTGCCTTGTGCAGGTTGCTGTAAACTGGGTCAAGTGGACTCAACAGGAGGGGAAAGGACTTTGTTTTTCCCAGGATCTACTGAGGAGTGAGGAAGACCAACAGGAAGACCGGGGCTTGGCTGAGAGCAGCAATGAGACAGTCCCACAGTTCTGAGGGTCTTGGGTTTAGAGGATTTTTGTGTGGGTTGTGAAGAGTCTATTGTCAACCTAGAAGTCCCAACAGTAGAAAACGAGTCCAAAGGAAATGGAAATATCAGTCCAGGAGTACAGCCTTTTCAAACATTTCTATTTTCTCTAGAAAATTTGTTCCAACTAGTGTTGAAGAAAGTTTCACTTTCAAAACTTGAAAGCCTTTTTGGTTCTGTAACTTTAATAAAAAGGTGGAGGGCATTTGACACAGCCAACATAAAAGTCCTGATGTTCTTTTGAACCACAGAGTCTTGCCCAAGTTAATATCTTAACCCACATCAATGCATAATGTAAGTAATTCTTGATTCTTACTGTTCTCTTCTCCTTTTATCTTCTCATGTAACCAGATAGGCCAGACTTTAGTTTCCTTTTGTTGTGCTTATTTCTGTGCAGAATATGGAACGCAGTGTGCTTGGCACATAAATATAACTGCCATAAAATATGAAGGAGAACACACAGAACAAAGTTTATGATTTTTTAAAACCTGTCTGAAATGATGCATGTCAATACCCTAAAGAGCAACTTCAGCAATCAAAAAGTGCTTAAACCTTCACCTTCATTTTTAGGTAAAGAACATCTTTTAACTCTTTTTACTGGTTGTCTTCAATCAAAACATACAGATAGTCCTTTGCTGGAGCTCTGCTTTAGCAAGGGCTAAGGAAAGCTGCTTTCCTGGGCTGTCACTGTGAGCTGGTGCTAAGGGGCCTGCTGCGCTGGGGTGGGATTGCCGAGTGAGCACCGCCCAGGGCTCACCTTGTGCTGAGCTCAGTGACCCTTCCATGCCCTTCACAAGCACTGTCTGTTATTACAGTGGCTTTCAGGAAACAGCTGCCCCCTTCATTTTATGTATTTCTACTTATTCAGCTACTGTGGTGTGGAACTTTCCAATTTTCTACATCCAATTAAGTTCTGATTCTGTGTTCATTTTGCTTAGTCTAGGTAATGACTTTGCAGTACTGTGAATATGAATGCAACGTTATTTGGATACAAAGGTAATTGAAAAGTGTTTTTTATGAAAATACCATGCTTTCTAATTTCCTTTGGCTGTCATGAAATCTCTTAAATACAGTGGAGAGGGAACTCCTAACTCTTGTCTGCTCATTATAACCTGAGGTCTGAAAGCTGCTATGAGAAGAATACAGTACTGTCCAATAATTAAATGGCAAGAATACGGCTCTCCATGAAATATAATTTTGTTGTCTTACATACAATGGGCTACTGAATTTTTATGGAAGCATTTAGGAGATTTGCTAATAAACTTTGCAACACCTGCTCCATTGCTGCATTTATGATTCTTCATTTTGCACAGTCAGAATTTTAATTCATCCTTACAGAGATAATTTTTGAACACACATGCAATTATACTGTTTACTCTGTTTTTAAAGTTATTTTCCTTTTTCTTTTTTTCTTCACTCTCAACATTGATCTCCTTATTAATATCCTTATTATTATTATCTCTCCATTATATACAGTTAAATTTACTTTTTGGACTATGCTACACAAACCCAAAACAGACCAGTTGAGGAATAATTTCTTGCATACCCCTCTCATGGTTTAGCTATAAAGTTGAATGACTTTACAGTCTGTGTCAGGCTATACATCAAGAAATCCTTTTTAAACTAGGATGTGTAAAGGAATTAAATTTACTCACGTGAAAGAGACATGCTAAAATGTATTCACTATTAATTTGCAAAGTAAAAGATTTTGATGGAAAGGAGTCACAAGAACTTGGGCAGATTTTAAATTGCATTTTGGAAGATAGCAAAAATATATATCTATTTCGTATACACTTGTGGGAGTAACAAATACCTGAGAACCTTGTCACTTCTTCTAGTAGTCCTTTTCAGGAGCAGATACAACAATAGAATCCTTAACAAACTGCATCCTGCAGAAGGAGAGAGTGGTTAGTGAAAAACAAGATGTTGTGTGTGGGGAAAGAGAGAGTGGCTATTCTTGGAAAGATATGTTAATGTGTCTCTCTTCCCCCTGAATTTTCCTGTGATTATTTAGCATATAGGAAGGGGCTAAGTTTGTACTGTTTTGTACAGCATTAATTGTGATCCATAAATTTCCAAATTTAAAACACTACATCTGTTCAAATAGTCCCCCCTGAGTTGTACTGTAATTGTAGATAACTGCTTCTTGAGTTATAAAAAATAACTGAGGGTTTGTTTCTTTCTGCAGCAGGATGAGGAATGACATTACTGGATGTGGTGAAACACGTTTATGTGTGTGGGGTTTGGAATGAATCAATAGGAAGAACTTGGAAGTGCTGTGAAATGCAGACTGGATCAGGGAGTATCCATGAGATCAGTGTAGCTGGGCCTTGAAACAGAAACAAAGACCAAGCAGATGGTAATGAACTTGTGTTGTCTGGTGCTAGTTAAGATTTTCCATGCTGTCTTGGAGGTGGGGAGCTTCCTGGTTATACGTGTGGATGTGGGTTTTGCTTTACTGTTCTATATTACTGGCTTTAAACACTGTTATTTCATTCCTTTTGAGCATACTGGTTTGTGACACTTTAAATATTTGAATACTGAGAGCTCCCACAGGTTGGATTTCCAAATGCATTCGAAGTGTTGTAGAAATTGCAGAAGAACCAGCATTGCTGAGGCTGGACTTGGTCTGGTAATGCCAAGGCTCTGGAGTTTCCTCTTTGGTATCTTACCAGAGAAGGGGTTCTCCAAAGGAAGCTCTCCAAATGTAGGTTAGAGTGTTAGAGCAAGTGGGGATGGTGGCATTTAAAGTCCCAACAAGAATCTCCCTTTGTGATAGGCACAGAGTCACCTAAAAATTGGTTCCATCTATTCCTCCAAGGATCTGCAACTAAGTTAATGGGGTCTCATTGCAAAAATGTCATACTAAAAATTATCATCACAGTATTAATTAAATTATATCAGGTATTCTTTTTGTGGCATGTGAGCTTATCTCTGGATGACCAAGATAGGGTGAAGCAAATATTATCCAAATGATAAACACTTCAGAGCTTCCTTATCACAGTGTTCTCAAGATCAGTAAAGTACAAAAATTAGTCTTAGGAATGACAAATTCTTTTGATAACCAACACTGTAGTTTACTCGAGTAACACATTTTGTCTTTCCGTGTGGATTGATACCAAATTAAGAAAATATTCGCCTGAGTGGCAGCTGTAATGATTGTGAATATGTTTGAGCAATCATTGTGGAAAAGACCAAGCTGGGTCATTGTGTGGTAAATTAAACAAAATGTATAGTTAACTGTATGGATTCTTCTTAAGAGCTTTGTTTCTGCCATATGGAGACTTTTTTTGGGAAAGGGTTTCTGGATTTTAGATGTGGAGTTTAGACGTGGTTTGAGAATCCACGTGTGCCTACTGAGGCTGTCAAAACCAATTTTCACAGAATCATAGAATGGTTTGAGTGGGAAGGAACCTTAAAGCTCCTCCTATTCCAACCCCTGCCATGGGCAGGGACACCTTCCACTGGACCAGGTTGCTCCAAGCCCTGTCCAGCCTGGCCTTGAACACTTCCAGGGATGGGGCAGCCACAACATTCCTGGACAAGCTGTGCCAGGGCCTCACTGCCCTCATAGTGATGAATTTTTCTTTTATATCTAGTCCAAATCTGCTCTTTTAGTTTGAAGCCATTCCCTCTTGTCCTATTACCACATGCTTTTGCCAAAAGTCCCTCTCCAGCTGTCCTGTAGAACCCTTTGGGTACTGGAAACTTAAACACTTTTCAAATACCAGTTAAAAAGTCTGTAAATGAAGCTCTTTTTTCCTTCTGCAATAACACTGATGTTAATGAAGGAGCTGTTAGGAAAAGGCCACTGCAGTATGATGATCAAAGCTCTGCATGACATGTTTATTAAAGAAGTGATATTTTATTAATGTTTCTCAAGTTCAACTTGTTATTTTCTATGCTTTTTTACTTTATTTTGTGTCCTATGATTTTGATTACTTTTCAGAATGGCTCTCGTACCCCAAGAATCAACAGGTTCTGAGTCTTGGCTTAAGAGGACAAAAAATTTCTTACAATATGTTTTCATTTAATATCTTCAATTTGGGTAGTGTTTATTTCTACACAATTTCAGTAGCTTAAGGATATCAGAACTTCCTGCCAATGGTTTCTTCCTTGGATGATCTGTCAGTTTGCTTTTTGTCCCATAGGCAAAGCCATAGTTTGGAAGAAAACCAAGCACCAGAAATGCTTTAGAATGGAAAAGGGTGTGCAAGAAAAGGGACAGCTATTTGAGCAGTTGTAAAGGAAATGAAATGCACTGCTTTGACCTAATGGCTTGCAAAACATTGTAAAGATTGCAAATTAAAAGTAGCCTCTATTTTCAAAATGGTCTGGATTCCTGCTTGCCTTTTCCAACGACGTTTTGCATTTAGATCTCCAAAGTTTGGGTTTTTTTCCCCATTAGGGCAGTATTCTGTTTTCAAGAAATAACCTTAATGTTTGAAGAAACAGAACTATGAAAAAAACAACACAGGGAAAGGTATCTAGATTGTGGGTCACAAGAAGTGTCCACACGTAGCTTTCCGTCAGAAAAAAAGTGCATGAAATGCATCTACTTATCTTCACAACGAGATTGTGTGAACTCAGCCCACAGGCAGCTGAATCCAAACTCTCCTGTCCTGCAGCATATGACCAAGGGCCACCAAAAGATTACTGAAGCCCAGATGGTTTCTCCTTGCAAATAGTTCCCTGCAGAAATGCAAAAGTTCTGCAGAGATAATGGGAAAAGCATCTTATTCCCATTTTTGACAAAATATTTATTCGTTTAACAAATTATGTGTAAAATGTTGTCTTTTGGAGGAAGTGGAAAATGTTGAGTAGATTTAATTTTGCTGCAACTATTTCATGCATTAATTGCTCTACATAAATTTCCTACCTTCAAATGTCAGAATTACTCAAGAAAGTATTAACGAGACCAATGTAATTTAAGGTGATTACCTTTTTGAACTGTGAAAAGATAATTAACCCCAGGAAGAAGTAATGTTTTTTGTTGCTTATGTGTACAAATCCTGGTTAGCTGTGTTATAACTTTTTATAATTTGTTCTTGTACTGCAGTGTTTATAGAAATATATTGATTTGTAGGATTTGTTTTACTGTGTTGGATGGAAGTGTAATGAAAGAGCAATTTTAGGCATGATTCAAAGCCTCCTAAAATCAATATGGATCTTCCTATTGACTTTAGTGGGTTTTGAATCATCTTAAAAAATGAGGTAATACTGAAAGTTTTGTTTCAGACTGTATTCATAGACAGACTTTCAGCGTGTTCTCTGGTAATCCATTATTTTCAAAATTGCCAAGGTTACTTTTCTGCTGGAAGTGACCGGTTGCACAGCTCCTTTGTTAGTTTCTAAGGTTAGATTAGCCTCCCACCCCAAAGTGTTTGAAAACTGGGCCAGTGTGAAAACACTGCTTGAAAATATTTCACATTTTGAATCCAAAGAGCTAAGAGCAGGATTTATAGATATAACTGTAAAGGGAAATGAGACTTGGCTTCTTGACTCTGAAATACTAGGATGAAGAGCAAAATAATTTCTCCCCATTCCCAAAAGAAAATGTAAACTATTTTGTTTCATTAGACCACTGGTCTATCTGGTTTATCTTTGATGCCTCAGAAAAAGCATCAGAAAAAACCTGTATAATGGACAAGCATTCAATAATATCCTTTCCTAACATTAGGCATATAGTGTCAGGCATTCACCTTCGAGTGTGAAGGCTGATGTGGTAGTCTTATAAATTATTCTTCTAGATAGCCTAATCACAGACCTCTTTTAATCCTGCCTGCTTTCCTGTCTCTGTAATAGCTTGTGACATTGAGGAATGCAATCAATTTACATACAACTTGAATGCACCGCTAGGAAGGAATGGAGGAGGTTAATAGAAAACTCTCTTTGCCGCAATAAGATTTTTCTTGTGTGAAGCTGAATAATCATGACCTAATTAAGTGAAAAGGAGGTGACTGCTCTTTTTTTTTTTTTTTTTTTTTTTTTTTTTTTTTTTTTTTAATTGGTGTTTTGTTGTTTGGTTGGTTGGTTTTTTTTGNTTTTTTACTGTGTATTAATAGGTGCTTGTCTGAACCGTGATTTAAAAAGACTGAATGAGATGGTGGGAGCCGCTGCGTGCCTTTGATCAGGCTGCAGTTGGCCTCTGGAAAAGGGAGTGCCGTGAATGAAAAATCAGAGCACCTCTGGAATCCTTCCCCATCTCAAGGACAAATTCTGTTTCTTTTAAGTCTCCTTTACTCTTACTTCTCATCTTTGATAACAATTAATCTTGGCAGAACCCATCTATTGTTGAAAATACGTTTCTGACATGAAATTAACAGTAGAGTTTGACTTAACAAATACCTCCCTGTCTGGGTCACCAAATACAGGAGAATATTTCCAGCATCGGTGGCAGACCCAGTCTGCTGCACCAAGGCAATGGATACTGCATGGATTGGGGCCCAAATATGTGAGAACATTATGCCTAATGTTTAATTAAATTGATTTATTGTATTTGTTAAGCATAGGTAATGATTTATTGCCTATTTTTTGAAGACTTCATTTCCTCACAGAGAAGTACTGAGAATTTAATTATTTCTCTGAAGTGTCTTTAAACAATATGAAACACTGATTTGGAAAAAACTCACATTATGACTCTAAATGTGACTTTTTTTCTTTTAATTTCACCTGATTACTGAAATTTATCATTAATTTAATGTTTCCCTTGTCATCTCTAAAGAATCATAGAGTGTGGGTACAAAAAATAAAAAATCATTGGGCAGTCAGTGGCGTAGTGGGGTTTGTTTGATAAAAATTGGGTATTTAAAAAATAGAGCATGTAAAGTTTTGCCTCCTCTGCAGTCTTCTTGTAGATAAGCAACCTCTTGTGTGATTTCCCATTTGTTAGTGCAGTATCTGTACTCCTTCCATCACTAAGTTGTCCCACACTTTGAGTTTGGGTTTCAGTTCATTGTAATAGTGACCACCATGTGTTCATATCAGTCAAGCTCAAAAAAAATCATCAATTAATCTTTGTTATGCGTGATCATTCATTTTAATTCCTGCACAAGGATGACATCTGCTCTTGATTCTTGTACCTTTACCTCTAATGAGAATCATCACAAATTCCTGACAAATCCTTCTTATTTACAGGTAGTTTAGATTTGTGAAAGTTGTTAAGAATCTTTCAGTTTCTGAATGCAAAGGGCCAAATTCTGACTTTGTGTGGTCTGCTGCCACGTTGCATTGTGTTTGTGTGAGGGAAAGTTGTGATCAAATTACCTCCCAAATTAGTTTCCAGTAAAGAAAGATTCATATTCCTGTCCAGTGTTGCTATATAAGACATAAAAGGCATTCTGTACCTGGCGTGGCTGGATTATGGAGAAGATCTACATGATAATATGATGGGGTAAAAATCCAAATTCATAACCTTATAAATGCAATCCTTTTGAAATTAAAAAAAGTGAATACCTGTGGCTTTGGAAGAACAGGAAGGAATTGTGTAGAATTTGCTCTATTAGATGCTCACAAATGGTTGGAACTTTTTACCGGAAGTGGCTCTTGGCAAGGACTTTCTTTTATAGTAAAAAATCTTTGGAATAGAAACTGAAATCAAGGGGTTGGAAATAACACTAAAATTCTCTCACCTCCCTCTCCCGGAGTCTGTTTTCTTTGTTCTTTACAGCTGTGTCACATCTCACTTGAGGTAGCAGCATAGGATAGGATACCATAGGATATTTATTCTGATCTAGAGGCTGAGGTATGTGCAACCACCAAGAGTTTTTTTCAACTCCCAGAAGAGAGTTTCACCTCCCATTCTTTCCTCCCCTGGTGCTGGAGTGGCTGTGTCTGGGCACTGATTACACAGGGCAAAACTGTGAAACAGCTGAAAGAGACTCAGGCAAGAGTGTGTGTGTGTTGGGTGGGACTGGGATTGCTGCCTTTTAATTTCCCCAGGCCTCCCAGGCTCTTTGCTGTTGCTCAGTGTGAATATGATTGCCCAAGCACCTTCCGTGAGACAGCTTGTCATCACTTTCATTCAGTGGAAAGAAATAGTTCTCTTCTCTGGTGAAAATATTGATAAAGTATTTTTTAATTCCTTTCTTTGGCATCACCTGCAGAAATAAAGCCAATTTCCCCTCCTAGTTAGGATCTATTTCTCATTTCCCCCCTTTCCTCACAAGTCAGTAAGGAATGTACTATAGCTCTGTTTCCCATCCTCAGAAACATTAACCTGCAGGTTCAGACCATTCCTGACATTCCCTGAAAAGAAGGTCCTTGGTTGTGTTTCCAGTGAGGGAAGTATTTAAAGTGGTCAAATTACAACCTTTTCTGTATGTACAAGGCAATTCTAAAACACTTCATTTAAGATCTGTATTTTTCACTGTGACCAATATTAAGGCTGGTGATATTCTGTTTTAAACTGGCTATAAAATTAAAGTAATTTCTGTTGAATGAAAAGTCTTTTTCCTTTATAGAATACCTCAGATTCCATAGTTTTATTGGATAGACTGAAGCCATGTTTTACTGTGAGGTTTTTGTATCACAAGGAACATCAGTAGCATGTGACACTGTGGTACTTCTCTCTTACAACTTCAGTTTTGTCAGATTCGCCAAGGCATTTAGTGAATTCCCGGTCAGTAAGTCATGTGTGGGTTTAAAAGCAGAGCCTCACAGTGTTTTGTCCTGGTGGTTTGCCCTTCATGCTAGAGATCCTTACATTTAAATAACCCAGATGAAAAGAATTTATACCGGCAGCCATCTAGCATTTATGTAAATAAGTGCCTGAGTTCATAAAGCAGGCTTTGGGTGTTTAAGTGGTTTATTTTTCACTAATCTACTTATGAATAAGAAAGACAGTTTTTGCCTTTTGTTTGCCAGTTAGAGCTGTGCCCCCTCTCACCCTTTGTGCTGCTGCTGTTATGTGAGAGTAGTGACTGCTGGTATGATTAAAACTTGAATATTAATTCAATTTTTAATCTTCTTTCTTTGCATGGTTGGTTACATAAAGCTAGCAGCTCACTGGAAGATTATTTTATGTAATGTTACAACATCATAGTGCCCTCAATGTAAGACTCATATGTTCTCAAGGAAAGGCTGGATCTGTTTAAGTCCATGAAATTCCTATTAATTTGAAGGAGACCAGAAAGTCCCACTCATTTTTCTTCCAGGCTCTCCTAAGACCTTGTGTGTTATTTGGCAAGTGACATTGCCTGCCATTTCTTCATCTGTTAAAAGGAAGAAAACAGTATTTACCTTCTTTAACTACTATGAGAAATTTTTGTACAAAAAATTGGGCAGGTCAACTTGATTGCATTTGTTCCTTTTAAAAATATTTCATATCTATTTCCAGTCAAAGGATGAAGTGTGTGTGCTTGAATTCCTTATGTAGTCTGTCTGTAAATGTTGTGCCCACTCTTTTACTCCAAACTATGTCTGTGGTCTCTCACGTGAACGTCTTCCAGTGTTCTGTGACATTCTCAATTATCTTTAGGTAAAGTGTTATGAATTCCTGTTGCTTGAAACAATCTGACTATGGTGACACAGCAGCTTTTACATTAAGAAGCAGGGTAGTTTTTACCTGCACCCACTCTGGTAATTAAATTCAAATCCCTTTGTGTCTGGTCAACAGCAGGAATTGCTGTGTCAAATGTCTAAGCAAACAGTAGGAGCAATTAGTGGCATGACAGGGTCTACAAGTGTTGCCAGGAAAGGAAAAGTTCAATTCTTGCTTCAAAAGCAGCAGCAGTGAGTGATGGGCAGAAGCAATTTCTTAACTGCCATCCATTCACTGATTAATGCTAAATGGAAGAACATGGGATTAAACATTTGTTCCACAATTTGTTCCTAACTGTGCGTATAAATGCTGATCCTGATTATTTTAGCTCCTATTTCCATTTTCTATGTTGTTGTAACAAATTTACATAAATGATGCTGTCTATCTGCTATTAGCAATGGTTATTCTGAGTGCTTGGGAATGTAAAGGTACATAAATGTTTGGAGACTAGAAGGAAATACGAAATAGTTGATGGCTCAAAGCTATCACCATGGTTTTCTGGTTGAAGGCCCTGCCATACCATGTTATCAGAGTGTCTGATACTTTAGATAGTATTCAGATTGCTGATACACTAAGTGATAATGACGGCTTGCAGAGAAATTTCTGACCCCATCATAATGATTGTCTGATGGGCACTTCTTTGATAAATTGCCTGATCTTAACCTGTAGTGTGAGTTTTGTCAAAGCTGACAGCAGGAATGACTGATCATGACATTGCTGAATGACTTATATGATAACTATAATTCTTCCTTCAATCTGTCCAAGATTCCCAGTTTTCATATCCATGTGTGTTTATATATATATATATATATATTTACTTTCCAGAAATTGTTGGAAACTTCTTTGTATTATTCGACCTCTGTGCTTTGTGATACAGGCAATCAATTTTGCTTGCAGTTCACCTCTTTGCTCAGACTGTCCTGATAAAATGCAGTGAACAGGTTTGTATATTATGTTCCCCAACAAATAATTGTTAGCTTATAGCAGCTGAAAAATAAATTATTCTTGAATACCACTGTGGGCCCTTTCCAACTAATTAATTTTTTCCATTCAACTGGTTTTGAATATCTCCATCTTGGTACTTGGTTCACTTGGAGTTCTAAGTGAACACTGGTTTTCATTTATTAAAGTTACCCTCTTTTACTGAAGCTACTTTTGCCAGTAGTCTCATGTTTTTCTCCTTCCTGAGAAGATGCTCTGCAGAAAGAGTGAGATAGTCCTTTAAACTGGAGTTTTTTTAATCTAGGATGGCTTAGAAAAAAGGGAATGTTTTTCACAGGAAAAGGGGGAAGAGAAACTAAACTTGTGTTGTCATTAGAAAGGAATCTCTCACCTGAGTCCTGTCATGTGAAAACAGAAGGCATCTCATTGTGTCTCCTACTTGTTCACTGGTGTGGGGCTGGAGGCTTACTGTGAACACATTATTTTAATGACAAGCATCAGAGTCGGACCAGAGCAAAGCCAGAGGCTGGTATTCATCTTGGTCGGAGAGGAAATGGCCTCTAATCCAGTGTTTTCCTGCTGACTGGAGCCAGCCGCGAGTCACTTTGTCTTCCAGAAACTGTGTGAAAAGTGTCTGACAGCTGCTGCTCCATACAGTTGGACTGCTGAGCTCTTCATAGTTCCTGGGTATCTCATACAGCAGGTGAACGCTGGCAGAGAAAACTAGGGCTGATCTCTTCTGCTCAGTTGGGTCTGTGGGGCTGAAGCGTTTGGTGTCTTTAGTGGAATTTGAGAGTGATTGTTCTGTGCTCACAGCATAAAGATTTCTGGTGGCTTGGATTTCAATCCCTTTCATCTATTGTATATTCTTTGTTTCCAGTTAATTCAATCTGAAAACACCTGAGACAATTCTAACTTAGAAATATGCAATGGAAAATTGAGAAACCCACACGTTTTTACAAGCTTCAAATCCAAAGAAATGAGTACTTTAGGATAAACTGCATCATCTATCACTTATAAGTTCCAGTATTATGGGTTCCTCCTGTATTTTTTGAACATATTTATCATGTTTATCTGATAATTAATGATAAACCCTGCAATTTTACAAAGAAAGCAGAGGCAAAGTAGTCATTACGCAAAAAATTCCCGTCTTGAACAGCAGTTCATATTAGTACTTTCTAAGTTAGAGGGAAACCATTTTGTAATGTTTGTTATGCTCTTCTCTGTTTGTTAGTCTAGTTATAATTGTAATAGAAGTTGAAAGTAAAGACAGATTGTTTAAAACAGATGCCTGCTACACCTGTAATTTTGAAAGAAGATAACATTTATCCTGGTGTGAATTTTGCAAATTTAAAGAAGTGGGTTTGAGAAGAAAACAGAAGGATAATTATTGCTGAGGAAGAAGAAGGAGGCTTGGGAAGCTTTGTTATTCTCACTCAAATATTTTATTTTTTGCATTTGTTGATCTAGAAGAGCACAAAAATATTTGTTTGGTTTCTTATACAGATTTTTTTTTCTGTGCCCTGGTGCTTTCGTAGATCCGGCTCACAGAAATTGGACTCTCAAGTGCCATTAGCTTTTAGTAAGATGGTTGGCCCCTTCAACCCCAAGGAGGATTGTAATAAATAGAGACAATAGCATTGTCTGTGCTCTTAGTATCACTGATGGAAATAAAGCTACAGGAGATGCCCAGTAGAAATAAGCACCATGTAGAGCAGTTCATGAGGAGGGAAGAAGGGCTTCTTTATCACGATGAGCTGGTGTAGCCACCTCCCTGCTGAAAGGAAAACTGTAGAACATGTTCCCATTCTGCTGGGAAATGCATCCAAGAACTGCTGATTATTGCTAAAGGACACAGACAAACCAAATAACAGGAAACACAGTTCCTGGGAGAGCCACACAAATATAGATTTTAATTTTATAAACTTAAATACTTACAGGAAACTTTTGCATGCACTTACTGTGTTGTGTTTCCATGAGGGAGCTCAGATAAACTGCTGAATTGCACTGGCTGCTGAAAGTACCTTTGGCAAAAGCAGCTCAAGGGTACTTTTACTATTTCACTGCTGGTATAAACATAAAAAAAAAATCAGTGTGTTTTCTGTTTTCTCATATCATGTTGGCTTCAATACTTCATATTTTACTAATAAAGCCCCAGCAGTCAAAAAAACTGTATTTGTGCCTGTAACAATTGAACACGGATACATTTATATGTGATCTCTCCCGGGCACTGAATCTGAGAAAACATAGGCAGGAAACTCAGCACCTTCTCATATTTTCTGAAGGATTCCATGAGGATACACAAAACCTTGCATCAGTTTTTTTGCTTGTTTATATATTTTAATTCCCACCACTATGGCTCCTTCCCTGTGGATTCACAGCTGGTATAAATTAGTAGTGCATTATTGTTTTCAAAGGTTATCCCAAGTAGCTTCTGCTTACAATCTGTCCCTTGATGTTCCCTTTGTTTAGATGGTTTTAGTTATGCTGGCCAAGTTTTGATGAAATTTGAGTGCTGTGCAGTTATTGTATGTCATTTATTATCATATAATCTGACAAGCTGAATGTTTGACACACATACTTAAAAAAGTGAACACAGGAAAATTATGGAGGGAAAGGAAAACATGTTCTGTTAATCATTAAAATACATTGATACTCTTACGTGTTATAAAATCTCATTTTTACAGTTAAAACTGGGATTTTTAAGGAACTTGTTGAAGCTGAATAGTTTTGACATGGAATGGTTTCAGCCCTCCTAGCTGTAGAGCAGGATTCTGTCATTTAACTTATGTTCAGTATTTAAATATTAAAGCACTTCACTTAAGTGAAGATGTTAAGAAAAACTTGCTGTTCATGTTTTCTCTTTTACTGGATCCTCCATGTACCACAGTTGTTTCCTATTTCATAAAGATTTTGTTTGGGTTTGATTTACTCTTCTCTATCTTCAGCACAGCGAGGCTGCTGCTTTCTGTGAGGGCAAAGAAAAGACACCTACATTTGATAAGACTGAACATTCCCGTGCACATATACGATGTGTAATTAAGAGCAAAAAAGAAAGAGACACTGTGAATTAGCTTAGGTGAATGCAATGTCAAGTAAACGAGTGAGAAACATATCTTTAAGAAACAAAAGCCCCCCGCAAACTAGAAATGTTTCTCAATGATCTTCTGCTCTTCAAGATCTCACTTGTGGCAGAGATGGGACCAAATTTTCTTCACACCTTGTCTATGTGTTTACACATCTCCTTCTGTGAGTGACAACTAGAGGAACTCATTGATTGTCCTGATTTTTTTTCTACTGATAGAAAGGAAATTACTTGCAGTTGCAGGACTGATTGCCTGTCTCATTGCAGCACTGAACATATTTTTTGCTGTTTTCTGGGCCAGAAACTGGGCACTAGAGTTCAATACAGGAAATAATTTAACTACTGGACAAACTAGTTCTAAGCTTCCCAGTAACACAGAAAAATGACACATAATTTCAGACAAGTGGTTTTCAGTATCTGGTTTATGACCACAGTGGTCCATAAGCTATTCCTAAAGAGTTTGCTGATGGTAACTGAGAAAAAAAAAATCTATTGCTGTTTGAAGTGAATTTTGTGCACAGATCAAGGAAGTTGTAGGACTTCTATGTAGCTGTAGGGCCCTTTGTCAGCTGTAGGGCCCTGTGCCAGCTCTCACTGGTCTCAGAATGGCAGATGTATGGAGGTCTAGTAAAACATCAATTTCTGGCTTCTTGTTAGGAGTGGCACTGTGTACCAGAAAAATAACTGTAGTTAGCAGCTAGTCATCTCCTGTTCCACTTTCTTTACTCAGAATATGAGTGTGTTAGGGATTTAGTGGCTCAAATTTCAGAAAGCAGGGTGGTGTACAGCAACAGGACAAGGTCTGAACAGCAAAGTTCACTCCCTGTGAAAATCAGGGAGTTAAAACTGGAGAACTCAGAGTTACAGTTCTACTACCATTTTTCCCACAAATGTTTGGCAGCAGAGGTTTTACCTGCATTCATATTTTATGACAGAAACATTCCAAGGGAATTTAGTTTTGGAGAAAAAGGAGCCTGTTGGTAGTATGAAGTTAGCCCTGGGGTACCAAATATTTGGCAGTTAAATAGCTGAGAAATTAATCTCTTAGCCATTTCTTTTCTCTGTTTACTGCCAATCTCATGTCAAAGTGCTGGGAGTTTAAACGGTTTGGTGTTGAAATTCATTCTGCACCCTTTTCTCAACAAAGGATCTTGTGGAATAGGGGAAGGGAGGTATCCCATTGTGTGTGAAAATAGTGCAGAATTGCTTAATATGAGAGTCATAATAAGTTGGTGGTTTTAAGGGGGTCTAACTTCAAGGATCAAGTTGGGAATCCAGTTGAGTATGGAATATGTGTCAGGAATGCCCCTTTTGGTCTCACTTCTACAGCAAATGGGTGAAAGATTGTACCTTTGAAACATAGGTGATTTTTCTCTCTTTCTGGCTTAATTCTAGAGGAATGAAGCCATGCTGACTAGAGAACAAATTTGGACTAGCTACAGTAAATACATTTCAGCTACTCCAGGTTCATGATAGCATGAGAAGAGTCTGTTTTATGCTGTCTACTCATGAGCATGGAATACCTTTCTCAATGAACAGAAAACTAGTCAGATGGGAATGTAAGAATCTTAGAATTGTGATGTATGTATGACCTTCCAGGACTGTTGGGAATGGCATTTTATAGCTGTAGGTAGGCTGATGGGGTCCATGCTTTAGAAAAGCAGGATATGTTTCACTGTTGGTGTGAAATCCTTGCTGCTGGATTGAAAAAAACAAACAAAAGACTGTGACAGGAGAGTGAAAGAAACAAAAACTCTTTTCCAGGAGTTGGTAACTCTTCTGTCCGTGTCTAGCATTGTTCTTGTGGCAGATTATGCTCACCCTTTACGTGCCCACCACTGCCTTTGGCCCAAAAAGTTGTAGTGACAAGACCCACCTGTACAGAAGACTCATTGTCTTCTCTGGAACTTCGTAGGATGTAATTGGAAGAAAGACAAAATCATAGAATGGATTTGGTTGGAAGGGAATTTAAAGTTCATCGAGTTCCAGCCCCCCTGGCATGGGCAGAGACACCTCCCTGTGACCAGGTTGCTCAGAGCCTCATCTGACCTGGCCGTGGGTCCTGTGCTGGCACCCCAGAGCTGGATGTGAACCTTCTCTCTGCACTTGCTACTTTACTCATGACCTATCAGAAAAATTGTTAATAATAATTTCTTTTGTTGCCTTCTCTTCTTTCCAGTTTAAGATTAAATTATTTTTTCCCCCAGTGACTAAAATTCCACAATTTTTTACAGTTGTATGAGGTGTCAGGTAATTCATGTCAAGAAGCTGTTGTACAGGTGATGAGGGTTTGACAGGGTAGGCTTCCCAACAGGGTATTCTCATGTCTTTTCTGTATATGCAGTGTGTCTTTGAGAAGAAGAAAGAAAAAAATACCTCTTTGAAACACTAAAATTTTTTGAAAGTTTGTGTGTCACAGGAAGAGTCCAAATTCCAGGATTTTCCCGAGGCTATCTGGGGGGCCTGTTTCATAACATTTTCATTAGAAAATGAAGCTACTTTTCATAAGTTTTCTAGCTGACTCTTTAATTTTTTGACTTGAAATTTTGGCATGGCAGTGGCACAGCACATGCCACCAGAGTTCAAAATGTCTCCCTAAATATATTGACCCAATGTGCTTTGTCTATTATACTTTGTGTCATGTTTTAGGGAGAGGCTATAAATCAGTATCTTTAAACTCTGGGAATATTCTTTAGAAAGGCTATTGCCCTGAAGGATGTAATCCTGCACTCCAGAGTACTTTACAGGGGAGTGACAAAACAGGGAATTTTATTTACAGACAATTGCTGAACACTGTTACAATTTATCAGTTGTTCACAAGAAGAAGAAAAGTCAGGATGAGAGAAAATAAAGGCTATGTTAGACTGCACGCAAGCAGAATAAATCCAGAGAGTTTGAATTGTGAGACCGCTGCAATCAGGAAAAGATCATGAATGTGGTTTGAAAAGTATCAGACATTTCTTTAAAAAGGAAGATTGCTTTGTTTTCTTTTAGGACAGAGAATGATGGAAAAGTTGCTTCTTCAGAAAGGGATTCTTGCACAATGTTCCTACTCTTCTCCAAGTACTCTAAAATTGGTAATTCCATAGGAGAACTTGTAACAGAAGCTAAACTTACTATTCTGTCTCTGGAGGTGCTTTTCCTTTTCCATTGCCTACAGAGGCGGATGACTGACACTTGTGTTGTTAAACTACAGGTAGGATATGTGAATGCATCTACAATTAATCTGATTCTCAGGTCATCTCCTGACTCCAGGCAAAACTCACAGAAAAGCTTCAATTATAGTGATGTTAATACTAAAACCATAAAACATAAGGGATGAGTAAGTTTATCCTTAGTTCTATAAAGAATAAATTAAAGATGGTAGCCAGCTTAGAAAGTCCCTCGAATGTTTGCAGACAAAACTGGGAGAACATGTTAAGTTTATGTCTTACCTTTATAACCCATTATGGAAAACTTGAAGATAGTGTGAGCTTGATGAACCTTGGTCTGCAATGTGGGAATGATTTTTGGTTCTTATGGTATAACAGTACTTTTAATAGGCTGGGATGTGTGGTCAAGAGAAATTACTGTACAGCAGAAACCAGGGTCTGATAATCACAGTTACCCGGTCAGACTAAAATCTGCGCCTCAGCCCACAGACAGGCACATTGTGTTGAGTAAAGACACTTTCTGAAATGCCTGTTTAGGCTTCTTTGAAGTAACAGAAAGTAAAGAAAGGTGAAGTATTACCATTTTAAAAAGTTTGGATAACTTCAGAAATTTTAGGCAATTGGGGCCATTAAAGTCATTACTGCCATGAATGAGATGATGTGATGAGGTGATTTCAGTCATCTTGAAAGTGGTGGATAGACAACGGTTAGCAAAGCAGCTGCAGAAAATGCATAGAGATTATTCCCCTCTGCGAGAGCTTCTTGTGATCAGTATTATAATTCTGTAATTCCTATGTCCACTCTGGAAATCCATACTGCTGTTCATAAGCATTCATGATCTGATGTGTTAAAATATTAGAACTTCTTTTTGCATTTATATTAAGAACAATGACCAATTGCAAGTAAAGCATCTTCATGTTACAAATTTCAAATAAAAGAGATTAGTTTTAAAGGACACACTCTTGCAGTGAATCTAGATGCAGTATTATGCATAGAGAGGATAAAACTATCTAGAAATCTACCACGTCTCATCTTGTTACAAGCATGCATTAGTGATAATCCTACACAAGTTGGTGGTGTAACTCTGGAGTTGTACTGACAGAGCATCAAAACAATCCTATCAGTTGAAGCAAAAGCAGCCAAGTTATTATGGCTGGTATAATTGAGATCATAATCAGTCCCATGCTCTTTTAAAACCATTAGAACATATAATAGTGATGGATTAAGTTGTTCTCTTACAGCAATGCTTTAATTCTCAAATGAGATCAACCATCACTTTCTTCCCCATGAAGGAAATCAAACCCAGAGATACTGACCACAGTGCTCCTTGTGATGTAAGCCCAAGGCGTCACTTCTGCTTTATTCTGGATTTGTAAAACCGTTTTACTACTTGTGCAGATAATACAGCAAGCATTAGGACTAGCTCTGCTAATTTAAATACCTCTCCATATGCTGGAAGGGAGAAAGTGTTTGTCACCAAATGCTTTCAGGCTTGCCCAGACACGACGGTTTCATGGGCAGTATAGAGGCTTGAGTAAGTGTTATATGGACAGCTCAAGAGTCCTCAAGTTTAGGCATTTACTTAAAAAAATTTCATTACCAGACCTGAAGCTCATTTATCCTCCTATGCTTTGTGTACTAAATCCATATCAGCAGAACAGTGAATATGCTTTGATTCTGATTTTCTGATATGTTTATACTCTTTTCACATCTCTTCATATCTACAGAAGATCACAGGCAAATTATGGGTCATATTTTAATCCTACTTGAAAACTGAAAAGTCCTTCAGTTGTTAACAAAGTTTGTGTGTGTTCAGTATAGAGATTTTTGCAACAGAATTAAAGGCACTAACAGTCCCTCTGGGTGGTGGAAAAATTCTTGCTGTAGGGGGAAAAGCAGATAAGAAATGGCCCAGTAAAAGCATAACCAGATCTGAGCTCAGCAGATCAGCTCAGAGTAGTACAAGCAGCAGAAAGGTGCTCCAGTTAAATGGAGATGAAGATTCTGACTTTTGGATTACTAATGCCCAGCTTTGATATCAGTCTAATGTCCTTTTGAATCTTGGAAGATTCATCATGTCAAGATCCCTTCAGCAGCATTTCCTGCTTGTAGTGTACTACATGGTTTCCTTTGGCTTTGAGCTCATATGTTAGAGTAATGAAGGATTTGACAGAAAAAGGCTCATGTTGCCTCTTTTGGGGACCCTGCTGCTGAAAGTCTTTGTCTGTAGATGGGACAGTTTGCTCATGTAGATCATGTTTCTGTGATTTGCTGCTGCAGCTATCTGACAGAGTGGAAGATTGCAGCTCTCAAGGTCATTCCAGAGTATCTTGTTTCATTTCAGGTTTTTATTTTATTTAGCGGGCTTGGATGTTTGTGAAAGCAGTTTTTATGTGCTGAGGATTTTTCTGAGTTTCATTACCTGACAGGGTCTCAGTTACATTTCTTCTAACACTTGTGATATTATGCTCTAAATCCTTGCCTTAGCCCTGGTGTCAATGGGGACACAGAAACCTCTCTCTCTTATTTTATTTTGTGGGGACATTAATTTCTGTGCTGAAACCAAGCAGGGGGACATGCCTACATGCACAGCACCAAATGGAGTGCAACATACTCTCCAGGATCTGTACAGGGCCACAGCTGGGACTTTTGGAACTGCTACAGGGAATGACAGGTGCTGGAAGGGCTTTACCTGGCTGCAGTATTTTTGACATAGTTCAGTTTCATTAATCCCTCAGGGACTGTGTTGCCTCATCTGTCCCTTTATACACACATGACTTCAGAGTGCTGCAAACTGGAACTGTGCAGGTAGAAACTTCTGGGTTCCATTTTGAATACAGCACAATTTTTAGTGGAATCCAGGCTTTGCTGCTGTTATGGGAAAAAGTGTGGTATGTGCAGCCTTCCTGTAAGACATAGGAAATATTGCTGAATCCACTGGGAGTAAGATGAAAGGATATGATGGATATGGTGTCTTTTTCTTTCAAGTTCTGTCAGGAGCACTCAAGAGGGAGGTGGTAAGTCAAAGTTCTTTTTTTCTCTTTCTGATAATTGGAAGGAAAGTATTCAGATCTTCTCTATTTAGGTAAAAATTAGATTTGATCTTGGATGAACATCAGCCTATTGACCAAAACGCAGGACTTCTGTATCTTCTGTCAGTAATGTAAATCTAGTTCTTTTTTTCACTCAGAATCTTTAATCCAATGCAAATCCAAGGTGAATATGTGGATAATTCTTGAGTTGATCCAAATGGCATTTTCTAACAGTCTTGAAGAGAGAAAAATTATCCTGGTCTGTTTTGAATGTTTTCTACTTTCTCTTTTCAGGGAAAAAATCATTTACCAAAGCAATTGTAATTTGTGTGTGTTGTTATGCATTTTTCTTTATTATTTCATAAAGCAAACTTCGGTGACATGCTGTTCTTTAAAGATGTGGGTGTGAGTCAACTATAAGGTTGAAATAGGTTAGGGAATGCAAAGAGCACAAAATTAGGTGTGATTTGCTGAACTGAAGAATATGTGAACATACAAACAACTTCGTGTAGTTTCTAGCAGGTGGATCTCTTTTTCACAAAGGAAGTCTTTATGAAAATGTGAATTACCTTCTGTAATCACTGAATAATTAGAACTGATCCAGCAGTTCAGTCCTTACTCCTGTTTACAATGGCATACTCAGCTGTGTTTGTGCGAGAAGCTCAGTTTGGAGGCAGAATGGAAACTCCCATTTCTACCTTATCCTTACAAGTGCTAGGAGAGTGTCTGCAGGGATGGACCAATTTTTAATTTTTTTTCCTTTCAATTTTCTGTTGTTCATTATTGTTTTTGCTCTTGTCCAAACACAGATTTAAGTATGCTGAATTTACTGAGTGCCAGACAAAGCTACAGTGTTCCTTAGCTTTTGCCTCCCTGGGTATGAAATCTGCTCAGGGAACAACTCATCTTCGTTACTGGATAGTAACAACAAATATAAATTCCACTCGTATTTGTGACAGAGTGAATGAGCAGAGGATTATGAATGGACTTGTATCATGCTGTGCAAGGAGAGGGATTGATGGTCATTTTCTCTGATGGTTCAGAACAGTCTAAAACCCTTCAGGTTGATTTAGACTAATCCCAATACTTGACACAAGCATGAAGTGCTTTTAGTTTTGGGTGCAAATTTTGGGCCATCTGTAAAAACAGCAATCCCCTCTGTCCTTGAAAGCTGTCAAGATACAGGCCCTGAAATGCCCTGCTGTGCAGAACTGCACCAGCACCATCAGGGATGGTGTTCTTCTGGAGGTGTAGGAACTGGAGCTGGTGGCAATATTAGGAATGTCTCAAAAAAAAGACCAGACTAATACAGGTGCTGACGCTGCCTGGAGCAGGAAATGAGGGGGATTGATTTGCAGAATGAAATGCAGTCTTAGATGATCTATTGTGGATAAAAAGAAACCAGGCATCTTTTTCCTGTCAGTTCTCTAATTATTCTAATTGGAAAGGGAAGAGGCCATTGTGAAGGATAACATAAACACCTGAGAGTGCACTTAAACACAAGTAGCACTGAAAAAATGCCAACTCCTTCTCAAGTGTACACTTGTTCTCTGACTGAAGTTAGCCTTGAAATTTGCATAGCAAAAGGTTCAGCCTAAGTGGCAGCACCAGAGTGGGATACATTTAATTAAAGACAACAGCAAAGGTAAATGATACTCTTTATTTTTTTCTTCCTTTTTTGCTTTGCTTTGCTTGATTAGGAGCTACTTGTTTCAGCAACAGGTGAATAGAGCAAATCTGTTTGGCACACAAGGGCATAAAGAGGGGGAGGGATCAGAGCTTTTGGATGTTCCACATAAGAGCTGGATTTCCCCAAGCTGCCATCTGCATTGTAACTCATATCTTGGAGATCAGCGAGGCCCCATGATAGCACTTCAAGAGTGAAAAATTGTTTGCCAGAATGGCTCATGTTCACTCTAAAAATAGGGCCATGTAAGAATTCTCAAGGAAATTCTTCTGTAATTATAAAGGATTCCAGCTTGAATTAAATGAGGCCAGTGAAAACTTGCTTGAATATTAAGCCTGGATTTACCAGTATGTGTGGGGAATTGTTTTGCTGCCGTTCCCAACCTTCTTTTCCCCACCTGAAAAGTATGGCCTCTTTTCCATTTCTATGGTTCTTAGTATCATATCGTGCCATATCTGAAAATGTTCAAAACTTGACACTTATAGGAGACAGGGAGGGAGAAGATATATAACAGAACATATATATTAATATCTACTAATAAAAATACCTTAAAATTCCCATTTATTCTTACTGTTGGTCACTGTTAGGCCAGAATTTAAAGACTACTGATACTAGATAGAGTGATATTGTCTTTCAGTATCAGGCTTTCAGGATCCAATAGTTTTACATAACCATTACCAAGGTTCTCAAATTCAGTCTAACAGAACTTGTCTGGGAAAGTTACCCTATTCAATTTTGAAGGGTATTTGATCAATTCTTTTCTCCACAATGATCACAGCAGTACAGGCTTCTAAGCCCCACACTGTTTCCTCAAATATACAGCCCATTTGAAGTCTCACAGAAAGTCAGTGACTGTTACCTGCAATCAGCACAGTCGGTAACCTGGAGTTAAAATATCTTTAAAGGATAGAAGTCAGCATAAATGTTTCTCGGGTCTTTAAAGGTAAAGACATATGCTTGTGAAGATGTCCTGTAAAATACAGTGCTGCTTTTGTTCTTCAATGGGAATTTGAAGGAGTTCACGAGAACCTGTAACACAGACTTCAGAAAGTTTCACAGAGCTGTTGCAGAGCCTGTTGGGGTTGAACAGGGACAGTTTGGGGTGCTGCTGTCAGCCAGGAATCTATTAAATGCCCAAGGAAATTCAGGATTGTTGATTCTTTCCTTATTGGTATTAAAATGGAGAAATGAAGACTAGAACTACAGCAGAAGAAGAAAGGCTTAGTTAAGGCTTCTGTCAGTTCCTGCTGAGTGGCTGCATGTCGCATTGCAACAGCTAGCACTAATCCAGGGATCAGATCTCTGCCAGGCTCAGTGTCCCTTAGACCTCTCCTGAGAGTGTCCAGGGGTAGATGCATGAAAGGTTTACTGCCAGAGTCCTTGGCTCTGTTGAAAGTGCTTCAACATGTCTTTATTTTTGTCTTGTGTTTAACATATAGACAGAGCAAGGCCAGTGCACCACGGGTCACACTTCACCACAGCTCTGCTTGCAGAGCTTGTTGGTACAGTGCAAATGAATTTTTTTCTTTTTCTTCTACAGAAAATTATTGAAGAAAAATCCTCTTTAAGAAACAGGTAAACTTCAGAGAGGGAAGAAATAAGTAATTCTTTACAAATCTGTAGGAAGGTTGTTGCTGACAGTGACTTCACTGCTTAGGGTTTGAGAGCTGACTGTCACCTACAGATTAACTTCTGATTGTGCACTCTTTAAGGGTATGTGAATTGCGTTAATATTTGCACTTGTTCCAGTCTCTCTGAGTTTATGAGAGAACTTGCCAAGTTCTTGTAGTCTGCACACTTTGTGATCTTGCAGTGCTTTCTGGAAAAGCCCTGGAGGGCCAACACATCATTTGGAGATGTAAGCTTATAATGTTTTGTTTTCAAATCCATGAAGAAAAATAGGTAGAGAGCAAGCTCTGCTTGGGAGGGAATACCCTGATGTGATTTATAAATCCACATGGATTAATCTATCAACTTCTGATTTATGAAATGTATTATGTTGACCAACTATATTACTATACTGATTCAAAAGTCTTGAAATTAGTATGAAAACCAGCAATCCATCATAACATTGAATTATGTGCCACTGAGGCGTAGCAGTATCTCTCAAAATTCTTGATTTGTATTCACCCTTTTTGTGAGTAAAATTCATGTTACCTAATAGCCTTCTTAGAAAAATATGTTCATATGCTTGATGGACAGAATACATTGCCAGCTTTCTAGGCTTTCCATTAGGGCAAATAAGGTTTACCAAGCTTTGGAATTTGTCAGTCTGATGCAACTGCCTGCTTAGAAAGAAATTTCTGTTTAAAAAAGCATAGACCTTTGATCACTCACATTTTTAAAATCAATGACTCTTTCTGACAGTGTATCTTGCAAGTGATTATTATTGCTAGAAGCTGGGAGAAGAAAGGACTGAAAGTTCAAGCAGAGGTTGAAGTTTTGGATATCAGCCATGGTGTGGGTCCCCTACTAATATTGCAGAGGTATCTAAAAAGGAATTTTGGCATTAACTCATTGTGTTGCAGTCTTCTTCAAACATAAACTGATCTTGAGTTTAATACCATTATTAATGTTTTTCCAAAAAGACCTTTCTTGTACCAGCAGGAATTTCACCTCAGAGTTATAAGTGTAACTACTGTCAATATTGAATGTGCTTCTTTGCTGGGCATCTCAGGTACAATTACATCTTTGTCATATTTGAAGTGCTTGGAAGGGGAGAGATGTCTCTGGTAAATTTGAGTCTACTTTATCTGCAAGAACACTTTGCTAAAGAAGCTGGTTTTTCTCTATGGGGGCTTTATTTTATTACATTTAGACTTATGCCTATGCAACTGAGATCACAGTTCTAGTCTGGTAGATATGTAGGGTGAGATAGTGTCTGTGCCCAAAGAAAATCCCATCTAAAGGAGGAATAGAAGAGAGAACATGTAGAAACTCTTGAAGAAGAACAGGTTTTATATTGTCTTACTGAATTTCTCAGTTATTTTTGACAATGAAGACTTCACAGAATGAAATCTGGTATGTTCTCACTGTCAGAAGAGTTGAAAATCTCTTTCAGTACATTTGGTATATGAAATATACCTGTATGGATGATGATACAGTTTGGAAAAAAAAAAATAGCATACTGGGTAGGCAATTCTTTTATTTTTTATAGTTATATTACCCACCAACACTGTTTCAGTGCAAGTCCAGGTATATCCAGATAAATGAAGAAGTGACTAAAATTGAGAGGTAACTAAAATTGATACTGGTCCTCTCAATCTTCTCATGACCCTGCACAAGCACATGGGGATGGTTAAAGAACACCATGTACAGGGACCAAGGGCATCTTTGTGGGGGCCTTATCACAGAGGAAGGCACAGATATAAATTTGCCTGAGCAAAGACTTGAAAAGTAAGAAAGATATTTAGCTCAATCAACAGAAGTGGCACTGGAGATTGTCTTTAGAGCCTTACTTCTTTAGCAACAATATCTAAGGCTTAGATTTCCTTTTAATAGCAAAGTAATGGGTCATATAGCACTTGGTTCCTCGTTACCTAGAAATGGAGGGGATAAAGCAGATTAAATCAGCAAGACAACGGAATTACTTGATTAAGTTCTATATTTTAATAACTCATGGTCTGGAGGTTCGTTGAAAAGGCCACTGAAATCAAGGAAACTTCACTGAATTTGAAGAAGGCTCTTGAGTATTATATTATTGTTGCATATTCGTTTACCTGCTTACTTAACGTTGCCATTTAGCTCTGTCTCTTAAGTGGTGGCTTCACATAGACATGCTATGCATTATCCACAAACTGACATCTGGTAGCTGAATTTGTACAGCTCTTTTGAGGCTCAGGCCCCAAATCAGTATTCTTTCAGCACACACTGGTGTGTGGCTGCTCCAAGCAGCAATGTATGGCAGGCTCACGCTGCAGCTGCAGGCAGTTTGCTGACACTACATCCACAGCACAGCTTTCTGAGATGGGATTTTTTTCTCATTCTCCTTTTGTAGATGGCTCAGTTCTTCCTTTAGAAAGGCTGAGACCGATTACAATGGGGTTCAGACCGAGTTGTCTTGAAACAAGTGTTTTTTCAGTGGCAGCAGGAATAAGTTAAAATGAGCAGTGCCATTTCCCCCTTCCATAGCTGTATAATCCTTCCACTGAGTGAAGAAACCTGCATCTCCTTATAGCAACAATGAATTCAGTTTGTTTCTGTATACGTGAATCCATAATGGCATGGGAGGGGATAAATGTTTTATACAGTCAATACTGCTCCATTTTTACCCTCCTTACATATAGAACTCCAGAACAGCTGATATGGTACAGGGTGGCTGTCTACAGCCATTAACTGTCACCAAAAGTAGCCTGTTCACTGTGCTGACAATCAGAAATAATGCCAAATGGATTGTTCTGGCACAGAGGTTCTGTGAATGTTTGGGATAGTCATGAAATACTTCTTGAGTGTCCTGCATTTTGGGAGATCCTCGGTGTGATATAGATATCCTGTTGCAGATTAAACTGGAAAAACATAGACCTGGTGCTTGAAGACTTTTCTCTTTTATAAAGAAATTAAGCAAAAGCTAAAGCATGCAATTCTATAGGCCATACGACAGGGATGCAACTGCTCTTTAACACTGTTTCCGTGTGCAGAGCCAGACTGTCAAAGAAGCATCAAATGAACCTCCACACTGGTGTTTCTGATATCACTCACATAGCTTGGCTGTGAACTTGGTTCAATTGCCATACTTTGGGGTTTTCTTCTTCCAGGTGTTTTGTTCATTTTACCTTCACGTGTGCTGTCTCAGAATTATATTCTCAACTATGGCTTGAATAATTAAAAGGCCTTACTAAAACTTAAGGCTGCACAAAAATACACTTCGTGATATGTATCAGTGTTACACTGGAAGCTTTAATAAGCCAGGATTTTATCCATGCACACCTTTATATGTATACAATCCCAACATACACATCCAGTTATGAGTTTCTGTTTGCACTGCACCAGTTAATGCAAATATGGGGGCACTTGCAGAGGAAATCAGGGTCGCTGAGCCAGTTTTTAAAATCTCTAAATAACACATGTTCTGAGGAATTTTGTCATCCAAAACAAACAACTCGGAGCTTTTATTTTTGCTCCTAACTTTTCTTCAGTGATGTGTCCTATTTTGAAATTTAGAGCTGTTAAGCAAATAGTAAAACAACCGGGCTGAGTTACTGCCTGTCAGGATCCATCTCGCTCTGATCTGTTCTTGAGTGTCACCAAAGTTTGAATTTACCTGCTTTGGAGATAATTTCAGTTCCCTGCTGTGTTTGAGAACTAAGCACAGCCTTTAGGGAAAATGGAGGGACAGTATGACATTTATTAGCCCAGCTGTTTATTGCACTCACCTGTTTCCAAGGTCTGAAAGGCTGAGTTTTTTTTCTCCTCTAGCTCTGAAAAATGAGGATTGTATAACAGATTGTGAAAGCTGAAATGGTGGTATGGGTCTTTTAATTTCTTTCCTTGTTATTTTTTTTAAAGCATACTTTAAAGAAATCCATAAAGCCTAATGAGTAGTACTTGAAACTCATCTGTTGTATGGTTGCTACGTCGATCACAGCCTTTCACCTCCCAGCTGGGCATTGAGCTGGTAAAAAAAGAGTTTAAATATGATCTTCCTGACATCAACAAGGCAACTGAATTATGTTTCAAAGGGAGGGAAAGAAATGCAATTTTTGAACATCTTTGTGGTCAGGAGGAGGGGAAGTTTTAGGGCTTTGTTCTCTTCTTTCTGGAGCTTAGTATCATTTATGTGTAATTCCACTGCTGTCAGGGGATGTAGAATTGCAGTGGGAAAGGAAGCCAGCCCTTCACGTGTGCCTTTGCAGCAGGAAGGAACAGAACAAGACTGATTCACGAGGGAGTAAATTCCATGTCGTGGGCAAGAAGTTGTGGTCTTGCTGCTACCTTCAAACAGGATGGTTTGGTCCTTCACCAGGAGGTGCTGGGTGAGGTTTTGTTCTCATGAGTGCAAAGTTCAAGAAGCAGAGAGAGGATTTGCCTGTTGGGATTTAGAAAACGGCAACCCTGTAATCTCAGGCTGCATTGATGCATCGTGGTGGAAAGAGTGCAAACACTTCAGTGTTGACTGGATTGTGCCATCATATGGTGAGCACTTCTCAGAGATTAATAATCATCCCCTGGGAAAAGGAAATTCCTATAAGTGAATGTCATTGGTCATGTGAGAGTGGGATGAGGTTGTAAGGTCACATTGAAATTTGAAGTGTACAGGTAATACTGTCCTCCAGGATTTCAGGCTGTACCTGTTAAAATGGCTCTTCTGTTAAAAAAATATTTTAAAGAATATTGACATCACTGTTAATTTGCATTCTTTAAGCAAATTTCCCCCCTAAAAACCCCAGAGATATGAAAGAAATTAATCTTTTCCTAAAGCTGCTAGTCAAAAACCAGCCAGTTTTCATACAGTGATTCATAGCTGAGCTTGAATGCAAATATAAGGAGGATATTCTAGATTGTGTATGTAAGTGATCTTATAAAAAAGTTCATTTGTAAATGACCATTTATTGCTGGCTACTAGAAATGATTTATGGCACTTCTCAAAGATTGAGTCGCTTATTTCATGTGCCCACAAAAAAAGTGATGGACGTTTATGTGCATAATTTAAACTACACGTCTTGCCTGTGAGCAGTACTGCATTTTAAGTTTTTGCCAATTATGTCTGTCACAGCAACTCCCTCATTGCTGGTATTTTTTAGCAACACAATAATGTCTCTCAAACTGAAACAGCAGGTGTAATAGCAAGAAACAAGCTGCTGTATACCCCCCAGAATACCCAGAAAAGACTTTTTCAAGTTAGTTCCTACGCAGGATGGTAGGAAGCTAGGTGTGGCTAAATTGTTCATGGGTTTGCAAGAGACAAATAAATTCTGAGGGAGATGTATACGTGATGCTGTGTACTCTAAGATGAGCTTTTCATCATGTCTACAGCAATTTCACTGACTTGCTGAGAGGTGCTGGTGAAGCACAGTAATAGACTTTCATTGCTGGAGAAAAGGCTGCTTGTCATAATGTGGTAAATGGTTCAACTTCTCTTTTTACCAGACAGGGGGGACTCCTCTCATTTGTGTAATGGCTTTTTAAAGTGGGTGTAAGGCATGTCTGTGTTCCATTTACTCTCATCTGATTCTGCCAGAGTAAGTAAAGGCCTTAGTGAAAATGAAAATCAAAGCCTCATAAGCCTTGAGTATCCCTTTTATTAAAGTCATTTCAAGTCATTGTGGTTTCAAATACATTTTGTTGTATACAGAAGATCTTGTGCTAAATAACTGGGATATTTAACATGGCAGGGGTTTTTTGAGGAATCAAGACCTTATAGACATCAGAATAATAGAGAGGTGTATATATGGCTATTAAACTGTCATGAGCAAGATTATTGAATATCCCCAGAAATTGCTGTAGAAACCAATTCTCCACTCCAAAGTTCTCCAGAAATGTAGGTCAGGCACTGGAAACTAATCTCAGAGGCTTTTCCTGCCAAGTGAAACGAGCAGGCTGCAATGTTGAGAGGCTGGGTGTGAGAGGACTTACCAATTGCTCAGGGCAAAAAGGAAGTTAACTTGGGTACTAACCAAGAACTGAAATGGGATAAAAGCTCAGGACAGACTGTTAGACAGTTTAGATGTGTAGGAATTAATTGTTTGAACTTTAGAGAAGAGGAAATAAGGAATTAGAACTTGGAAGGAGATAATGGCTGGAAGTTGATTAAATAGCCTAAGCGAATCAGGTACCTTTTTATGCCTGGACGAAGAACAGAAGAGCAAGATCCAGTAGAAACTTTTTCAATACTGAATAAAGACTTTGCTATGCCAGAGTCCATAAATGGATGCCAAATTTTCCTGGGAGGATAGAGAAATTAGGAGAGGTGGTTTTGGAACCTAGTTCTAGTGTGAGTTGGAGAATCTGATAAAAAGCATTTGAAGTTATCTGGCCCTGCTGTAGTGATGACAACGAAAATTGATCCCATGCATTCCAGCAGCCCTCATGTGTGAGTTGCATTTTAATTAGATACCATTTATTTTTTTCACATTGTCCTCTCCCTAGTCTGCTGTATTGTGGAGCAGGGGTTCTTGAAGGAGAGTGCCGGAGAGTGCTGGAGAGTTAGATCTCGTCCCTTTCTTACCTTGTAGAGTGTACTGACCTTTAAAAAATATTTTATTTCTTTTGCCTTTTTTTTCTTTTTTTAAAAAAAAACCCCTCTGTGTAATTGTGAGGTCCTGAACAAACGGAGCTGCAGTATCTCAGCAGATGATCTCTCTGGCAGATCTGCAGTACATGAGACAGTGATTCAGTTTGCTGTATCCTCTCTCAGCTGCCATGAACTGGTGCGTTCCCTCCTGCTTTTTTTCAGGAGTGAGAGTCCCTCTCACCACTCCTGCAGGCTGTTACCCAAGTTGGGATAGGTGTGAGGTACTGCACACTCGATGGAGCCTAAGCTCCTGCTGCAAGGCAGGGAGGAGAGGGGCCCTTGTCCAGCTGAGAGGGAATTTGCCCCACTAATTAATTACCTGTAATTTGCCCGCATTAATATTTATTAACATTCGAGGCTGCTGCCTCGGGGAGCCGTCAGGTGCTTCACGTTCAGAGTGTGGGGGAGCAGACCAGCTCCCAAAGTGCTCAGAAACGATAAAGACAAGGAGGTGGCTCCATGAGCCAGTGTGAGAGATACCAAAGAAGCGAACAGGGTGGTTCCAAAGGAGAATAACACAGAGTGCTCAAACCAGCAGCTGTCTGATCCACTGCTGCTGTCCTGTGGTGATCACAGAGGGATGGAGGCTGGAGGTGGCAAGTGAGAGGAAAAGAGAAAGGGGTTACGTTTCCTTCCTGCTTCCCACAGTGGCTCCCAGGAGCTATTGCAATGGAGCTGGGAGGGTATAAATATTGTTAATGACTGGGAAACACCATTCCTTCACTGTTATTCCGCTTGCTACTTCCTACGCTTAAAGACAGCTCTGCTCTGCCTCAGGGAGCAACTTCAGTTCTTGGCTTGGGGATTATCTTACATTGCCACAAATGAGGCCAGGTTACTGTACTGCTCTCTGATCTGAGGATCTCCAGAAAACCTAAAAATAATGATTAATGTGCATGACAGACTTGCAAAATAGAGTCACTAATCTCATTTTACAGGTGGAAAAAATGAGGCCTAAGAGCGTTGCTGGTCTGATTTTTTCAGTGGTACTCTATAGGATAGGTGGGTGTCTGGAACTGCTGAACATCCAGCACTAAGTGATGAGTCCTAGGCCACACAGCAAGCTGGTGGCAGTGGGGAGAAGGAATCCAATCCTGGCTCTCAGTCTTTCAAGCAAACCACCAGATGACACTTAAAAAGCACTTCTGGGGATGAAAAGTACTATATAATTATTGCTTCCAATACAAATATTTTCCTTTTAAAGTCAAGCTTTTTATTTTTATTGCCCCTGACTTTATTAAGCCCATGTGATTGTCTTTGTTTAAGCTGTTATAGTGCAGATCATTGAAACCATGTAAAACATCCAGGCTCTGCATGAAGAATTTATGTAGTTAAAATACATTACCCACTCTATTGAATCATCTTCTTAGAAAAACATTGTCTCTGCAATTCCCATAAATTTAAAAATCCCCCAAAACAACCCCTAAAAATAGCTACCCATTCATAAGCATCCCTCAGAAACAAGAACTCTTGTTGCTGACATTAGTGAAGATGACTTGTGGAATGTGCCATGTCCAGTTTTAATCTCAGCAATCTTGTATAGCTTTTTGTTGAACAAATGTAAGCACAGCCTGAAGCTTCCTTCTGCAGGGCAACATCTGTGACTGGTGCCACTTCATGGCAGTGAAGGGTTTGGTGCCATATTTGTACCTGTGGACTTCAGTACGAAGTTAATGCTGGGATCAGAAAAGAGGGAAGGGCAAAGCGATTGCCAGTGCATGGAAGTCGGTACATCAGGGGAAATCCCTGGGTAATCCAAACAAGGAACAAAACCAAGAAAAGAGGAATAAATTTTGGTCATAAAATAGTGCCTTCAGTATGTTATTTATAGCTATTAAGAGACTGGCAAGATGATCCTGCAAATGCCAGAAAATAGAAAGAGGCTGAAGTTCAATCCTTGTCATCATTTTGCCTTCATTCACACTTATATGCACTCTTTGTTGCTAGAAAACCAATGACTATAGAAGTACAGTTTAGATAAGGATGAAAGTCTGGGTGAAGATCACTGTACCAGTGAAGTAGGGTGTTGCCTGAAATGCTGCATGATATTGAATCCATCCCCCTCTTGTTCTCCTCCACCCCCAAAAAAATCCCTTGTAAATATTACTGGAGTAAATTATTCCACTGGTTTGATTGATACCAGATCTTGTCGTGGTTCCAGGCAACTGAATCCCGAAAAGAAAAAAAGATACAGCGACAAAAGAAGAAAACAGATGTCTCAGAGTCACAAACAAAGGCCAATAATTTGCTTGGTTCTTAAAAAAGGGGCAGTGTCAGGAGGAGAAGATTCTGTATAAACACAGCATAAGCAAGGGTAACAAATGGTTTGGGGGCAGTGAATTGCACTTACACCTGATGGTGACTTGTTGCCAAGCACTTAGAACAGTTTTCCTTTGGTGAAGAAGTCTTGTGAAATAGCTGTAAACTGTATCTCACAGCGTTATCTTCAGCCTGTATTTGTAGCCATATAATGTCCCTGCAGAGCAGAGGTTAAGCAATATATGTAATTTTAAAGTTAAAACATTTTGTTTCCTTTTTCTGGTGGTGTGACTGGCCAAGAGAGATATTTGGAGACCGTCAAACTTGTGTCTTCTTTGTTTTCAAAATAATAAATTTTCTGGTAAACTTCTTTACTGGCTTCAGGTTAATCAGATGCTGTTTTCTTTTAATTGACTCCTTTTGTTGCTTTTGGTCTGCTTCATAATCTGCAATCAGAAAACAGTATTTGTTTTCAGATATGATATGAGAAGAAAGACCATAATGTAAAAAAGGGGCTGTATAAAAAATTATTCCAATCAGAGCTTTGTGAAAAGTATCCCCTTGACCTCTGCAAAGCATAATTTACTGCAAAATATAATTTGAAGTATCACTTTTCACACTGTCATGTCGTATTTAAGAAATGGAAGCTACTTAGGAAAGAAGGCAATCCTTTTTTAAATTCAAATAGAAATTTACTGAAATTCAGTATGTATTCACAATGAATGTATTTTTAAAAAGACAACACAGTGTAAAGTTAAACATCTACATCATTACACTATGCATGCAGTTAAAATTTTTAAATGAAAAATACACAATTCAAGATATTCCAGTGCTGCGTTTATGCTGTACTTTGGAATACCTTTACTTTATTCGAAAGAAGGAACAACAACAAAAAAGTATTGTGTGTTTGGTTTTTTTTTACTCATTCTGAGCTTTCAGTCAGGTGTGTTTTTGATTTGAATATCTTCTTTCCCTTTTTCTGTGGTCTTATGTATTTTATTGTGTATGCTTTTGGGGATGTCATGATTTTATATTATATTTTATAGGACTCACCCGCTGTGTACTGGTTCTTTAGGGGCATGACATGTTTTTCTAAAATATTCTTTATTTAGTTTATGAAGCCATATAATTTGAGAACACTGTATGTGTTTGACTTTAAGTATTAACCCTTCTTCAAGCAGCAAGACCTTTGTTTTCATAGTTCCTTGTAGGAAGTGGAAAATTATAACAGAGTGACAACGTCTATGAGAGAAAGTTCACTCTAATCTCATATCAGTTTTCACCCACTTGAAATCAAGTTTTCTGTTGACTATCACCCCAATTTAATTGCATTTTTATAAACTATGTGTACCAGGTTGCAGCATCCCTTTAATCCTGTCTTTAAAAAGAGCAGAATCGTCTCATTCTTTGTAGCGGAAACCAAAGGGCTTCTGTTTCCATTGCTGATAACACTGCTGCTATCTCAGTCCATTTCACCATTATGTACTTGAACTTTCTGAGTCTAGTAATATGTGAATTGAGTAGTTTTTTGGGGTTTTGTCTGCTTCTTTTTTCAAGATCTGTGTACTCAAGTTCAGGTAGTGAGAAAGCTTGAATAAAAGATACGCAAGGAGGCTCTGGGGCATGCACTTCAGGGCTGCCTTCACAATGTTTAATCCAAGCTCCTGGAGGGCCCTGGAGTTTCTTCCTCTCCTTCTTGCAGTGTTGTAGTTAATAAGAATGCTCAGAAAAGCGGGGGCCTCTGCAGCCACGTCAGGCATTATAACCCTGGTGGACTCCAGCTATTTTGGAGTGGTTGCTCGTTTCTGTATGATGTTTATCAATACCCTGACTCCCAGAAAGATCCTGGAAATTGGCTCTGCACAGACCTAGAGCACCAGTGCTGTCACCTTTTGGGTTCAGTTGACCTCCATTGGAAGCAGACACGGTTCATGTGACACTGCTTTACCTTGGAAACATTACCTGAGCCAGCTCTCTGTGGACATTGTGGTTTTCTCAGACTTTTAAAGAAAGACAACATAGCAGAGTTCACTGCAGAACCAGAAAAGAGAAAAAGAGATATTTTGGGCTAAAACAAATGGTCTGAACAGATCTAGAAGTTCCGTGGTTTTAATTTTGGGCACCTTCATTGCCACTCTGTTTTTCTTGGTGTCATGGCCCAGGTGCTGCATCTACATGAACTGTGCTTTGAAATGCATTTCCTATATTTTTTTCCTTATTCTTTCTGGGACTGGACACTGGAGGTTTTAAAAGATATCAAAATTATTAATAAACAACTAGAGAGAGAAGTGATTCTGCTCTAATTTCATCCCTGGTATGTCAGTATACCTATACTTTTTGCTCTAGCAGCCAAAGTAAGATGGTGCATCAAAGTAGGTATTGTCATATGACCATATAAATATTTTTACATATGACATTCATTCTGGGTTAACCACTTCAGGCAGAGTAGTGACTTGAAGTAGAAGCATTTTTTTCTGCTAAAAATAAGTAAAGAAGAGGTTTTAGGTATACTGGGTAGTCAGTGGAATCTACCTGAGCATGATTTTAGGAATAAGAATCTGGGACATGAGGCTACAATTGTAAGCAAGTGACATCCCCATATTTATATTCAGAAATGTCACGTGCATTCCAGATCCTAATGATACCCTTCAAAGATACTCGGACTCTGTACAGAGTATTAGAAGTGCAGAGGTGGAGAGTTAATCATAATTTTGTTGTGGTTTTTGTTTGCCTATTGCTCTCAAAGGAGTGAAATTAAAAAGAATTCTTCTTGTGGATAGCCTTTAAATCAGTTCATGTTCTTTCCTAAGTGGAATGAATTCATAATCCTCTGTTTCCAAGGAATTCTCTCGATCCTAACTGTTGAGTTGAAGTTTATACATTGCAACTTCTATGTAAGCAATATTTCCTATTGATCTTTTAATGATCCTATTAGTTTCTTTCATTCCCTTAATAGAAATTTTAGCAGTAATAAAAGATAGAATCAGGCAGTAATTAGAACTGTGATTAGTTATAACATGTGTTTCTTTACCAAAGCAAAAACCCAATAAAATGTAAATTAAAATAATGGAACTGTGTCTAGCTATCTTGAATTATATTAGAACATTCACTTGCTCTTCCTTCTAAGCATTAATATATGCTTTAAAAGGCAAATGCTTTTATTATGCAAATTCAAATCACAGTGCACTAAGTGTATTACTTTGCAAATTGCTCTTTCTTCCCCACAAATGATGTAAAAAATTGAAATGACTGTGTGGAAGGATGTGGATGTTTGTGCTCTCAGGTCCTGAGCCCACAAACATTTGTGTCAATAGCCCTTGCTAATTAAAGTGGTCACAGGGGTTTTTGTAACTTTAGTCATGTGTAAAACTGGATCTAATGCCAAATGTGGATTTCCATGGACAAGCTTGGGTTTTTGAACTGAGCAGTGGGATCAGGTTTTTGGTCCCTCTATAAAGTGACTCAAAAGCTCTCATCACTGCAGAGAATGAAGCACTTTATGGTGGGTTGTCCCTGCCACCTCTTTGTCTCATTACTGGGGAATTTCACAGCATCTTGTGACATCTTATTCACAATCACCAGGTCGTACACAGAGCCATTTTGGTTTCCTGTATTACCTGAGTAGGTCTTGGGACTCTTCTTCATTTGATGTTACTGTCTGAAGAAAAGAGAAAGCTTTCTGCAACTGAAAGGTGTCAGGGTATGGTTTGTCCACAGGTCTCTTGGCAGCTGTCCTTACTCATCATTTCCTTCCTTCTGTGATTAGAACAGCTGTCTCCCAGGATGAAGAGCCTGGACAAAGCTTGGCTGTGCTAGATCACGTTCAAGCACAACCTCTTAAGTTTATACTTGTTGGTGTAGAAAAGTGCTCTGAGATCAGGAGTTGTGAGGATCCTGTGGAAAGGTGGGACTCATCCACAGGGCTGTGCATTACAGTTGGGATCCTTTCGGCAGGAGTGACAAACCCAGATCTGGCACAGTCCTTGGTCTCTCTTATTTCTTGGAGCCTACAGGGCACACACATTAGCTGTCTCCTTCTGGCATGTGGGGGATCTTCTTATAGGGAAAAACCCATGGCACAATGCTGGAGGATAAATGAAGCTATCGAGTGAGACAAGAGCTAATTTTTGTGGGTGTCATATTCTGTAAAACTGCTTTTGAAGCTACATAAGATGGCCTTGTCAGCTCTTCCACACAATGCAAAGTGAGACAGGAAGCGGCTTGGGAAAATATGAATTGGGGGAAAAAATGGGAGTGATGGTTGGTCACTGTTCTCCTCTTCCTGCACCACCGAAGTAGTAAATATTGAAATTCCATGTCTAACTTAGCTACAGTTTCTGAAACTGCCTGCTCTGCTGCTTAGTGGGCCATGCTCTGCTGCTTAGTGGGCCATAGCTTCTGCACAGACAGCCAGAGTATCCTGCTCTGTGCTTACAGAGAGGAGAATTTCAGTTTTCAGGCATTACAGTGACATACGTCCTCAGGTGAGAGAATCCAGTCAATCTGTTTGTGTTCCTTACTCAGTGGAAATGTCAACACTATCATAACGTAATACTGCAGTTTGGGCAGGCAGATTGTTGGCTTGGTGCCTGCTTTTATCAGCTCCAAACTTCCTCAGCAAAGTGCTCCACAGCATGGTGTTGCTGTAACATCTCTTGTTGGAATCAGTTATTTTTGCAATTCCTGACCATGGTATTTTGATGTACTCATGTGTCTCGACTGCCACGAGCAGGTATCCTGTTTTTCCTTGGATGGACTGATTGCTTGTGCTGCTTCTGACCTTTTTCCTTTTCTAGTTAAATCTGTGTAATGAATACCCTGGAAAACAGCACTGAAATACAGCACTTTCTCTGACAGTACATGCAGGTAGATATGAAAATACCACATTACTGGTAACTGGGCAAAACTGGAATCTGTTCCTTTTCCCCTATAGATGGCTGGTTATTTCCCGTGCATTAGAAAGATATGCAGTTTGGCTAGGGCCTTCTTTCCTTGCTCTTGTAGTATCTTGTTTCAGAAAAAAACCTGCATAAAGAGAAGCGGGTGTCTTGTGGTCTGGCTGTACTTTTATTAAGCTTTTTAACTTCTGTTGGGTCGCTACTGTTTGGATGGGAAGTAACGGGGGAGTGGGGGGTTGGTTTGAACTAATTAGTTTCCTTGCTCTCCCAGGCTCTTAGCCAGATTCCTGTAAGTTTGATCATAAAGTTTTATGGCATATGTTTTGCTCTTTATGGGAAGGAACGCCATGGGGAGCTGTACTTCAAAGAATCAAGGTCCCTTTATGCCCTTTGAACTGCACTGGAAAACCTTCAGACAGGTTCCACGGTGTGACCGTGGCCTAAGAGCTTGCCTTGAACTGCCCTTATGCTCTGGCTCTTTAAGGGAACTCTGTGTCTTCAGGATGAAATTGAGAGGAGGGAATATAGGACCTTACTGGGAAGTTGTGAATTCCTGTAGATGTGTGGGAGCAAGATGCAGCTCCCTGCCCAAAGCACACCGCTTGCTGCTCAGGAGTTCTCATGCACCCAGGAGTTCTCATGCACCCCAGTCTTGTAGGAGTTCTGCAGAACGCTGCGTCTGCATTCTCTCCTCAGCCTGAATCCTGACTGATGCCAGTAGGAATATGGATGTAGGATTGGGTGTGCCATCAGGGAAGGACTCCTGGGTGTGGCTTGAGATACAAAATCAAAGTGTGTCTTTAGGAAGATGGCCTGTGTTGCTGTATTAGTACATAGACTTCCTGATAAATAAATACATAGCTTAATATAAAAACTGAGCATATTAAATAGAATTCTTGAGTATTCCCATTGCTTGCATGCTGCAGTCCTCTACTCTTTCCCATTGGGAAAAAAGCCCTGTGATTTTCCTCACAGGTATGATACTAAGAGAAAAACCAAAGGAGAAAACCAGTGTGTAATGCCTAACTGGCACAGGGTACTTCTTTTGTTAGGAGACTTAATGATACTATTTGTTCCCCAAGGGAAATTCCCGTTTTTGAAACTGTCCAGCAAGGCCAAGACACTGAGAACAAAGCCATGCAGTTATCACTGGCCTCTGCCAGGAGGAGCTTTCCCTAGGGAAGATTTTCCTGCACTGCAGTGAGCATTTACTTCTCTGACTGGGTTGCTCCTTGACCCTTCTGCTCATTTATACCAGATCCTTTCTGCCCTCACCTCTGCCTGGTCAGCCAGGTAAATCCAACATCTGAGGTTATAGTTTTCAGCAGCTGCAACATGGAATACACATCCCTCTAAAGGAATTGACATCCTACTAAATCCCATCCTACAATGGGATTTATGAATCTAACTCATTTATTTGCTTCTGAAGATATCTCCTTAACTGGATACTTGGAGATAATTAAAAAAGAGCTGTTAAGTTTGTTGGTTTCAAACATCTCACTGCTAGCTTATGTGTTTAGTAAATTGAAAGTAATTAAGGTTAGTTGGTTTCAAAAAATCCCTTTCCTGTCTGTGAAGCGGAGGTCATGTCATTGCTTACACAGTACTGAATTAAATGGCACCTATTAAAATGTGGTTTTTATCATCCAGCAAGCTGCTTTCTGAGATGTGAGACAGGAGACATTCTGGAGAAATGCTGCTGAGAATTTCTGCTATTTTAAACATGTGGTAAATTCACTGGATGTTTTTGTCTGTATGTATTTTGTTTTCATATAATGTACCATGTGTCTCTACCCCAAGTGTACAGGTGCTTCTTTGGCTGCTTTTGTTCAAGAGCTGCCTCTTTGTCATGGACAGTTTGCCCAGGCATTAGATGTGCAGGCTAGTGAAATATGTGAAAAATTACCAAAAGGAGGCATTCACAGCTAAGGAAATAAAAGAATTAAAGAAGTTATAAAATATATTGTAATGTGCCTTTTCCTGAACCTTAGTTGCAGAATCTAGCCCTTCTGGTATTCATAAACTACTTCAATGTAGAGCACTGAGCCGTTATGTGTGCGACAGGCATGTCCTTCTCCCAGCCTGGACTGTTTCTGGACTAAGGCAGCCATGCCTATGCCAAACAGAAATGCTGGATTTGATATACTGGGTCACGAAAGTAATTTTTCCAATGATTATTTATACCCATCAGAATAGGGTATTCAGAATACCAGGGAATTCAGGGTATTCAGGTAATCAGAGTAGATTATTTATACCCCTATTCCATCACAATAGGTTTGTATTATTTCAGATAAACAGCAATTTGTCTTTATTTTCACTTTTTTTTTTTCTTTTTTTTCTCCAAAGGGGGTTTCAGTTACTGCAACATTCTCCATCAGTCTGCATTTTGTTTGAGTGCACAGAGAGTGATCTGGGAAATAAGCCTGACCCAGGACAGAGGGAGAGGGGAAGGGGGTGGGAAGTGAATGAGCAACCCAAAGAGATTCCCTAATCCCCTCTGTTCCTGGCCTTCATAGCATTTCCTAGCATTCCATTTCACATAATGAATGCAAACACAGGGCAAAATGGTCTGAGTAACATGATCAGATTCTTAACAGAGAATTTCTCTGTTTTATGGCTTTCCAGGACTCACAATGTAGATAGTGGGAAATCCAGGCACTGAGCAGAGGAAGGACCTTGGATTTGAGACCTAAATGCAACACCACTAGGAATGTTTATGAAGAGAAGAAGGGGAAATTGAGAAATAATTACGCATCTTTGAACAGTTTTTTCCTCAAATGGCAACTTCTTCAGTCGGCCCTTTACTTCTGTTCATGCTGAAATGTCAGTTATTCAATTTCATTTGATCCCAAAGGATCTTTCTGATTGATTATCTCATATCCTGGAATGACACTTAATAATGCATTGCACTGTAATGTGATGTGTGCCAAATTTCTGAAAATATAAAATAGCATCAGATGATGTGTCAAAGGTTTTGATGTGACTTTTCCTGGCCTAGTGTGACAAGTATATCCATTAAGCCCTTAAATAAACAGCTTCTGGAAAAGCTGTGTCCTTATGAGCAATTTGCTGGAAGTAATGAGCAGGTATAGAAACTCTGCCAGCAGTATGAATTGTTTTCTTCCCTATTGATTTGCTGGGATCTTACCCATCATGTTGTTTACACTAATAAATGCAATGTGGCACTGGGAAATGTGATAAACTTGTAAATTAAACTAAAAAAATCTGCAAATATCTGAGAATCACATGAAAAACTTTCTCCCCCGGTTTTTCAGAGGTTTCTCTCAAACAGTTGAATTTCCTTCTCTTTATTTGAGAATGGGCTGGCTGAGTAAGTCTAGAAAAGGAGGTGAGATTCTTCCTTATCAGCAGACTGTAATTTTACTGGTCTGCTAATCACAAAAATTTGTTTGTCAGCTCTTAATTGGTAATTGATATTAGAGAGTGCTTAATGTCTACCATGGATGATGGATTGTGCCACAAGCATTATTTTAATTGTGTGAGCACCAACAAGCAGCTCTCTCCTGTCTGCTCTACCCCAGACACTAAAGAAGAATCTCTTCCAAAGCACTGAACAGCATTTTGCCTCCACCACTGAATATATTGAGAAAGAAGGTACTGGAGGTGGTGATCAATGTTGTATGGATTAGTGCCTAATAGCTGGAGTCTCGCACCTGCCCAGCTTCAAGAAGCTGACAAAACCAGGGTTTCATCCAGGTAGTGGATGGCTTCAAGCGTCCACCTTGGGAATAGAACTGAAAGGTCAACCGGCAATGACCCGCTGAAATTTGCTGGCTAAAGTGTATAACAGCTTGACTCTGCCTGGATTTCAAGCTCTTACCTTTCTTGTGATGGAGAAAACCTTTAACCAAGCTGATTTGTGTAAGATGTGTACTAAAAGATTTATTATAAACAAAGAACAATGAAATATATCTTGCTCCTGCCATGTCTGAAGCTATGAAATTTCTTTGCGATGCTGTAGCTTCCTTGTCACCTTTTTAGGAAATCCTGGTGTGCATGGGACTGTTAGTGAAGAACTTGGTTTAAATTGTACATGTTTTAACTTCATCATTGGTGGGTGGATTGCAGTCTGCTTCTACCTCACCTACCATCCCACTGCAAACAGAAGTGCAGCTCTTCCTGTGGGACATGCTGGTTGATAATCACTCAGAGCCAGACTCCCTAATCAGTCATGTAAAAGGAGCAATAAAAAACTCCAACTGGCTCTTATAAAAGCTGTTTCTATCTGAAAGTCAAGATTCTTCGTTCATACCTGGGTATCTAAACAATTTTGCCTTCAAGTGGATCTGAGCACGTACTGCTCTCATTAAAATCAGTGGGAACTCAGCACGTCTGAAAGTCGTGCAGCTTTATTATTTATGTACCTGGCTTGGGATTTAAATACCTAACTTCAGGGTTTGAAAATTGTAATAACTGTTTTCCTCTAACAGTGAGGTGTGCTGCAGAAAAATGTTCTCTCTTTCAGGAGTCCTGCTGTCTGCAAGTGAGAATTGGGGTATTTGAACTAAAAACCTTTAGCTTCTTTAGTGATTGGCATCTTAAAAAAATCTCTCTTGTCTTCAGTGGAAGTTAAGCACAGGCTTAGCTTTGAGCCTGTGCTGAGGTGTTTTGTCAAACTGGGATGTAATACTGAATCCAGGTCTTATATAGGCAGAGAGACCCCTAAAGCTTCATTTCCCTGGCCTGCTGAGCATATTCTGCCGCTTCCTAGATGCAATTTCCTCCCCAGTGCATCTGATTCAGAACTTATATTTTCTTCTAACCCTCCATACATTAGCATTCTAACAAAATTAAAACCCAAGCCAACAAATACAGAGGCAGTATTATTTTCCGAGGTTTGCTTTTGTGACTTCCTGTGTGTGTGAAGTTGCCTTGAAAAACATTTAAGTTAGGATTCCTTCAATATTGCACATACTTTGGGTAAAGCCATTCAGAGACACAACACCTTGGAGGTCTGTTTGGCTGGCAGGCAAATGTTAAAAGTCTGGGTTTTCTTGAATGTTCTTAGAAGTCTGCATGGGGTTGCAGTGCTCTTCGAGACTGAGAGATGCTTTGAAGTGAAAAATCCCTCAAACTTCCAGTGAGGAATGATCTGCCAACAGAATTTGTTTTCTGTCAGCTTATTTTAAACCTCACTATTCTTTTACAAATAGATTTCCGTGACTTTAATTGAGGAAAGTTTGAACCAGTGGATAATTTGAACAATTTGCTTCAGCTGCCCTTTGCACAATATGTTTTTTTAGCGTGCTTGCACCTTAGGTCTGCTCTCAGCTTTGTAAAAGTAGGGTAAACACCTCCCACTTACGTGTCATTAGGAGTTTACGCTAGGGAGTGAGTGTAGGTGAACGTCAGAGGTTGAATGATCCCTGTTCAAGGAACTGCACTTTCAAATCCCTAATGTTAAAATATAGCAATGTTATTTCTGTCAGAACAGGTTACCTGGATGGATGCATGAAATGTCCAAATCTCAGCCAACCAAGGAACCTAGGGAATAAATAGCTTTAAAATTTGTTTTATATGAGTTCAATTTGTATGAAATCTCAGGTCCTGCATACGCAGAGGAGAGGGCTTGGCTGCTGCAGTGTATGATTCAATACAGATAAAATTCTGTGGAATTGCTTCGATTTGTTGTATCCTTTGAGGCTACAGGAAAGCCTTTTTCCCCTGCCTCACATGGGGTATTGGCTCTGACAAAGAATCACAGTTTGTTTCAGGATATGTTTCTCTCATATCTCACTTTAGTCAGCCTCACACAAGCGCCGTGTCAGTTTGGCACAATGAAGTAAACATTGCCACCAATGTCCAGACATTTTTATCTGAAACACTCTGATTGAACAGCTTTGCAGAGGCTCATAGACTATTTGTGCTAAAAGAAGCACTCAATTTGGAACCTTTTATGCTGAAAGGTGGGATCATACCAGTCACGTGGCAGGTTGTTCCAAACCAGCCATACACCAGGACCTGTCAGACCATTCCCAATATGTACCTGGCTGCTGTAGGGCAGCATGGCAGTGAAACCCTCCAGAGACAACGAGACTGCAGAAGTTTTCTCAGTGTGGTCACTTTGAAGTTGTTACTGAGCTCTCTGGAATCTCATGTTTCTATGGCATTGGTGCAGTGGAAAGGTTCACCAGGGCCTGGTGCACACAGGGGTGTCAGGCACAGCCAGGAAGATGAATGTCCTGTTGCAAATTGGAGTGATTTAACAAGAGATAATGTGTCAGGCAGTACTGGGGCAAGCCTGGGGAGAAAACTGTGAGCCCAAGACATCCATCAGAGCTGATAATTTTTAATGATCAAAGGCAGACTTCCTTCAACTCCTGCTGCTCCATGCTTTGAGACCTCAGGGTAGAAAGCCCTCAGAAACAATGTCTGGTTGCCCCAAACAAAGAGGTTTTGTAGAAGAACAGAAACTGGCAACTTACTTTGCATGAAATACACTCAGAAACGCCCTAGAAGGTAGAGGTTCTTGTCCTAACCTATTCTCCCACGTTTGGGGATCACGAAACAGATCCCAGGATGTTCTTTGAGAAGCACTATCATAAACATCTTGGAAAATGAGCATTAGTCTTTCAGAAAGCCGGTAAAAGTATACAAATTAAAACTAAAAAAAGGAAAGTGTAACAAATCTTTAATGTGTAGAAATAATTAAATGATAAGTATATCTAACCCCTGGTTAGTTTTTCCGTGTAGGTTCTGTGGCATCCAGAGCAATGGGGTCTGAGTGCTTTCCAGTTACAGAATGTTTGCATAAAGCTGTCCTGTGCTAATGATGTGAAGTGCCTCCCCTTCCTTCTCCAGGGCCTGTCTCTGAGCTGGAGAGCACTTCCTTTTGGAAATTTGTTTAAAATTCATGGACTGGAAACACAGTATTGATGGGATGTTCTGCAGTGGCCTTTGGTATCACAGAAATCTGAGGCTTAGCTTCAAACTAAAATTAGGTTTTAATACCTGGAAATGAACTTACCGAAGTGAGGAGAAATCTTGTTAGAAAGGAAGAGCTGTCAGTACACTGATTAATTTGGCTCTTTTGAACTACAATGTCCTGAGCCTCTCACATGATAAATGATACAGAAACACCCCCTCCTACTCAGAAAATAAACGTATGAATCAGCTGTTCTCAAGGTCTGACTGGGGCTCTATGTGTCTTGTCCCATGATGTACCTTTTTAATTAAGCCTCAATTTCTCATCCTGCTTAACTGATGAATCAAGGTGAATGGAATCTGAGTTTATAATTGTTGTATATAACATATGTTTCTTTGTTGTAGCACACTGTACAGTAATTTTCCTGTAATGTTAGAAGCTAGTATGTAAATGCAGAGTGTGGGTTTGGAGAGGGATCTTCGTGTTTCTCTCTGTTAGACTGTCAATACCCACTGCCTACTCTAATTTAAAATATGAAATTTCTGATGTTTGAAAGATAAAGGCAATTAGGACCCTTTTCCACTTCATAAGGTGATTAGCAATAAGGATGTTCTTATTTCTGTACTGTAGGTATTGAATATGATGTGGTACTTAATTATACTGAAGTGATGCTTTAATACATAAAGCAAACAAACAACTGCTGGCAAGACACAATGGGGAACCAAATGTTTAAGTTATTATCTTGGAGCCTGCAGCTCTAAGGAATTACCCTTTTAGATCCCAAATAATGCAATTTGCTTAGATTTTTTTTTAAACATTATACATTAGTGTATTTTATATGTTGTTACATACTCTGAAGCATTCTATAGCAACATTATTATTATGATGGTACATTATTGTTAAAACTTTCTCTTTTGCATTATCAAAACAGCCAGCATCAAAACAGTACCACAGCCTGGACTGCACACATTTGACTTGCAAAAACAACCTTGATCTGGCCCCCAGCAAGTGACTCCAGAGCCCTCTTTTAATATGGGAGTTTCCTTCAAGATTGTTACTTGTTAGATTTCAAAGACTTTCTACTTTTATTGAGATTAATGAAACAGCTTTTTCTGGTGTTGTTTTTTCCTTTTCCTTCCAGTCTCAGTCATCTAACATTGTGCTTGCAGCTCTTCATTGATAGGATAATCTTATTATTTTTCAAATTTAGGTTGTGTGCTTTGCAAATTGCACAGGATATCATATTTTTCCTTTCAAAGCTATAAACTGTGGGATGAGGAGGCAAGCTGATTTTCTAACTGCTTTTATCATCATTAAGATACACAGTCCCTCCCAGACAAAAACATAAATATATTCAGTGCATGTCAACATTCAGTCTAGGTTCACAACACAATCACCAGTGCTCACAGTCATCCAAAAGATGTGGGCTTAGGATAATCTCCATATAAATTTTGTAATTTTGTTGCTGAAAGGATATGCATGGTGAGGTAGGATTAATCTCAGACTATTTTTATGAGTTGGCTTCTAGTCCAGTTGTTATAGAAGTGATAGTTGCTATTGTGAGAGACTTAGAACTGAGAGATCTTAATAAAAAAAATAAGCTCTGGGTGCAAATTCACTCTGATGAAGAGATCAGAATGTTGCTGCTGTTCTTTTGATTGGTGTGAAGGCTAAGGGTTTAGGGTAGAAGGCTGATTTTTCACTCTGACACACACTTCCTGACCTTTGGTACGTTTCTGAGCTGGAAGTCCCATCTAGAATGTGGAAACAGTAATGTCTCTACATGAAAAGTGTATGTCCTGGACATATAATAAAGAGGCAACTGAGGAAGATAAAGAACTACAAAACCACCTTTCTTAAACGATTGAGACACCCTATCTACATAATAAGGAGGTCTGAAAATATCTCAGTATTAGAATGTTAGAATGATACTATAAATGGTTGATTTATCACCCTGAGTTATGTATTCAATCTGATTCAAAAAGTGACCAAGTCCAGTTATCATTAATCTAATCATTAATCAATAATTTTTAATTTATCTAAGGTTAAAATGTTTTATCCCACCCAGCTTAGAATAATGCACCTATGTTAGCTTTTATGTCAGGTTCCTGCTTTGGGCAAAATTTTATGGACAAGTTACAGACCCAGGACTCCAAGGTTCACCATGAAAATGCTGACACACACTAAAGTGTTGCAGCAGTGGTGTAATAAGCATGAATTCATATGAAGCACATATTTCCCTTAGATGCATCATAAAACCAAAAATGAAAAATACCACTCTGAAGGCTGGTATTTTAAATAGTTTTTAAAATAGCAAAAACTGCTGATTGGATTTTTGTCATCATCATAGCTGCTCTATTGATAACCCTATTTCATCTTCATTTTAGCAGCTGAAAGATTTGTTGCCATATATTTAAGCTGTTCTCTCTACAGATGCTTTACATACAGGATGTTAAACTGGGTCTTGCATGATGAAAGTGCATTGAGTCCTCTTGAAACTCTGATCCTTAGCAAAGCTGGATAGTTGTGTGAGGCCACATGTAAGCTCCCTCCAAAAAAAATAAAGGAAAAGAAACTGGAAATTTTATTTTCTGCTTAGGCGTCTGTATCAGATGTTCTTAATGGCTCATTTAAGAAAAGAGAGTCATGATAAGGAGATAATTATAATATTGTGCCACTTTCTCAATATCATCAGTGATACTGTGGCCCTTGTCTTCTTTCCTGCTTTCCCTGGTGAGCTATAACACTTTTCACATTCAAATAATTCTTCTCTTACAGCACCATTTTATCAAGTATAGCTTGTCATGTAGATCAGGAGAACTATTTGCAGTTGTTTAATATGGTGGATTGCTCCCCAGGGCCACATATGCACAGAGACCTTGTGAAAAAACACTGGAAACTTTTACAGATGGTACATCCTTGGGGGAAAAGAGCTGAAAAAGCAAATGAGCAAATGATCATGGTCATATGATGCTGGACATGAAGGCAATGCTTGTTATGAGTAGGCTGAGGTTGGCATTTTAAGGTACAGGTAGAGCTCTGAGATAGACATGAGATTTTTTCCAGAGGAGCAGCTTTGCTATGAAGATTTAGTTAGCATCTGCCTTATGAACAGCTTGGGCCTATTTTTGCATGCAACCATCTGAGATTTTGTGTGGCTGTAACCAAATTCCTTGGTTTTCCTGGCTCTTCCTCGAGCAGAGCATCAGTTCAGGGATTATGCTGCTTCTGTGAACTACCACTCCAAAGAATAACTGGATTTTCTTGGCGTGTACTATTGCAACTGGCTGCATGTGTGCCTTTCTGATAGGAAGAAATTTGGGGTATCAGGACAGTTCAATTTATGCTGCTGTCATTTATAGATCTGCTCTGTTTAAGGACAGTCTGATCAGTTATCTAGGAAAATAAATGAAGCCCTTTGAATCTAATCCTGGCTGCTTTTATGTGTATACAAAGGTCGAGAAAGTAAATGGAAACAAACTTAAATATGTAGTCTGCATAAAACGCCAGACTTTGGAGAAGATGGAGTAAGTGACTGGATAATATAGAAAAATAGTAAAACTTTTGTGTTTCTGTGTAAGGGAGCACACATAGTCTTCAATAGACCTGTCCCTGAGACAAACCAAATAATTCCTCTGTATGGGTAGACAATGTGCAGGCTTCAGAAAGACTGAGATTAAGAATCCAAGCTATGCTAAAGTAAAGCGGTTAAATGAAAACAACTGCGAGTGAAATCTTATGGATTTAATTTGAATCCATCCCCATCATAAAATTCAGGAGTGAAAAGTTTTCTCTTGCAAGGTTTATATACAGTTATTTATGTCCTGAAATGTGCAACCTCATGTGTGTGACCTGCAAGCAGAGACTCACAGATCCTGATTTGCTTGCAAGACCTGACCCCATAAACTTGAATCAGATTCACAATCTCCCGGCTCTTCTGTCATGCAAATTCAAAGCAGCATCTTTTATTCCTTTCTGGATGCATCATAAGTAACCCCAAATTGTGTATTACAGATCCACTTCTGCTTATATACAAAGCCTGTGAGATGTCCCCCAGCTAGGGGACCTGATTCTTTGTTTAGTGCAGTAAAAGTCTTGCTATATCAGGGCTGGCCATGATTCAGGCTCTGGGGTGTTAGCTAGGATGCAACTGCAGCTCTTTGCCTGTCCTGAGCTGCCAGCTCTGCCGGCTGGTACAGTGACCTTTAGCCTCCCATACACAGCTATGCAGATTTTTCACTTGTTTCCTTCCTTGAGAAACATCATAATGTAGGTTTTCAGTTCCTGGCAATACAGTGAGGAGCTGAAGTGGGGCTCTGTTAAAAAAATATCATATTAAATCATGTGTGTGAGTCTCACACGATGGTCCCTGTCTGTTTTCACAGCAGGGTCACCTTTGCCTGCCATTACTCACAGTCTCTGTGAGACTCTGCGGGATGTGTTCCCATGTTCTTGTGCAACCTGAGGCTCCTCCACTACAGCTTTTTCTGCTATAGACTTGGCAATCTCCTATGTATCTGTAATTGGTAACTGTAGTCCTGTTCTCTGCATAAATCTCTTGCAGGCCAATCTTTCCCTGTGAATCATCTAGACATGGTGGAACATAAATCTCGTTGCATTTTTAATTCTGTGCTGCCTCTGTTCTGAAACCTGCCTCAAGTACAAGAACAAAACCTGGGCACAGTGCTACAGTTGCAGCCTCACTAGGGCTGGAGGTGAGAAAAGACTAATTAATATAATATTTTCAGAACATATTCCGGTTAATGCATCCCAGTATGACTGCGTCCATAATAAAGGTGATTCATACTTCACTTCCTACTAAACTTTTCCTTTTACTGGATTTGTAGTATAGTTCTTCACCCTTCCCTTGTCCAAGTGACTATTCCTGCGTAAGTGTGACAGCCTGACATCCATTCTCATTATAGAATTTCCTTAATTCCCAGGGTACCTGCACAGGATAAGGACACAATTTAGCCTTAATGAGCACTTGTAAATATTTTCTTATACATTTCCCTTAAGTGCAAAACAGTAAATCTTCAAAGTCCAACAGGCTGGCACATCATGACCAGGAATTCCCTGGGAACTAATGAAACTGCTGTTGAGCCTGCTGTTCAGCCTTAGCAATTTATGCGGGAAAAGATTGGCAGCAAAAAATTAAGGGGTGCATTCCTACACATTCTCTTCATATTTAAAAAGGCTGAAGTCATACTGTGAAAGCTCCCCACTAAGACACAGCTGTAGTCCTTTGCAAATCCCACTGTAATAACCCAATCCCAGTGAAGAACTGATGTACTGAAGCATGGGGCAAACCTGGTATTATGGAATTAGGAGCTTTGTAAGATCCACATACCCAGAACAGATCAAAAAAAGCTAAGACTTTATGAAGTAATACAAGGAGCAACTTTTGGCAGGTTGTCCTCTATTGATGGTAGTATTTTTTTTTTAAGTAAAAGGTGCAGGATACTTCACAAAAGCTGTATAAACATAGAATTTTTGTGTTCTTCTATGGACTTCAAAATTTCAAAATAAAGGTATGTATGAAAAGTAATTTATTTCCACAGGTGGCAACTGTAGTTTTTCAACTTGGGCTCCATCACTATGTCCTGTCTCCAGGTCAATAGTTCAAAGAGCATACAATACCACCTTAACACGATAATTCATTTGGCTTTGTGTTACTTGTGTTCTTCCATCCTTGTGTTTTGAATATGGACCTAACTGAAAGTTAGTTTTACTTCATCTAGATGGCAAGTACATTTGTAAGCAATGGAAATGACATAGTAACTCACATTAACAGGACTACATAATTTCCCGATAACTCCAATTATCTTCTGTCATCCCCGTAATGTAATTAAAATGTTTAATTGTTTTCTCTAGATAAGAAAAGGTTATGGAAGCTATAACAATTTGTGTGGACTTAATGACCAGCTGGTGTTAATAGCCTAAAGCCCCTAGTTATCAAGCCTTTCAAGCAATCATTGATTTCAAAGAATTGCCCTGTGTCTGGAGCATTCACATATTCTCCTGGACTTTAGCCATATTAGACCCTGCAATCAATTGAACCCACAGGTAACACTGATGCAATTTATTTTACCCTGGCCTCAGGCTACCAGTGAAGATCTGCAGTGTGAATCAGGTTATGTCATGTCAGGGAGTGTGATAATCTAACGTGATGGACCTCCATGGGATGGGGATGGGAATTACATGGCTGTGGTGTGCTAATGTTGGCAGAGGTATATTTAATGTGAAACAGTCCAAAGATCAGCCAAAAGGAGATGGTTGGGAAGCACATGATTTTTCTGTCTAAGAGTTATTCCATTGGCAGGAGACATGTATTGTTTCACCTCTAACACTTGAAAAGAGAGGAAGAAAAGTGAAGATAAAACCGGTTTGTTTATGTTAAGAATAGTGATAAAGCCGTAAGAGAGAATTAATATAGTACTCTTCTTTAAGAAAGTTCATCCTTGTTTAAGGGCCTCTGCTCCTTGTCTTTTTAGCATCTCAAAACATGTATTAATCTGAGGGTGGGGGTCAGCACTGCCTGAGAAGGTGTTTGCCCCTGGTTTCCACCACAAAGGACACAGTCAGCTACTTAAAAACTAATGTTAACTTTTATTTGTGTTGACTTGAAATTTTAATACTCAGTTGCTTCCTCAGACTGAATTTTCATATTAATCTCCTTAGGATATAAATGTAAATTCTGAGCCAAGATCTGAACTGGACCAGTTGCTGAAAAACAGTTTATAATGTTTTGTAAATTACAAATCTGTGTTTTATGTAGTATGATGGATGTTTATTGCCTTTTCAATACTCAGTTTGTATTAGGCATCACAGAAGATAATTAAAAACTTGGGCTATGAATACACCTATTGAATAGTGACATACTAAGGTATAAAATCTGCAAACATTTTGTCTTGCCCTCCTTGTTTGGGTGGTTTTCTGGTTACATTCCTGTTTGGTCTTGATGCTTATTTGCCTGCCATACCCATTCCCACTTTCAGCTGTCTTTTATGGTTTGTGGTTATCTGTAGATAAGACTCCACTGAACATCCCATCCTAAAACATCCAGTCCCAACAGACCAGACAGATAATGACCGTAGTAAAAGCCAGGCTGTTTTATGGGGCAGGGTAGCAGCACTTTATGCCATGATTAAAAAATTAAAGTGCATGTGAGCAATTAAATGGCATTTAGTAGGAATACCTGGGTTACACATATAAGCAAAAATAAGTTACTATGAAGTTATTTCTCTGCTTTGAATTTCTTTAGTAAGGTTGGCTAATATGTGGAAAGAATACAATTGCCTAGCAAACATTGTGGGATTTTTAATGTAATTTCTTTAGGAATCTATTGGTTCCATTCCTTTTAAATCCTGTGAGACTCTTACAATGCAAACATTAAGTTCTCTGATTTAATGTGCTCTTCAGGCATTTTGATGTATCTCTATTCTGGTAGTTATGTTGTCATTGTGTAAATGTGGCCTTCCGTGCTGTAATTAGATTCATGCTGGTGAACCCTTCTGCCTACTTGGAGCTGGGGTTAATTCATGGAGCAGTTTGCAGGCCTGGCAGACCTCGGGTTCCACTCGAGCCGTGGTATCAATGAGGTGCTTGGTAGAGCTGCCGACTTCTGATGACAATGATTGAAGTAAGCCATGAAAAATAACATTTGTTCTGGGGCCTCATGCTGATGTTTCTCTACCAGCTTCTCATTGCCTCACAGTAATTCATAATTTTAAGGATGTCACCTACAATATTGGGTTCTATTTGTATGTGTCATGCTTACAGAAGGCCTACAGATGGAGAATCTGTGAAATCTTCTCGCTCTTATTTTTGAGTTCCCTACAATTGCACCAGCTTGTCTGGTTAATTGGGATCCAGAGAGTGGCAGCTTATTAAAGTGGATGAAATTCCTGAACAGACAGGTGCTGGCAGAGGTCCAGGTCTGTGCACTCCAGGTCTATTGTATTACGCTGTCCCTGTGAAGAATTAACTCACTTTTCAAAACTGGGAAGCGTTGTTACACGCATGCATATTCCTCTAACCTGGGTATATGTTTTACTCTGCACATTAAGAAACAGTTTTTTCTTTGAACATTGTGAATGTGTTACCTCAGCTTCTATATGATAGTCTAGGTGCCAGCTGATTTGATGATTAAGTATCAATACATGGAAACATATTCAGTTTGAACTAAATCATTTTAAAAAATGTTCTGACTAGAAGTAACAAACTGTGGAGCGACCAGAAGTGTTGTATTTTAAGATAAACACAGGCTATATATTTCTTTCAACACGTCTAGTTGATGGCTTTGAGCTACAGATGATAAGAAAGAAAGGAGGGGAGCAAATTCCCCCTCCTAGGCTGTCTGCCTGCCTGTGGCATTCCTAGCAGCCTGTCAGAGGAGAGCAGCTTGCAGATTTTCAGCTGTAAGGGCCTCTATCTGGTGTCACTGGTGCCTTCTGATGGCTGGTGTCCCCAGCCTGGAAGAGAAGGTTTATCCTCTCTTCCCTGCCATTGCCTGCCAGAGGGAATTAGGATGGCTGATTTCCAAAACAGGAACTCTTACGGAGGTTGGCGCTCCAAAACTGTCATCTACACTGTAGGAAAGATTAGGCAGTTATCCTGAAATGAAGGAAAGAGTTCTTTTTTTCAGTTTTCTTAACCACTGAGTGATGAATCTATCTGAGAATCAGAAGCTGCTTCCAGAGCCTTTTGGCCTTTCTGGTTTTGTGCAGTCTCATGAAGGAAAAGCAGGACCCAGCCATGGCTCAGCCTTATCTGCAGATTCAGATGCTGTCTTGTGCTTCAGTGCCCAGTTTGATGGGCCAGTCGCAATGCTGGTCCCACAGGCGCATCTGATGCCCTGCTGCCTCCCTTCCATTCCTGGATGATAGTGTGAAGCCCTCCTGATTCCTCCTAATGACATTTCAGCTATCAGAGTCAACCCCAGTGCCTGAGTGTCTCTCGAGTGGTGCTCGAGAGAGCAACTCTGCAGTGACAGTGCTGAAATCTTTCAGAACCTTCTAGAAAAATCCCTTGAGGAACACACAGTAATAGGGTGCAGAACAGCTCTGGGGAATTAAAAGAGAATAAATAATTTCTAAAGCAGACATAGGAATGAAACAGGGCAAAACTAGCATGTTACAGGGATCCAGCTGACATTAAATGGTTTGGATAAAATAGTGCTTAAAATGGAATAGGCAGACAGTGGTTTAGGAGCTTGTGATTTACCGACAAGCAATGAAGTGGGATCTGTGGGTATCAGCAGTGGGAAATGTCCCCTCTGTTAATAATATTTAGCAAATATATAGAGTAGTTTCATCCTCATCCTACCCCCGCAAAACCACATATATAAGTTTGATTTAATGTCAGGCTCTCAAAGATTAGGAATGAAGACTTGTGGGGCTTTTATACAAATCAAAACCATGCAGAGCTCTCAGGGTATCTCCCGATCTCTGTGTGTGTACAAGACTAGATTCTTGACTATGAACTTTACCTTGTTGAGAACACTTTTTATCTTATTAGCTAATGGAATTTCTCTTTCTTCCACCATCTGTTCATATTTAAAAGGTTAAGTCTCATTAATTTGCTTACAACACAAACCAATCCCCTTCATGGAACTTCCAAGCAAACATATTTCTAACACGTACTTGCCTTGCTTAGATAATGAAAGTAAATTAACCTGTGAAATTATCACTCAGAATACGTGCAAGGTATGCAAGTATCCATTGCTATCCTGTGCCTCCTACCTGGCTCCATGCATAGCACTCCCATGGTCTTTAGCAGCAGCAATAATAGAGCTCTGTGCAAAGACCTCATTTAGGAGTGAGCCCTGTGGTGCTGTTGAGGGAAGCTACATAAACATATACAAGAAATCAGTCTGTGTCCCAAAGCTTTAGAAGCTGAACAGCTAACTGGGCAAAAATGGGCATAAGGTGTGCAAGAAGCAAATCAAACTGTGTACTTGATTTGTCATTAGATACTGGAAATGATGCATATTTTATCCATTTGCTAAACTAAGCTCTTTGGCAGTCACTCAAAACATTTCTTATACTTTGCTGGTATATTTTAGCAGTACAAAAACCTATTTACATATATATGTTGCCACTATATTGCCTCTCATTTGTGGGAGTATTTACGTAGCTGTGTTATGTTGTTCTGTCATTTATCTATTATCAGATTAATATTACTTGTTGAATTGCAAGATACTCATGGATATTTTCTTTCCCTTTCAAGGGCAGTATATACTAGACTCCTTCTAAAGTTAGGTATTTTGGAGTGTGTGAGGAGACATGAATGATGGGCATTACGACATTTATTTGTGACAGCTAATCTGCTGATATGGTACCCTTTACAGCTGGCAACACAACTGAGATAGAAAAGGCAGCATCTGAAAGAAAAGTTTCAAAAATGGCAAACAAACTTTGCTGCTTTCAGTAGGGAGGGCAGTTATCGTGAGAACATGAACAATGCTTGTTTAGTGAGGTGTCAAAGAAAATCAGTCGGGCAGGAAACATTTTTAAACAACTGAAAAACAAGGCTAGGGAATTGTTTCAAAAGTTGATTTGTGGATCTTCAAAAGTCAATTAAAAGCTGAAGAGGAGAATAATTTCTTTTAGGCTGGGGAAGATGGGATAAGCCATCTTGCTGCAGTGTCTGCTTTTTTTCAGCACTGTGCTAAGTTGGTACAGAGGTTGTCCCTTGGGCTGGGGTCATTATTCCTAAGGCTCACTCTATCTCCAGTCATTCTCTGCTCATAAGATGGAGAAAGCTGTTGCAGACTTTCCTGATTCTAGTTCTAGAATTTCCTTGGCAGGTAAAGGCTGGCAAATGTTTACTTGGAAGGTTGTGTGACTGACTTTTTGTCAAACTTCTGCATATGTGTAATATGCATGGTTGCCCATGACATTTGCAGCGATAGTGTGCAAAAAAATCTCTTTATTCATAATGAAAATACATATTATGATGATGATATGTTCTTGGGTTTCAAATGAGATTGTGGATAAATGCTTCCTAACCACAAAGAAAAGCCATTCTTTACTGGCTCCAGGTGAATTCTTGATCTTGTAAATAATGGATTTCTCTAATCTGATCCCTTTGGAGACAAGAGGTGTGGGCAAGGAGGGAGCGCTAGAAGGTGACGTCCTGAGGACATGAAGGATTGCTGTCAAGCATTGTTTGGGTCTGGAGGGTAGATGTCCAGGGAGGAGAGCAGCAGGAGCAAGATAGGGAAGTGGACTGTTGATATTACAGAACATGGTGATGGAAGAGAGTGCATGGCTTGAATCATAAAATAAAACATTTCCTGGAATGCCAGGTTTCTAAAGTGTGTTTTCTTTTCACAGTGCACTAATATTCACCTATAAATCACTTAAAATATGCCTAACTGTCTAAACAAACCTGTGATCTGATAAAAAAGTCCTGACTTTGCTTCAATAACAGTGCCAACATCATCCTCATTTTCCATAGAGCTCTCTCCTTTATGCAATTTTGTCATATGAGTGGGAAAAGCTCCCAGTTCCTGTCAATAATGCCACTGCTCTGCCCTTAAACTCCCTCTTGACAATAGACATTTTCTAGAACATATGTGAAATAAAGCAGCATGACACTGTCTGGGCAGGTGAGCTGCCGTGATTATCGCTCCTGCTCTTTCTTCCACCTAACCTGTCTGTATCATCCCCCTTCATCTGTGGTGACTTCCACGTGGTTTATCTTTGGGGAAAAGTATATCTATATTCAGCTGTCAGCCCAAGATCACTCTAAATGTCACTTGTTTGCTTTTATGTCCTTGGTCTTGATGGATGTGTCTGAATTCCTCTGAAGGCACGCTGTTAGGTATTTATCTCATTTTGTGGTGGCATTATCTGCTTTAGGTGCAGCACAAGTGGGTGTCCAGGGGCGCGAGGGAGAGAGCCCAGGGCATGAAGAAGACAGGAGGAGGAAAGAAGTGCTTTTCTGTATGTTTGTCTGAGGGTGAGGCTGTGCTGTACAGCAGGGACACTGTGGAGCCATTGCAGTCTGTCACAGAGACCCCCATCACCACTGGGCTGCTGCAGGTTTCTGCTTGGTTCTGTTATTCAGTCCTAATTACAGACAGCAGAACCGAGCCTCAGGACTGAGCCTTTGTGAAGTTTAACCATCTCTAGTTTTTCCAACTTTCAATATAATGTCGGGGTTTTTTTTTTNACCTGACTATTTGCTTCAAAAACAATTCTGCTGCTCTTGGCTTCATTAATATGCATCCAGTGCAATGTAAATGGCTCTCGAGGCCTCCCCTTGGTAGATGATTTAATGTGGCAGTTATGAAAGCTGCTCAGCCTGTGCTCCATTAGCATAATAATGAAGCTTCTGCAGCAGCGTTATCATCCTCAGAGGAAATAGCCTGAGTGGTCACAGCTCCTTTAACAAGTACCACTTTAGGATAAAAAGCAAAGGGCTCTGTTTGAAATGTTAGATTGGAATATGCAAAGTGGGAGGGAGTTGTTTGTTGTCTTTGCTGTGCAGGGAGATGGGAGAAAGCAGCTCATCCCCAGCTGGGAGCAGGAAGGAAGGCAGGGAGCTGTGCCAGGCAGGGCTCCCCTCCTGGCATGGGGTATCTGGCAGCACAGGACATGTCCTCTTTGGTTCGAAAGTCAGGAGAATACAGGAACCAGGTTCTCTTTTAAGTCTTTGTCTCCTGTACTTTGCCTCTCAAATACAAGAAGGGCTGGCTTATTTCCTCATACTGGGGAGTCCAAAATGCAGTGGTTCAAGGCTCTATGTTTGGGTTTTGATTTTTGTGGTTTGTGAACAGGTTAGGGATGTATTATAAGATGGAATAGAAAGCTTTTGGGTAGCTGAAAGAAGCCTTTCTCTGTGACTGAAGGGAAAAGCTGAATTTCAGGTAAAAACAACAGAAATCATAAGTAGCACTCCTCCAATATTATGAAAATATATTTTGAATAAGAAACAGCTGAAAATGCAGAGGTGAAGTTTTAGGGGGTTGACAGACTTGGAAAGAATGAGGACCGTTTTCTCTGCCCTTCTTATGGAGTAAAGTGGACAGAGGGAAGGGTGTACATCCCATGTTTCCTGGGTGCCATGGATTCAGTGAAGAGTACTGAAACACTGCTTGGCTGGATTTCCCTGAGGCTGCTGCCCCTATGGCAAGAATGGTTTAGCAACTGCAGCTTACAACTGAGTTTATTGAGTTGCTAATTTAATTTATTTTTAATATGGCAAAGCAAGCCAACAGTCTTCAGAGGTGATTTTACATCCTATGCAGCCATCCCACTGTGGAGCTCACAAGTCCCAGGGAACACACGGTGACTCAGGCTTCTCAGCTTGATCCATTTTTGCCCTGTCAGGGCCTGGCTCATGCTGGATCCAAATTTAATGGATATATTCCTGAATGCAAGATCAGGCAGGAACTGGGACCCAGCCCTGAGCTCAGTGGGGATCCTGGGCTGACATGGGCAGGGGGGGCAGGTGGAGTCAGCCCCACAGCTGAAGCTCAAGGAAGCCAAATCAAAATGCTCCAATACTTCCTACCTGTTGGATACAAAAATTTTCTTATTGCCAACTTTTGGAAAATATAAAGTTGCCTGAAACTGTAATTTCTCAGTGACTCTTGATCTTTATTAGTTCTTTGATGGCATCTGATGACTTGTTTTCCTCTTGCACAAAGATTTTTGATTTGCTACCCAAGGAAGGGTGAGGGAGAATGGCACCAGAGATAGGGTTTTTTCACATACCATACTTAGAATTTGTCTTTGCAATTGATTTCTGTGGAGGTTAAAGTTTTTCTGAAGAACTCCTTTTTACTAATTTTCAAGGGCTCTTTTCAAAGAACGGAAACGTGTTTTGCAGTATAATGTGATTAATGGTTTTGCAGTATAATGTAATTAATGATTTTTAAGTTAATATTAAAATATTAAAGTTTACAAACTCTAGGTTACAAAGTAAATGCTATGAAGACTTTGAAAAAACCCAGAATATGCTAGAGTGTTCCTCAGATAGCTCAGTGGTAGCTAGGTAGAAACGGGTAAGAAAGGAAAATAACTCAGTGGACAATCCTGTTTGATTCCAAATGTTTTGCACAGTAAGCATTACTTCACATGATATATCTGTGTGCTCCTGTATGCTGATAAATAATTTGCCTTATTTCCAAGCCTGGAACTGCTCTTCATCCCAAAGCTGTGCTTCACTGAATGCCTGAAGGATTGAGAGGATCCAGCCCTGCTCCCACTGAAGTGGGAATTCAGTCCCTGTCCTTCGAGAGTTCCCTGGAAAAATCATGTACATGGGTGAGTTCTGTTGTTGCTGGAAGTGTTCAGGAAAGGTGATGGGAGAGGGAGGGACTTTGAACGTCTTTAGAATTTGTCTTTGCATACCATAAATGTCTGCCACATGCTTAGTTTGACTACTAATGACTGAAACCCAGCTGAAGGATTCGTCCGTACATTGTTTGCACACTTTCTCCAGTTACTGAAAGTCCTGTTGCCTCGGCTTCATTCCAAAGTCTCACGTCTCATACCTTGTGGCTCTTCCTGGTATTGCCCTAAGCAGACTTTCTGGGGGTTATGGACTCTATTTTTAATTTGCTGACACCACTCTTGCACTGATTATGTTAATCACATGCACTTCAGTGACCTCTTGCTCTTTTTGCCTTTCTTCTTTTGCTTGCAAAGGTCCATTGGGAGCACTTAGTCACATCACTTCTTTCTTTTTCCCCTTTGTTCTCTGCCACTTTTTTTGGTTTTTTGCTGTTGAAACAGCAGTAAAGTACATTTTGACAGTTTAGGGGGTGATCTGTCCCATTTTTGGTTTCCAGGGAATTGGGTTTCATGGTTTGATGGTACTGGCTGGCAACTCTGACCTTGGGATGCGGATGGTTCAATCCTTGTATAATTCCACTGTGCACGAGAGTTAGTTTTAGTATGCATAAGTATGCATCAGCTGAGAATCAGACACGGCCTTTTCCTGGGCTTTAAGGTTGACTGCCTTTTGTTATTATGCACCTTCACAGGAAGAGAGAAGGAGAAGATGCAGTGAGCCTGACCTAATCCATTCTTCCACATGGGGAGCAGGGACAGTGAGAAAAACGTTCTTAAATTCTTTCCCTTTGCCCATCAAGGATTTGGGCAGTCGTCAGCAGTGACCTTTCGCCAGTCCTGCTGTCCGTTCACTTTATTAATTACAGCACATTCAAAAACAATTAGGCAAATTAATGGAATAAAAAACCCTTGAGGCTATCAAAGGCAGTTGGCACTTAACCAGGAAATTGTCAAGCTGTAACTTTAGGGGTTTATGGAATGTCCTGAGAAAACACTGTCCAGTTTTTCTGCCCTTCCCTGCATCCATGCCTGGAGACTTGTGCAGATGGACAGCCACTGGGACGTGAGTGGCCGCTGCTGCCTGTGGTGTGAGAAGGGCATGAGTGAAAACGAATGAGGAATCTTGCTTCTTGGAGTGGCTTTTGCCCTGGTGAGTGGCTCAGGATACACTGTGGGAGGCTCTCTGAATCCCTGCAGTGCCAGACTTTTCCAGCAGGTGCACTGCATGCCCCACCAAATGGGGTTTCACTGGTATGGCTCACACCAGTTCATGAGAAAGGATAGAGAACCAAACCTCAGGGAATGGGCATCACTCCCTACTCAGTGTGGCTATAGCAGAAAACTTTCAAAATGAGGCTTCCTCTGTGCTCTCACCATCTGCTTGCCGTTACCAGTTTGTACAACTTTTGCTTTGGAGCTGCTTCTGTCTTTATTTCGAATTTGTGAGCCACTCCTGTAAGATGGGTGACCATCTACAAACACCAGGCTAGAAAACCTCCAGTAATAACAGGTGCCAGTGTAATAACTGCTGTAGAGAAATATGCAATTAAACACATATTTGTTAACAGGCTCTGCTCTGTGGAATGTCTTTGACATCAATGCTGTGAGCTGCTGTCACACCCTTCTGCTGACTTTGTAACTTTGGAACGTTCCTTCTTATCCTCTTACTCTACACTCCTCTCATCTGCACACAGTCTAGACATTCATGGTTTACTGTTGTTCTTGGCAATATTAGGGAAAAACCATTTTGCAGTGTCTTGAAATGAAAGGCCCTTATGCATTAGGTGTAATGGGCATGTACTGCTCCCTGCAAAGTGAACCTCTCAGGTGATACGGCCTGTCATTCCAGATTGAAGAAGAAATAGCTGGAATCATGAAAGGAATTTGATGGTTTCTATTCCTGCTCCCAAATGGAGAGTAGGAGGGCTTTCTGCTAAGAGGCTGAAGTTGTTGTTGTCTTAGAGCTGAAGAAACTGCAGTCAGTAATCCTGACACAGGGACTCTTGCCACTCTTTTTGGTGAAGGATGGATTGTCCTGAGAGCCTATGCAACAGTGTCACTTAGCCTTTACAATTAGCATGTTCATTTTTCCTCTGATCTCATTGATTTACTCAAAGTGAAGGCCAAACCTAAGTGGGTCATGTATTGCCGTGTACGTGAACCTGTGTCATCACTAAGATGTTGCCTTTCAATCCATGGGATTCTGGCACAACTTGCTGTGAAGTCACTGGCAGAGAAGGCTTCCCTGGCCTGAAGTGTGTATTTCCAGGCAAAAAAGAAAGGTGGCATTGATGTCTCTGTCTGGGACAGTCACTCATGCAGGAGGGACATATGACTGACTGTGGGCGTGCTTGTGTAAGATCATTACTGATCTTCAACCTTATCCTAGGTTCAAGGGGAAAAAAAAGGGTCTTCTGAATTCATGTTACCTACCTAAGGGACTTTCTAACTTATCTGTGTCTACTGGTTTTTAGGCATATTTCAGCTTCTGGTAAATAGTTTTGTAACTTTTTCCTTCTGGCCCAACCAGGAGGAGAGATGCATTTTAAATCACTTTTTTTTTTTCTTTCAAATACTAGACTCAAGCTGAAAAAAACATGCAATGCTACTTACTCTTAGTAATGCTTCATTTTTATTGAAAGGAAATATTACTCTGTGGACAGACCAGTGTTTGTTTACGCTGTTTAACAGTGTTATGCCACTGGTTTATGTGCTCACAGGTTATCAAACATGATTTTCTCTTCATGTTCCTTGCAATAAAAAAAGTGATTTTGGACATTCCAGAAATGAAGTGCTACCAACCTCATTGTGTTCTTCTGTGCTTTTCAAGGCTGAATGCCTTGCTTCTAATGTGAAGATAAAGAGGATTGTGAATATTAAAAAGTAGCATTGCCAGCTAGAGTTAAACATTCAGGATGAGACATTAACTTAAACCACATGTGAAATGCAGCTGTTTTTACTGAGGCTTTCATCAGTCTGCTGGGAAGATTGGTGGGTTTTAATATGTGGTCTCAAGCAGAGCCAATAGAAATGTGTGGAAAATGTGTGTGAAATCAGTGTGTGTCCATGGGGGGTCTGTAGTGTTGTGTGTAGCATTTTATTTGTGTTAATATAAGTAATGGTGGTAATACCTATCTGATCACAAATGCTTTTATTTCCCAGGCATACATAGAAAGGAGTGATCAGATAAATAGATCTGGTGAATCACAGTAACCTGTACCTACATAATAAGTCATGTCCTGGTTTGTTTTTGTCCAGTTGATCAGAACAAGTAGGAAGAGCTAAATACTAAAAATCTTCTGCAGAAAAATATCAGACACCTGAGACGGGCGGGTCACAAAACCACTGAAGACTGATGTTTTTGACTCAAGCCCTTAATGCCACTTAACATTTAGGTGCTAAAGATGACTGTGGATCAAAGAGGTGCTGAATTCACAGCTGCTAAAAGAGAAACTGCTGTGCCTGTGAGCAGGGATGAGCAGAGAGATGAAAGTTGATCTGTTAACAGGGTATGTTGTATGAATTCATCCACAGGAAAGGTTAAGGGATAGGAAAATCTGCCACTAGCCTCGAGGAGAGACAGACTTTCCTTGGCATGGGAGCTGAAGGTACTGGAGGTGTTCCGTGGATTTTGCTCACGTGTTTCTGGCAGGACGGTGGCTGGACACAGTACAGATGTCACGGCCCTAATTAGCTCCATGTGCAGCCAGGATTCTGGGGCCTTGCAGGCAAAGCCTTCCATAAAGGTGTGCTAAAGAAAAGCCTGCCTCTGCCAATGCCAGGAGGAGGTGTGCTCAGCCTTTCCCAGCTGGAATCACTCCCGTACCTTTGTGTACAATGATAAGCTACCAAATTTGGTAACAACAGTAGAGCAGACCCTGACAGGAAGGGAAGAGGTCCAGATTCACTGAAGTTTTGCCCTTGTGCGTAGACATAATAGGATCTGGTAGACATAAAGGACAGCTTTAGAGCAGTTTTTCACTTAATACAAAGACAGCTTGAGTAAAGGGAGAGAAATAGGAAACCAAAGGAGGTGGTGAAGCCTTATTAAGTGTGCATTTTTTTTAACCTCTGATAAGTGATAAAAGTGATTCAGACTTTATCAGCTCTCTGTAATTCAGAAGTGTGAAAGGAAGTAAAAGTAGCAAAGAGGCAAAGGTTGGTTTTGTAATGCCAGTCTTAGAGAGACCCATTTTTTTTGAACACACTTATAACCAAAGAGCAAATGGAGAAGAGGTCAGGGAACAAAACTCGGTTGACTCCACACAGGAAAAGTTGGAGGGAAGAACTGAAAGGTAAACACAGTTATGGCTCCAGCAGGAGAAAGTGTGATTTACTGAAAAAGGCAGGGGCATTGCAGTGTGGATTCTTGCTTTGTGCTTATACCTCAGCAAATTTTAGGGGAACAAAGCCCTGATGCACCATTAAATAAAAGAGGAGAAGAGAATGCGAAGTGCATCTCAATTTTTAGTGAAGCATTGTATTATAGTAACAAATTATTATTCCGTGTAACAGGAGTACCTAGTTTGTAGACACTGGAAATAATAGAAAACCAAAACAAACAACAATCCACAAACCTATTCTGCCTCTATTGGAGGCCAAGAATTCCCCTTTGGATGCAGATATTGTAATAGCTGTCTGAACAGCAGGTCCAAAAAAAGGCAAAGGTTTCATTGATGATTTTCAAACACAGTCTAGAAATGCAATTAGACCAGTGTTAGCACAAGCACATGCTATCAGTTTGAGGAAGAGCAGTTTCGCCTGCTGAAGATCCTTAAACGTGCGTTTGATACGTGAAACTCGTTCAGCCTGGCATGAAGGCTTGCCTAAGGGGATGTGCTGTAACACAGCAGCCAGAAGCTTGGAACTCATGTGAGATCTTCACGTTGGCAGCCCTCAAAAGGGGTGCAAACAGACTGATGTTTCCTAACCTCAGAAAATCAGCAGCAACAGTGATGAACAGCATCAAACACAAGCTTTCCTTTCCAACAAACATGCTGTGCAAAGACTTAACAAGAACTAAAGAGCTTCCTGCAGGGGGCTGTCTAATTCCCATCAAAGTAATCTCCTGAAGGGGAACGGAAAATGAGGGAAGGTTTATTGCTAGCTCTGATTTTTTTTTTTTCACTCAGTCATGCTTCTTGCAGAAAAATAAGATCATTTCTAGCAGCTTTCTCTCTGAATCTCACTGCTGGTTCTAGCCCTCTTCCCTGATACCTGCAACATTGGAGCACTAGGCTGTCCCATTTTGTCTTTGCTTCTTTATCTTCTTTTTCGTTCTGTGTGGAGTAGCTGTCATTTGTTCACATGGGCCGCCAGAGAGAAAAAAGAAAAATAAAAAAATAGCCACTGTGATTACATGCAAACTTCTTTTTGGACAAAATTTCTCTCTTCTGTTCAAAACTCTCTATGGAGATAATTAAACTGAACTAGAATCATAAATGGGACCACGTAAATAACTTGACAGAATTAATGCATTTGGTTATTTTTGGCTTTTCACTTCTCTTACAAATTCTTCTGGGAATAGACTGATTGTTTACCTCAGATGTTTAAATGTCTATTCAGAATTTTCAAGGAAATTTAATGCATTCATCATAAATTCAGTGGATAAATTTTCAGGTTTTCATTGCACACTTGAAAACATTTAGTATTTATGTTTTTCAAGTAAATGAACTTGGTTGCTTCTATTCATGTTTCCACTGTTTCCTGCAAATATGAGGAGTTATAGGGGAGTGGGGGGTGGTTTCTTCTCCCAGGTGCCAGGAGATAGAACTCAAATTGTGCCAGGGGAGGTTTAGATTGGACACTGAGGAAAACTTCACAGGAAGGGTTGTCAGGCACTGGAACGGGCTGCCCAGGGCTTTGGTCCAGTTGCCATTCCTGGACACATTTAAGAGCTGTGTGGATGTGGCACTTGGGGACGTGGTGTAGTGGTGGACTTGTCAGTGCTGGGGGAATTGTTGGACTCAGTGGTCTTACAGGTCTTTTCCAGCTGAAACCATTCCGTGAAAACTGTTTTTATCTTCTGGATCATTCAGCCCCAGCATCTGTGAAGGGAATGTGAAGTGAAATCCCTTGGCTCTAATTACAAATGAAGTAGCATAAGGCATGGAACAATTTGTGGGACAGTAAGAAGTCTCATGTAGAGGTTTAGCATCAGTTTGGAGACAGTTCTTACTAAAGCTCCTAATTTTTCATTGTCTGAAAGTTAGTATAATAACGGTCAATCTAGAGGTATTTTTATATATCTAAATATTTTGGCTGTTTGAAAATTAAACTTGTTCTTCCATTTTGTATTCCAGTGCCAGCAAGAGATCTGCTGTGGTGCTCCTAAAATGATAAATTGATAAAATTCCTAATAGGAGGAACTCAACAGGAAAAAAACAAAATGAATTAACTTGCCAAGACATGACTAACATCATTGAATTTATATATGTTTCATTAAACCTAGACTTGACAGCTTTATGAGGAAACAGTGGGGTTTGCAGTGTATGAAGAACCTGTAATACTGCCAAGGCTGATCAGGTCCTGTGCCATACAGCCTATTTAGTAGACAAATATTTGTACAGTGAAAATGTCATTTTAAATGACTGGTTTGATAATCCCTTAAGCTTTTAAATGATCTGCAAAGACTGGAAATTCTACCCCGATATTTAAGATCTAGTGGAACATTAGATAATCTAAGGAAATTTTTTAGAAAAGGGTTCCTAAATTAGGGTTTTTTTGATGACTTCTGGTGCTTCTTTTACTCACCATTTTTCTGCCAGATTTGTTGGGGGGCAAAGCTGGAATTGGCTTGGTGTCTGTTCTCTCTGTTGCTGATCCAATTGATGTCCTACATGCACATTCAGTATGTAAGTTGCTTTCTTGGATCCACATTTGTGCTTAGGCTGTGGGTCTAAATATCTTCGTGTACAAACTGGCCTTGTCTGAATGAAAAAAGAGTAAAAACAAAGGGTAAAATCAAGGTTGTTTTCAAGTTTTGTCTTTTCTCATTGCCACCTGCAATATGGAGAACACCATAAGGTTGCATTTGTGCAGTGACAAGTTAGTGAGTCCATAAGGACTTGTCTGTAAGTTGATAAGCTATTTGTGATCACCAGAATGATGTAAGGATGATTCTTGCAGTGTGTTTGTCCCATTTCAACCTCTCAGTCTTGGTGATTTTGTGTGGAGAACCCAGACTATGAACAGCAAATGCATCAGGCCATTCACTTAAGAGTTGGACTTGGTGGTCGTTGTGTGTACCTTCCAACTCACAATATTCTGTGATTCTGTGATCTGACTACAGCAGTTAAAGGAGGTTAATGAGGAAATCTAGTTCCATTTGACTGCATTTTTAAAAGCTGAAATCAGTTTCAGATTCTCTCTTTTTCCAGCTGCTGTATAAAGCAAAACTTCCATTTTCCTTAACAGAACTGGGACTGAGACCTTTCATTTCATTCTTCCCCTTTTTCATCTGTACTTTTATGATCCATGACCTTATTCTGCTTTTTGCCTTTCTTCTCCTCAAAAGTCAATGACCAGTTTGATCTTGGAAAGAAAGAGAGATCACAACATACTTATCTGAGACTGCAGATCCGAAAATGCTGATAGTGAACTAGAGAAATAGAGGAGCAAAGCCAAAACATTCCAAGAAAGAAAAGGTTAAAGACATGACAAACAGGAAAAACACACACACGAAGATAAATCCAGCACTTATTTTACTCTCTCATACATGTATTTAACAGAGAAGTTAGAGCATAACAGGTAATTTAGTAAATATCACAAATATAATGAGAATAAAATGGTTACAGGAACAAGAGCCAGGCTACCCAGAATCTGATTAAAAAGAGCATGTCAGCAGATATATATTTCCCTTAGACTGTGTATCAAAAAAAAAACAAAAAAAAATTCATAAATTCTCAAAACTAAATTTGCATATGACAAAGCAATATTTGGAAGTGTGACTGATCACACTCAGGGACAGATGCCCTCCACAGCCTTTTAACTCTAATTGCAGCACAGCAATGTGTCAAGACTGGGCAAAGAATTTACTAGGGTGAGAAGCAGGAAGGAAAAAAAAAGTCTTGAAAATTGCATTAATGGAAACAGCAGGCAGGTGGCAATAACCAAATAGCTTTAATTGTCCAAGGAGCTCATGGGAATCAATTTGCTGTGATTATTACCCACATGGCGTAAGGAAGAAATAGCAAATTAAATAGAATGACACAAATAGTAGTAAACTATACCATAGGATTCCCATAGCGAGCTCGCAGCAGTTTTGTCCTCAAGGACACGCTGTTTTAGGTAATTTTCTCCTGGAGAAAACAGTGTAGATGCCAGTCAGACAATGAAACACAGTTATTATTAGTGCACACATGCAGCCTAACTTGGTAAACCAGACGTATTTTGGTTTTGGAAAGACCAGAAAACTTACAGACCCACAGTGCATAGGATTGATTTCTCCCTTAGAACTACTTTGACATTATTTAGCAGCTTATTCTGAAACAGAATGTTGATGTTAACTTCCCCTTTTGTCCGTACAAAACCATACTGGGAAACCACACTGAGCACCTATCTCAGACTTGACTTTACAGACCAATAGTTTTTGTATCGCAGAAAATTTTCAACATTAACAGAACCCCAAAACTCCTATCTAAAATTTAACTGGGATTTACTGAGATTGTAAGAGAATGCTCATTCAGAGCAGCTGGTATTCAGCCAATTCATGTTATTCACAGAGGACTTTGGCAATGCACATTCAAGCTTTTGGCTTGCCCAGTTACATGAGAGGGATTTACCTGACTAAGCACAGCCACTGGAGATGCCTTAAACTCTCTCATCTGGGCACAGGTCATCTTCCAGGCCTGCAGTTCTCTCTGTTACCCCTGCAGAAGAGGTGGCTCACACCGAGGTGTTTGAAATGGCACTGGAGTCCCCTATTTAGGCAGCTGGATGCTGTCAGCCTTCCATATCCGTATGCTGCATGGATGCCCCAGTCAATACATTGCTGTTGCCTACAACAGGCTGGGGATGAATCTCCCAAAACATTTGCTGTTGGCATTGCTCTATCTGCATAAAGAGATGCCCTTTGATAAATTAAGGACTGGCTTTCCAGAGTCAAATGTGAAGTATTTGCTGGAGACATGAGAGACTGTGGGGTTTGAATTCCTGGTCTGAATCAGGCAGGCCGGGTTTGAACCGGGATCTTCCACATCCTCAGGAAGTGCCTTAGTCTTTAGGCCTTCAGCTAATCACAGGCCCTGAGTTAATTCATGCCAGACCTTAATTATTTGAAAGCAATGCATTTCTGCAGAGAAGCTTTGATTTTTAAAGAAATGACATTTCTAAAATGAAAAATCATTTTCAATGAAAGAATCCTAACTAATTAAGACATTGATTGGTATGGGTGTCTCAGACAGGATATTCCCTCTTCTTTTAAAGGGGAACATTGAGGAAACAAGGACAGCGTTTTGTCTTTGAAAGAAAAGAATATTAGTGACTGGATCTCTGCTTCTCAAGAAGGAAACTTAAAATAGTTCAGAATGGTTGTGATGTCCCGCTAGAAATTCCCATGCTGCATGACCAGACTAATTCCACAAGTGAGCTTTGGATGTTTAGCTCTCTCAGATGCCAGGCATGCTGATTCCACGTTATTAAGTGTTTGCTGCTTTCTCTACCTGCACTTCCACACATTTTCCACAGGGTAATAGCTGCATGTATTCTAGTGGAGCATCTGTACAACAACCTTCAGCACGAGGACTCAAATGATGATGCAAAATCTGCACAGTCAATTTAAAACTAATCCTAGTTTCTGTCTGGGAAGCATTAATTTGGATCTGTACAATACACAGATTATTTAGTTTGTCTGACAAGGTCTAGCAAACAAACTAAAAAGCATACCTTTAACTAAACTCTAATCTTTAGAGTAATGGGATCAATTCATAGATCTGGCTCAGCATATAGCTTTTGAAAAACTTCCTTTACAGTCTGCACTCGGAGCATATTAAGACATTTTAAATGTTTTATACAGTTTTGATTTATGGCACAATTAACTTTAAAAAGTGCACAGCAGTTCAGAAAATAAATTTCATATACCAAATATCCCAAGTAATTAATGTAACTCTCATCCCTCCCCCTTTTTTAATAGAAAACCAAAGCAAAATGAAACAAACACTCTCTTTTCTTCGTTTCAATGTCCTTTAGAATCATTCCAACAAGCTAAACAAGTCCAGTGGTGAGTATTCTCTTAGAAAACCTTTACAATAATTTCCTGCACTACATAAACAATTCTTCATTCCATCTACCACCTCTGGCAAGGCTACAGCATTCCTTAATAAGCAATAGTATGGGATTTACAGAATATACAGTAAAGAATTCAGAAAGCAGGTGTTGAATCAAGTGTAAATTCCCTTATTGTGTATACCTTAGCAATTGTACACACTATGACATGTTCTTCAGCACTTACAGCAGCAGGACATATCTTACTGTATGCTAATAATAATTAAGGCACAAATAACCTTCTCTGTGTTTGTGTCTAAAAATGCCTCATGTTGTGATAGCAAAATTACAATTTGGAATTGAATTAACTTCTTTGTGTTTTTACAATTGCCTGTTCTGAAAAGAGTACAGAATTTAGGGGACGATTATTGAAATTTAATGCGTGAACATTGTGAGCGGATATGTTTGTGCACGTCTGATATCTAGATTATCACAATACCAGCCAAAAATTACTTTTCGATGACAAAACTCTCTTGTGAAAGTATTTTAAAACGTTTTAAGCCTAATGTTGTCATGGCTGACATGGGAACAACCTTTGGGAAATTGGTTAATTCCTTTAAAACTGGTTATATTTTTAAAAACAAACTTAACCTCAAACAAAACTAAACTGCAGCTGATGCCAGCAACGAGTATTTTGTGCTGTACAGCATTTATTTAAAACCATTGGCAGCACTCTATTTTTAAATCTATATTTGAATGTCATGATTCTGTTCAGGGAAAGGAAAATTTAACTACGTAGCATTTAGCAATCAATTATAAAGTGTTTCGTGTAATAAATATAGCATGTAATTGTGCTGTTTATGCTGGTAAAACATTTATGCTTTATATATGTGTATATAAAATCATAACAGTAATCATGTGAATATAAATCAAAAGTAAAGCAATGCCATGCATGAGGGACAGATGCAATTCAGATGAGGACCTTTTGGTGAAGTAGTGCAGAAAACATGATCTGAGATAATTAGAAATGTGCATTCTTGGGAAATAATAAGAAAAACATATTAACTGAGACTCTCACTGCCAGTGAGAATGGATTTGCTTGGTAAGGTTGAAATGGAATTGGTTTATCCAGCTGGGCTGTATGGAGGTACAGCTCAGTGACAGCTGAGCAGGGTGGCACATAAATCAAGCTGTGCTTGTGGGACAGGATGGGCTGAACGTCCAACCTCAGCCCTCTAATCCTGACACAAGCAGGTCTAGGGATATTTAATGCCCAATTAAAGACACCAACTGGCTGCTCTCTGCCACTGGACACAGTGCCAGTCAATGTGGTGGTGTGAGGGTGCCTGACAGAATTCAGCCTGGAGAACTTGGATGTTGAGTCTAAAACTAATTCATTATTTTTCACAAATGTAATTTTGTTCTTAAGTGGTAAGGAGGAAAATAGAAGTACCAAGTCCTGACAAGATTGCAGAAGAAATTATCTTCTTTATTTGGTTCTTTCAGTAAAAGTTAGCTGGAAATGCTTGGAAGAAAAATAGACATAGTTAACTCCTAAGCAGTGTTCATATACTAACAAAAGGCATTCTCCTGTGATCTGTTCATGACATTCATATGTCAGGTGGCTCTTGAAGAATCAAACATTCTCATAAAAAGTGCTGCTTGTAGCTGAAACTTCGATGTGGACCATCTTTGATTTGAATAAAATCACATTTAGGAATTGTTTGTCTCAGTATGACTGGAGTGTGGATATTCATCCTAAGAAAAGGCATGACAGAAGGAAGACATGGTTGGATTCAGAAATACCGAACACAGGAAGTCCTCTAATGAGATGGGAAGATGTGCTCTACTTCATGTGCCTGTTTGCCTGAGGTGTGTGTCTCTTCAAACCCACAAGCTTAAAATGTGTCACCTAGAAAATATTACACTCTGGGTGCAGGAAGTCTGGGAAGCAGTGCCTGAAGTGAATTGAGACTCTCAATTCTTCCTAGTACATACAGATAACAATAATTTTCATTCTGTAAAAGGCATGGTAGCCTACAGCTCCAGGGCCTAAGCCGGATATCACTGATATTTGGTGCAAATTTTAAAAATATTCTGCTCAGAAATCCATTCTGGAGGGAAGAATGTAAGTGTCTAACACCTTGTTTCACAACCGTGCTTACATCTTTGGAGGTTTGTTGCTAGTAAAAATGCTTCCAAGATTTTTATTTCATAGGAAATAACACATTTCTGTTTATAATTTCAAGAAAGTAAAAACAATAATTACCTTTTTTTGTGATCATTTCCACTACAGTTTGCTGTGATAACACAAACAAGGAGCTTTGACAGGGAGCAACTAGAGTGGCTCTAGTTTTTACTGCAGACTGAGTCGTTCATAAAAGTATGAGTTCTGTAATTCTTAATTGTTATTTATAATTCTTTATTTCATTATGTTGAAATAAAGAAAGGAAATAAATACAGAAATTATGAAGCAATTTTTTTTTCCAGGAGATCTCAGCAGGCTTTTGAAATAATATTGGCACAGGCACTCAGAAATTCACATTCTATATGTGATACATACACACAAATCCTACACTTGTTCTCCTCTTTGAAAGGGCTGAAGATTTATCTAGAGGAAATCCTTGACTAATTGGGAAAACTTCCAAAATATCTTGCAAGGTATGTTTGAGTTCTTTGCCTTTTTTATTTTTGGTTTGGTAATTATGAATAGAAAATGAGCTCAGCCTAACAATCTGAATTGGTTAAGAAATAAAGAAAAATTCAGCCTTAATATCTAGATGAGACCAATATTTAATTACAATAATAATAATAGGTAGAAACATAAAAGTTGCTTAAATTAAAGAACTTTCAAATGTTGTTATATGTTACTTCCATGGCTATATTTTCTTGTTTTTGCTGGATGCAGCAGTGAGCAACAGAAATGGATAGATTGCACTTATTGCCTGGGCTGATGGTTGTTATATCAGCTCTAATACATTTCCAGAGAGCAACCTGAGATTTAGTATAATTTTAATATAAATGCATTATGGGAATTGAAGGGCACTTACGGATCCCAATTACTTCTGGGAACTGAGGGTAAAACCAGTCCAATTCCAAGTCCTTTGAAGGTGAAGGCAGACAAAAGAGATTTATAGCAAAACATTTTTATTTTATTTGTAGTAATGCATGTTTGAATTCTGCTTAGCTGTAGTAGTGGTTTAGAGTTTGGAAACCAGTAGCTAGGTAGAGGAAAGAAACACAAATCGTTGCCCAGGGATAAGAGAGCAGAAAGAATTCAGTCATTTTATATTTTCTTTGGCAGCAGTAAAGGACACAACCCTTTACTACAGAATATTATTTTACTACAGGAAACTATGTTTTGTTAGTTCTGTTGCACATAGAAAAACTGTGCTGAGCCGAGAGCTGTTTGCTTGTGCTACCAACGTTCTGCTGTATACTGAGCATAAAAAGTAGTAAAAACATATTTCTAGTATTTTTCTATTTCAGTATGTTTTCTAATAACTGAAAATTTTACCTTGCATGTTTTTCTACTCCTATTATTAAATTCCAAAACTACTTTTGAGCAAGAAGTAGACAAAAATATTTCACCTAAAGTGTAAAAGCTTTTTAAAGTTACTAATGACAAACTGACAACTGCAGATGCAATAATAAAGGGGAAATGAAGGTTACAGATTTGCCAGTGCTCTTTTCAGTCTTATTCCTGGCAGAAGAATTTAGATTCCATTGCTACATCTAATAAACTACTTGGGAAGTAAAGTATTTGACAAATAGCTTAATGTTTTATGGGAACACTTTTGTGTCTGTAAAGCACTGCAAGGAAATCATCCACGATCTTTTCCAGTGCCAGTACCCATCTCCGCCTGATGAAGGGAGCAGGTGACTTGGTTGATATGTACAACTGATAGTGCAATTAACAGTAACCACTTTGTTGTGCTGTAAAATCCATGTATATCCTTTCAGAATATACTCCCTGAGGTTTTAAAACCTGTTTGTATGAGAAATATGCATTTCCTGTAAAGGATCATTGAAATGTCACTTCTTTAAAATCCTGAGACCTTCAGGGTTGGAAACAAACACACTGAAACCCATTGGGAAGCTGGCAACATTTAATCACTAGAGGGAAAGGCTCACATTTCTAGCTCTGCAGAGTGACATAATATTGATTCTTAAACCCAGCACTCAATCTTGTGGGTTCAGCATTTGGGGCCTCGGTAACTTGGGGAGAGAAAGGCTGTAACAGAGATGTTGGTGAGGAGGACGAAAACTGTTGAAGTGGCAACATAAATTTAAGTGTTTTGCAGCTCTTGGATGTTTGACATGTTCAAAATACTTCTGGCAGAAATGGATTATTAAGTAGAATACAAAGTCAAAAGCCTCTGGTAAGTACAATTCAGTGTCTGCCTCTGATTTTTATTTCAGGGGTAGCTTTTCCACGTTCATCTTTTCAGAGAACTGGGATTGAGCAGGGAGGTGTCTGCACTATTATCTGAGAGTATTTCTGCTGTGAATTCCCAGTGGACTGTGGGAATAGAACAGTGCTCTCTCCTGGACTGGGACTGGATATCCTGCCAGCATCCCTGTGTGAGCTCCTGTAAGGTGATGTGGCTGCCGTGTGCTGGGTTACTGTGGTGCTGCCCAAGGAGTCAGGGCAGGAGGATTAGCCTCAAACTCAAGCATGAAACCTGTTCTGTGTTTCTGACTTTCTGCATTGTTGTCCCTCTCTGCTCCTACACCTGTACTTATTTCTCCTTCCATGACTGTGCCAGTGTTCAGATGTCCTTTGATATTCACATTGCTGTGCTTTCAAAGCTTCACTTCATTTCTCATTATCTCCTATGTAGACCAAGTCACTGAAACAAAATGTTGTATTAAAATTAAGGTTTTTTTAAAAATTAAATAAGTATGGTGCCAAATGAAACAATATATTTAATATCTAATCAAACAAAACGTTTCCTTCAGTACCACTTTTGTTATTCACTGTGGTGAAAATATACCCCAAAGAAAAACCCAAATAATGTTGGCAACACAATATTTTTAAATTTTTAAAATTGTTTTTGGCTTACCCAACAAGCCCCAAAGTACTAATTATCCAGTCACCAGCCTTCTGTTTACTATCTGATGCCAGGGTTCAGTTCCTTCTTAAAAAGCTTAATTTAAAAGAAATACAACAAAGAAGAACAAATAGACTGTCTCATACATGAAGGGTGGTTATGATTCTTTGACTTGCTTGGAGAAAAAAAGAAAGAAAAATCTTTGCCACTTACTCTGGCCTTGCAGCCTTTGTGAGTTATGGATCTTTCATAACCACGGAAGGAACTTAACAGTCACCCTTCACGGGTGAAATAACCTATTCATATTCAGGAACAGGTAGCAAACAATTATAAATGGATTTAAAGAGATGCCAAGATTATAGTCTGGAAATATCAATTATTATAAACTGGTTTAATTCTTCCCTCCCTCTCTGCTTGTATTTCATATACAGGATCTAGCAGTGACAACTGGATACTTAATTTTGACTAGAATGCTAGAATCATTAACAGAAGTAGCATTACCTTTAAAATAAAAGGAGACAAAATTTCCTAGATTCTTTCTTAAGAAGAAGCAGACAGTAGTTACTATAGTGCATTTCAGCTGCATGTCAGCTCTGCATATGACCACATTTTGCAGGGCTACAGCCAGTGCAAGGTGCATTGGAGGAGGATGCCTGTGGCTGAGAGGGAAATGTCATGTTTTATGGTATCTGAATTGCCCTGAGTTTAATGGCACTACAGTTTGTTCTTTTCTGTATTCCCTGCTCTGTTACCCTATTTGTGGTAACTTGAGGATGGTGAGACAAAGGTGACCATACAACTGATCACAAAAAAGTGATGTCCCATCTTACATGCCCTGTTGTGCTACTGACAGCAGCAGTGTCCTCTTCAAGCTCCACTTTCCCCAAGAACTCCTTCTGAGGGGACAGCTCTTCCTGAGCAGGGTTCTTCCTGAGCAAATGAGAAGCAGAGAATACAGCCTGGGTTCACCTCAGCCAGCTTCAGGCCCTTAGCTGAGCCCTGCTCACAGTCTCTGGAGAGAGATAAATATTCTGCTCTTTCTGCTGATTAGGATCCTAACTTAGATGTCTCTATTAGCTGTCTACAGTCACCAGGAATGCATCTCCTCACATGAAATTTGTCATCTTATGTTCAAATATAAAGAAGGATGGCCTGAAAGTAGAATTTTTAGCTGGAGATAATTAAAATTCAAATGGCACCTGCATGGAGTAGATTAGAGTCAACCTGTCATCTTTCTCAAGTGCTCACATAAGAGAACATCATTACTAGGGCACCAAGTAAAATAGCCTGAGGCTTCTTTAGGATACATTTTGCAGAAGTGCTGTGTAAGAATGAGAACAGATGGAAGCGAGTGAATGGGAGCTGTGTGAGGCACGAGTGCCAAGGTAACTGCTGCCTCCAGAGATGGGAAAGCAAAGGACAACAATCTGGGAAAGGAAAGGGAAGTTGCCAGGAGCTAAAATGGTGGCAAAGGTGTTTCTGTCGGGATGTGAAAAGGCACACCTGGAATAGTACTATCCCTGTTTTTGCTAATTTACAGGTAATACATTCTGCAAATGACATTCTACTATACATTAGTAGTAAAAAAATACTTCTTTTTACTGCTCTGCTTCCTCTTCCTCACTATGGGATTAAAAATGCTAAGAGAAGGATCAGAAGAAGAAAGATGAGGAGCTGTTGCTTGACTCTTTAACCCCATCTGAAAACCCCATAGTGCAATATGACTAGTCTTGCAAAAACCACAAATTGGTTTCTGGCAACACCGGGTGGATAATAACCCTGCAAAAGCGAGTTCTCCCTAAATACCCAGTTGTACTAGCAGTGAAGTAAATCCATTTGTTTCAGCGGTGCAACGCTACCACTACAGAAGAACATTTTGACTACTGAAGCTCTCTAGACCTGAGGTTTGTCTGATTCTCAGCAGGGAAGGAAGCCTGAAGGGCCTCTTTCAGCAATTGTTAACTTGAAACTTTGAAAGAGCAGCTGGCAGGTCCATGAGCTTCTTGACGACTGTTTTGCTTGATATTTCAAAGGGTGACTTTTGTACGCTGTAAAACTTTTGGCTTGCTTTATAATTTAGCCCTTTATATCCTGATCAAATGATAGCATACATCTCCTCTGTGTCTTGTGTTTGCACAGATATACATATATTTGTATTTATACAAGTCCATAGGGGTACATTAGCAAGCATGCATAAATATATATACGCACGTATCTGCACATATTTTTACGTACCATATTTTTCGTGTCTATAGGTAGATCTATATCAACATATTTAATTTTTTTTAATTCCTTTTCCTCTCTGTTTTCTGCATCACGGAGCAGACCACCTACATATGTGCTTGAAATGGCTTTCAGTCAGTCGCCACTACAGCACAAGGTGGTGGAAGTGCACTCTTGTTAATGGGTTTAAACCACTGTCTTTGTTATGCTCCTGGGCCCAGTTCTTGGCAACAAAAAATCCCTGAAACTCTGCTAATTTGTTCCAGTGACTTTCCTGGAGCATTTTACGTGCTCTGAGGGTTTGGCCCTGTGTGAGTCAGCAGGGACAGCTCCAACCCCACGGCTAAAAGAGAGACAGTGACTGTATTTCTGTCACCTCGTTGAGTGGGGGATCCCAGAGCATCACTGGGACAGAGGAGATGGAGAGAGACACAACAGGGACATAGGTACCATAGGTACCATTCCCCTTGGCCATGCTGGAGGATTGCTGCTCTTCACACTGATTTAACAAGGGTCACTCCAAGCTGCAAAGGCACTCAGTGTATTTATAATCCTCATCTCCAGTCTTCTGCTTTTAACACATCCCTCCCAATGGGCTAAAATGCTGTAAGGATGGACTAGAACATACAAAAATCCACTGGTCATATCTTGTCACTGAAACAGCAGAAGGGTTTTTTGGTCCTTTCTCCTCTTTTTCAGACAGTACTGTGTGAAGTTCTCAAAGTAGGTTCCATGCATGTACCTTTTCCCCATGCTACTGGAAATGCTGTCACAAAAATCAGGTGAGCCTCTTCCAACACTTCTGGGGCCACTTCAGAAATAGCATGGGAATAGGAGATACAGTTCAGTCACTATAGCAGAAAAATTCAGTGTTTGGTTTTCTCCTGAAGAGAAGATAAGGAATCCAGGAGGACTGTCTTCCTGCAAATGACATAAAGCAAATGAAACTCCATTTTCTCCCAGGAATAACTGCAAGCTTGTTCATACTTGGTGAGCTTCAACCAAAGGTGGCACTAGGGGATCACAAGTGAGTCTTTAAATACATGACTGGGCTCTTCATTCTCCTCCTGTAGTGGTGTTCTCAACTCCTTCCCCTCCAGGGTTTTTCAGGTGATATTTTCTAAAAATGGACAAGTCTTCTCAGTGACACTGGCTGGAGATACAGAGGTAGGAGTGGTGATGAGGATGGAAAGCTGATTGTAATCTCTCTTATTTTAATACTGAAGGAATATCTACTTATTATCTGTCTATCTGTGCAGGAAGGTGTTAATTCTGTTAAGAAATGTGGGTTGAATTCCAGTTCTAAAAGTCCATCAGGATTTAGATTTGTTAAGATACCCTAATTTCTCCTTCTCTACATCATATCTGCCAAACTCTAAATCCCCCAGTGCTTTTGTGCTCCAACTCCATGTGTATTGATGAGACTTCAGAAAACACTTCATCTTCACTGGTGTGCTTTGACAGCTGACCATGCCTGGAAATTTCCTTCAGATCCTTTATACTTCTCTGCCTTTCACCTCGGACAGAACTCTGGAAACAAGGTATAGGCTGCTGCTGCTGCAAACACTTGTGGGAGCTGCTGACTTGCTGATATTCCTGTAAAATTAACCTGGCAATGGAATGTGATGCTGCAGTCTGCTTAAATAGAGTGTGCTTCCTGCGGGGTTGTAAGGAAGTCACTCCTCTTTCTGCTCCAGTTCCCTGTCTGAGCAATAACTCTTCCTCCTCCGTGAGCTGCTGGGACAGAAAATCAATTCTCTTACACCACGCAGATCTGGGTGACATACAAATGTCTATATACCCCATTGAGTGTGCCCCAAATCCTTGTGGGGTTGTCATCTTCTGCTCTTATGCAGGGCCTGTTGCTGCCTGCCCAGTGAAGGTTTTTAAAGTAGAAAGGGGCTGAGCAAAAGACCCAAAATGTTTCAGATCAGCTTTGCCCTGTGTTTCTCTAGGCACACCTGGCCTCCTCAGGTGCCTAGGTTTTAATCCTGTTCCTGACCCAGATCTGAATGAAGCCATCACCTTTGGCTTTTAGAATAGTTAAGTACTTCAAGATAACACTTCTGATATTTCAAAAGGACCAATGAAATCAGTGGGTCTTGTCTTGGACACTGTGGAGCTGTTGGGGAACTCAACAAAGAAATATTTATGTCTTTTGATGAGTAAAGTTGATGCAGAATGACTTTGCCTCAGGTTTCCTAAAAGCAAAAGAGAGGGAGTTCTATTTACCTATCTATAAGAAAGCTGTGACTAAATAACATATGTGAAGTACTACTAATTTTAATCCATATGAAACATTTGTAGACTAGCACCACACCAAAAAACCGACAAATTAGGTTAAATCAAGAATCATGTCATATCTTACTAAACAATATAAAATCACCTTTATGTATGTCACCCTCTTTCAGTACTGTTCCTCTCCTTTCAGTACTGTCCCTCTCCTTTCAGTACTGTCCCTCTCCTTTTGGTTTCCTTGGTGTCCTTAAAATTAAGGCGAGTGCTGCTTGCATCAGAGCACAGCAGCCTGCCCTGTGCCATGTACCAGCAGAGAGGTGAGGATGCAGGTTTATTCATGGCCTGGTGTGTCACCTTGAGCTTTGTCAGATACTTCTTTTGAGCCGCATTTCATTGTGGAACCACAGAAAGATGCATCATTAAGTTTTTTAAAAGGGAAAGCTGTTCTCCAGCCTAATGTGGTGTCTGTGCTTCCTGCCTCTACCTAGGACTTTGCTCACTACTGTACTTGTTTCTGTCGAGGATTCATAGGCACAAAGGGTTAATCTACTGCATATGAAATGGTAACTGCATCTATTAAAAAATATATGAGGTTATGTTTCTCTGTCCACAGTACTCGTTCTAGAGCTGCTTGTGCATTGCCAGAACCTTCCTGAAACGTGGGCAGTGGGACACCTCAGTGTGTGTGGCGCATGAGTGGAGTTCCTGATGGACCGGCTGTCACATTGTGGGGGAAAAGAGCCAGCCCTCCAAACCAGAGAGGGAGAGCATGGAAAATCTGGGGGTTTTATGGGTCCCCTCCCCTTCCCTCCTTCCCTCTCTGCGCAGCTCTTTATTTGTTTAAAGAATTTGTGTGGTATGTGTGAACTATCCAAGTGAAGCCCTGCCCCCTGCCATGTGCTAATGACACAGTTTAAATCACTCCCATGTGCTGTGTTCTCTGCTCTGTTTACACGACCACAGTAAATACATGCTGGTAATGCCAAGGGCCTGAAAGAGGCTCAGAAAAGCAAAGAATCTATTAAAACCTGAACTTGAATCTTAGTCGTGGGTGTAACACAGACCATTTTCTTTGCTGTCCCAAAGACAGCAGAGAAACTTAATGTCAGAAGTGCTTGTCGGTGGGTATTGATAAAGTTTCAGATGATTGTGGATTTTTCTGAGGGAAATAGTGTTCAGAGAGAGCTGAAGAGATGATTTTCTGGTGTAAATGGCCAGAGGCAGGGCCTGGCTGCCAGAGGTAGAGCCTTCCTGCAGGCTGAGAGCAGCGCTGTGGCCTTCCCACTGCCAGGAGAAGGCTTCGGGCAGATGGAGAAACTCTTAAAGTCTCTGAGACTGAAAAGGTTAGGACAGTTGTCACACTTTCTGTATCCCATTTGGGTGGATACTGGAGATAAAAATCCCAACTAGTCTCACTTTATTCAAAAAATAAGTAAACCAAGAAAGCATTTTCTGAGGGTGAACGTGGGTCTACAACTGACAGGGAGACAAAAATAAAACTGAATGGCATCGTGCTTGTCCCTATAAACTTTTCTGATGTTATTCATCCCTCACATGTTTTTTAGGCCATCAGATATTTAAAGAGCACTTATGTACCTCGGGAATACCTTTCTCCCCTTTTTTTCCTATTCTGTTCTTTTTTATTTTATATAGTGGTATTGGACAGCCTTTTTCAGTTCCCTTTCAGGAGCTGTTGCAGACGTGCCAGGATCTTCTGATCCAAAGCCCCCTGAAGTCAATCAGCTGAAACTTTCTTAGAGCTCAACGGTCTTTGGGTAAGGCCCCAAGTTAGCAAAGGACAGAGCTTGAGAATGTAAGTGCTTGGATTTTAAGGTGAAGTTGTCCTTGCAAACCACTCTTTAGGGGACACATGCTGCTTCAGGAGTAAACCTTCACTGACGTGAAAGAGCTTCAGTGTTTGTAATCACACTAGGGTTTTGTTGTATAATGTCCATCACTTTTACATCCTGAGATTTCTGGAACTGTTCCACTTCATAGTGAAAGGCAAAGGTGGAAAGGAGGAAGTTCCCCATTGGCTGAGCTTCTGAACTTATTAATGTTGTTCACCAAATACCTTCAGATTTTTTAAATGCTGTTGACTTGACCAAGCTGATACTCTATATTTGAGGAATGTAGTCAGCTACCAGTGTAAAATCATGGAGTTTCTGCTCTCTGATACCAAGGACTTTAAATGACTTAGACTAAGTGGGAAGTGAGGGAACAGTGCACAATGGGACCTAATTGGAGGAAGGAAACCAAAATGTTTAACTCAACAGTGTGGATCTCATATCTTAATAATTTGTTCATTTTTGACTCAGAAAGTTTTTTTGGCTGTTTACCAGTTTTGTGTTATCATGTTCCCACCACATAATTGCATGTGCAGCACTATAATGAAATGTTTCCAGGCTTGCTCTCTAGAGCAAATGTATAGACCCTGTGAACAATAGAGTTCATGCCTGAATACTTATTCAAGGCTACAAGAATTCCTCCCTAAACGTTGGACATTACGTAACTCCTAGAAAAATGAAGAAAAAGGATTACAGAAGTTACTTGTATTGGATAGGTTTTAAGAACATTAACTAATGAAGGGTTTTTTTAGCTTTTCTGTTAAAAAAAAAAAGAAAAGAGGGGAATAAATAAATACCAAGAGAAAGCCAAACCCAACAACAGCAAAAAACCGCCAAACTCTGAGATAAAACCTGCAAGTTTTCATAGGGACGCTTTTGGTTGGATGAAATGTTTAAACCAAAAACTTTTCAATATCTAAAAGAAGAGCTAAACATTTGGTGAAAAACAATAGATCACTCTAGAATATCTGGTGAATCAAGATGTTCTTCCAGGTGGTGCTGTAAAATATCATCTTCCACACCTTAATTTTTAATGTGGAAAAATTTACCTTTGACCTTTACATGTCAGGTGAGTCCCTTGGCCAACACACTATGGGGGAAGGACTGTTCTTGTGGAGCTTTTTGGGTTACTATAAATTATTTGAATGTGAAAGGGACAGAGAGAGTCTCCTTCTATAACCAGTTAGTTGTGGACCTTCTTAGACATGTAAATACTCAAATGAGGATTCCTCCTTTGCCCTTAGGAATCATTTGCTATTCAGGAAAGCACTCCTGGGAATATCTTTGAATAATTTCATTTTTATAGCAAAGTAGGATGAAAATATTTTTGAAATATCAGCGTTCTTGCTAGTGTAAAGCCTTTGCCTGATCAGCCATACTTTCCAAGAAATTCTGGTTTTTACACCTCGACTCAGTGCCAGAGGAGAATTTTAAAAACAGACAAAACAAAATGCCCATACAAAACTGTACTAAGCCAGAATAAAATTGCTATACATTAGCCATTGCTTGTGGCCAGTGAGCAAATAGACCTCAGACACCTCCTAGTTACTAAATACAGTAATCCTCTGAGCTCTGTCCCACTTCACTGTGCGCTGTTGTCTTTGTATGAAGGAAATATGGGAAACAGTCTCGTTAAAATATTTCTGACTAAACCTAAAAGTAACTTTTCTCTTCCACTTTTTGACTACATTTAATTGTTCTTTTACTTACGTTTTGTTAGGGCTGAAGCAGGAATAGGACAGACATTAGCATTACTTAAACTTGGATTAGAAGGAATGCAAACCCTCAAATTTCGTGGTTGTTTACAATGATGATTTTGTTTGTTTGTTTGCCTTCTGATTACGGCTTTAAGAAGCATGCATTCCAATAGATACTGAGAAGAATGTAAATGTTAATTGTTATTGACACTTCAAGGCAATTTTATGTCCTTAAAATTCAGCTATTTGTGTTTTCTTCTTTATAGAAATTAATCTGAATGGCCATGATAAGTTATTCTAGTTTATATTCATCTTAGTCTATTTTAGTGCCTCTTTTAATGCGTGTAAGAATAAGCTTGTTTTTTTTCCAGTGTTTGTAAAATATACAGCTTACTGTCTTTTTATGTCAACTGAAAATCACATTCAAGTTTAAACAATTATTTGAAATGCCTTACAGTGCAGTCTGGTAAGATGCTGATTGTTCTCCGGGTCAGCGACAATCCCTGGAGTGACCAAGTCCCTGACAACCACACTCAATGTACAGGGTCAGGACCAAAAAATTGTTTTGTTTCCCAGTTGGATACATATCAACCTACTATCCTAATAAAATGGGGAAGTGGGGAGATACCCATCCATCTCAAACCTACTCCTTGAAGGTTCAGTCTGCATGACAAAACTGGGAACCCAGACCTACCTTGAGCATTTCCTTTTCAAGAGAGCAACAGGCATTGTGGAGATGTTTGGAAAAGGTGACTGAAATGTGAAGCTGCAGGTCTCTCAATTAGGCAAGAAATGTCTGGACACTCTTAATTTAAAGGAAATGATGAATCCATTAATCTGGTTGAAACACTCTAGTGTTGCCTTTGAACAGAGATGCAGAGATTATCCCATTCCTTTTGCAAGCAGAACCTGACGTCTTGTGGATCTGCTGATGTTACAAGGTAAGGGATGAGGCACACTGGCCCCTTTGGGAGCAAGAATAAGCTTTAGAACTGTAGCATGAAAAAAATGCAGTTTAAGTATGGTAGACATTTTCATTTGAAAACCAGTCATAGTTCAGGAAAAAACTCGTGCTGAACCTGAAATTTTGCCTGCTGTGTTGCTCCATAAAGTTTTTGTGAGCATGAAGGCTGGGCCTGTCTAAAATGATTTATTAAATGGAAGTTGAGAGCATTGAAGAAGATTAGAAAGAGCAGAATTCACGAGAATAGTCAAACCTAGTGCTATTGAGTTTGGCTGTTTCTTCTAGGAACAATGCAGTGCTAACCTCAGGAATCCCTAAAATGAGTGCAGGAACAGAAACATTATGCTAGCTTCTACTTGCTGTTGCTCACACCTGGATGCTAACATTAAGTATGTTTTTAAAAAGTTAAACAAGGTTTAAGCCAAGCCCTGGGCTGGCAAGATATGCAGAAGAGTGATGTATGAATCAGCCATAGCTATTGTGTAAGGAAGAGAACATGCTTTAGAGGCCAAAGGGCACGTTCTCCTTTTTTTTCCACTTCTTTCTTAAAGGCAGGGGAGTGAGGTTTACAGGTGTTGAATACGGCTGCTCTGTTGTGCTGCATGTGTTAAATGCAGTGTGTTAAATGCAGGTTTGCCATCCTTCTGTTCTTATTTGAAAGCTAATAGAAGAATCCAGAGTAAGCAGCTGAAAGTGTTGTCCAGATCTTGGCCTAATAATTATGCAAACCTGTGAGAGTTTATTAATTCTCCAGTATGATTTGTGTTTCCTTTCTGAACAGGTTAGTGGTGCAGTCCCCCCAGTCTCCTGATGCAGACATGGTTAATAATATTTCTGCACTGCAAGAGCTGTAACAGCAACACTGCTAGAAACAGCCCATTCTGAACGTGCTGTGGCCTTAGCATCGAGAAATGGACTCAGGTGGAGATGAAAAACGTGAGAAAATAGGAAAAGTATTAATCCTTTCCTGAAGGATATTTGTGTGTTTTCAGTATTCTAGGTTAAGGAAGACAGTAAACAGAGAGTATCTGAACAGGACTCGGTGAGAGGCTATAAAGCAAATATGTTGTCTGAAATGAGATACGAAGTCCCTAAGGATAAACTGCCAGCTTCCTCCTCGTGGGTGGAACAGCCATTGCGTTTTTGCAGTATCCAAAAATGAATGATACTTTTGATATGCAAGGCATAACCTCCATAGTTGTATTAGACTATCCCACCGTGAGCCTGGTTCAAATGGATTTGTAGAAAAGGACACATAAGGGTTGAATGGTCCATCTCACTTTCTGTAAGCAGCCACCATGGACGCTGTGGAAGGGCACTGGAGGACAATGGATCAATTACTGTCTGTCCCATGCCATTTTAGTTTGGAGAGTAATCTGTACCACAAGCAGTAAAGCTAAAAATGCAGCTACATAAATGTTTCTCATTTGCCTAGAATTGTGTGCCACTCCTCAGAATCCTTTGGAAGCAGGTGGCTGCTGTACCCCCAGGACAGGGCTGGCAGACTTGGAACTGACAAGCAAAAGGCAGCAGCTCCCAGTTTCTCATAAAGGCCATCTTGGCTGCTCCTAGTATTGCTTCAGCTGGGACTTTCTGGAGCCTGCTTCTAAATATACAACAATTCAATTGTGTAATTGCCATTACCAATGTGAATTCAATTTGCCTATATTTTTATACCATAGCATTAGGTCTTAGAATCTTGAACTGGTATAGATTCTTTTAATGAATACTGATCTCTCCAGATCTTGAGAGGCAGAAATGAAGTCATCAGAAACAGATGGGGTAGGGAATAAAGTGAAAAATAGGAATAATTTTTAGTAAACTTGTTTTGCTTTTAATCCAATGTTGTTTATGCTGAATAATTTCCTCTAATCACCTGTTCCAGAAAAATTAAATTAGAGTTCTGATTCCAAGATCTTTTGAGTCGGACTATTTGTTAAAAGTATTAGGGTGTTTTAACTGAAAAAAGACTGCCATTTGGGTTGGAATAGGATCTGATAGGAAAATCTACCCCTGAAATGCAGGAATCACTGAGAAAATTGGAAAGGGAGCCTAATCTTGCTCAGTCTTTTGCTCAGCGAGAGAATCTGATTAGGAAGATATGGTCCAGAATGATTTTGTGGTGGTCACTTTCGGCTAGAGGGACACTGCTGCCTGATTTTGGTGAGCAGTGATTGGAATCCCAATGTCAAAGCATTTTAAGACAGGCTTTGAAGCTTCCCACTCACTTGATGTAAAGTGTTCTGCAAAGTACCTTGGGCCACAGGGCTGCCTTAAGTACTGTCATTAATAGTTGTTAGTAGCTTTTATAAGGCATCTCTCACATTTCCTTCAATTCATGCAGAGCTGTTGTTGCCTGCCCTGTTGACAGCTTTGCATGTGTGCTTCCCTGGCAGGGACAGCACAGGAAATACTGTTCTTGCACTCAACTGTGCGCACAGGAATAACTCCGTGGCACGTCTTCAAATGTGTGCACAAAGAGAGGATCTGAAAGAAGAAAGGCAGTGTGCATCTGCACAGCGTTGTATTCCATGGCTTCTGCCTCAGGCAAATTCCCTGTGAAAGACATTCGCTGGTACAAACCCACGTGAGGAAGTGGAACAGAAGGGAAGTGTAAGGTTCAGACCTGTTATTATGTGTGAGTTGTTCAGAGCAGTCAGTGAGGGATATTCTGGACTCCAGGGCTTGCAGCACATCGGCTCTGCAGATGTCTTGGGGGCTGTGAGGAAAGGAGTCTTCCTTCCCCACTGTATTTCTTATCACCACCTGCCAGGCTGCTTGGATGCTTCAGCATTTGCCTGTGAGTAAGCTCTTCTGCAGACAAAAGTACCTGAAATAATAGAGAATTCTACTCTTGGGTTCTGTACAAGACTTATTCCTCTTCTGATGGATTTTTGTGGCAGCCTGACCTAGTTTTGCAAGTACAAATCCAGACGCGTATTCAGTACAGTTAATCCCCATTTCTTCTTTTCAGATGGACTTAGCAAAATTTATAGCTATCCTCAGATCTGTGCAGGATCATGTCCTTAGTCACTGCTCCGTGTTGATACTGGCATTGTTTCAAATATAATGAATAACTGAATAAACAACCCTGAAAAATATGTAGATATATATATGTTCAAGATTAGATTTATTAGTTTGGCCTTTGGCCAAATGCCTAAGTACAGTTGCTGTCTTAAATAAAGATCAATCTCTGATATTCAGTAGCTTTAGGCGAAATTTTTCCTTTTAGATCCTAGACCAGCCATGGCTCTTTGGGTCATCATATTCACTTGATTGAATAACTACTGATTTAAATAGGACTGATGGTAAGAGGAAGACTTTTTAGGATTGGGATATTAAATAGACTTAGTTAAGTGGCACAGTCTCTGCACTGGGAAAAAAAAGTTCTCAGACTGAGAGGGTAGAAGGGTAATTCACCCCAAATTGAAGCCTCAGGATTGAGAACGAGTTAAAAGTAATGCCTTCCATTAGCTAGGAATTGATTATTTTTTCTTTCCCACAGCCTCTTCCATAACAGTGAGCCAGACCTCCTGGTTTTGGCTTTGGTTCTCCAGCGTCCTGAGGCTTTTGGTGGTTTTCAGCTGAGTGCTGCAGCAGCGCTCCGCAGAAGCGTGACCCCGCGCGAAGCTGCCTTGTTTTGCCTGCACTGTGGGATGCGTGGTGAGCACATTAGAATGCTTTTTTTCCCCTAATCATCCTTAGATGGGGAAGGAAATAATGTGATGCTGCCTTCACTCTCAGAACCTGAGAAAGCTGCTTCCATGCATCACTATCCCACAGTGCTGCTTCCAGCACCCCTCAGATGCAGCACGTTATGTTTTTCGGAGCTGATGTTGATCGCCATGATCTGTGCAGCTCGGCCTCATTGCAGCTATAATTAAGCCCTTCTGTTATAAACCAAATACTCTGAAAATCACTTTCTTCATTTACTGCACCTGCCAAGGGAGAGCTCCTGCAACCTTTAATGATTCAGGTAATCCTATTACTGCCAACACAAATAGTCCATTACAGAAAGGCTGCAGACCTTCAACTAGAACTTGCTGAAGCATTTTCCAGGAAGCTTTTTTCCCCACCCCTCCACATCAAGATTTGAATATTTTGTAGAAAAAATTGTCTTTTTGGGCCAAGTTTAGACAGTCTCTGGAGCAGAAGAGTGATTAGTGCTCAGAATGGCTAGCAGCACAGAGTGAGGCATTCTTACAGCGATGTGGAGATGGAGCTTCAGATGTTTATTTCAGAAAAAGAAACCCTATCTAGGGCAAATATTGTAAACACTGGGATATTTCCAATTCTGAGAAAGTCTGTTCACCTTTTCACTCCCCAAACCCCCAGAATTTTGCTTTCATTCTACCACAGAGCAAAATATCAAGGTCTTTTTATAGAAGGAATTCTGGTTTCCAGTAAGATCAAGCGATACCTTTGCTCTGATCTCAGTACAATCTTTCCCGGGTGACAAGATGTTGGTAGGTGCTTAAAATGCAGCAGTGGTGGGGACTTCTTTTTGCAAAACCTGAAGAAATGACATCAGATTTGTTATACACTCACAAAGTCTGAATCCTGGTCATGGTGGGAAAGTAAATGGGCACTCTGATTTTCATTTCTACACTTTAATTCTATGTTCATTTGTATCCGTTAGGACTGCTCCTACTAGAGCTGATTTGAATTCTAAACAGTGTTAGACATTTATTTTCATAAAGCTGTGCCATTCATCTTTAATATAATCATCTAATTTACTCTATTAATGCCAGCTGCTCCATTTGGCACAGCTCACCTAGAGTGTTTGGAACACTCCAATTTTTCCTTGAACTAATTCTAAAAATCCATAGAAGTCAGAGCACCCAACCTCCACAGCCAAGGAATGTTTATTTTTGTCCATGTTCCTTAAACACCTTCTTAGTCTGGCAGAAGAAAATATCCTTTGGGAGGTAGACTTCCATTTTGCTGGGGATTATTTGGTTATTTGTTTGGTTTTTTCCAGAATTGTCCTTGGCATTCCCAGGTGGCCCCGGGGAGTGGCCACTTGGATTTTTCAGAGCAAACAGCTGCTGCCTTGAAGAGGATGCTTTTCAACTGTTTGGTGCCTGCCACTTCTCCCCTCTCTTGTGTCTGAGATATTCTAGGAAGGGCTTTTACTTCTAAGGTAAGAGTGTGAAATGTTTTGTTTCCATTCTCTGGCAAACTTGGCTTAACCACCTCCTTGCTCCACCCTGGTCTCACAGAAAGCAAGTGCAAGATTTGGCATTGCATAGAGGTTTGTACAAGTTAGGGCTAGTCCACTCTGAGACAGCAGAATAAACAAAAAAATGAACAAGAGTGATGGCCTCAGCAAACAGAACAGCTAAAACACGATGTGGAACTACTGTGATTTTTCTTGAGCTGTGGTTTTATGTTTTTCGAGCCCCAGATAACAGCATGGGTCCTGTCCCTCCAATCCAAATTTCAATTACATCTCTGTAATCCACAGGAGAGTGCATTGTTTTATCTGCCTTCCAAAACATTCAATTAGAAAACTAAGATAAAAGGTGACATTTTAAAATGTAAATTTTAATAGGCAGATGTACTTTAAATAATGAAAGAGCTTTTCACTAGCTGAGGAATTTCCAGGAGGTAGATTAGGGGCAGGGCTCTGGCACCCCTAATTCTGACTGATTCCCATTCTGCTGTAAAGCAGAGATCCTGATCACAGAAAATCTATTTTCCTCCTGTATAACTATAATGAGTTTATTAAAAATACACAGTAGTGTAAGACAGTTTTGACTAGGCACATTACCAAAGGTGATAACATAATTAAGCCGTGGCTTGTCAGAGGTTGAGACAGTAGCTAAAGGGAAAATAGTTTCATTTCTCCATATGGATCATAGAGTGAATTTGAAATCCTGCTGCTGCCTCTGCTGAATTGAAATAACTCTTCTGGAGAATCCAGTGCTCTGCAGGCGTGCCCCTAATGTGTAAGTGGCCAGCAGTGCTCCAGCAGCATCACCTGAGGTGTCTCACGAGAGCTCTCCCAAGTAACACAGTTCTAGCTCACACCATATCTTATTGAACATTTTCTAAATGATCAAACTTCCACAAAAGGTTGAACAGGGGAGTTCATGGTCTGTAAAGATCCTGTTTGATCAGCAGTGCTTCACGAGTTCAGGTCCAATCCCCACGGAAATTAACTTGAAATCAGTCTGTAGTTCTAGGAAAACTTAGCAGATCTTGTACTCTAAATTAGTAATCACCTAATGTTTCTACTTTGAATGTACAAATCATTTTTAATAGATTAAAAACCTCTCCCGTTCAGTTGTGGACATTAACAGCTGTCTTATCTCCAGTGCCCTTGTGTGAGCAGATCCCCAACCAGAGGTTCATGCTAATTAGAAAAGGGTATTGTGTGTGTGTGTGGGTATATTAGTTTCAACTTTGTGTTTAACCTCCCCAGATTTCTTAATGTTGTTGTCGAAAAAAAGCTTTCTTTTAGCCTAACCTCTTGAAACTACTTACTCTAATATTTATCCTCGTGTTATATGGCAGACAATCCCATTCTGTTAGCAAGTAATTAATGTGAGGCCGTGTCACCAAACCCTGAGGCCTGTCACTGTTGCAACTGAGTGTTAATTTAAAGCGTGTTTTACTCCTCAAATTATCTCTTTTGAAGAGAGTCTCTCTGCCACAGTTGTGTACTGCTTTGTTTTCAAAGTAATCATCTACAGTCCAGATTTCCTTTGGGAGGGAAAAACAAACAAACAAAAATGAAAGGCCAAAATAAAGAGTTGGAGCCAAACCCTTTCAAATTAATTAATTAAAGACTTCAGACTTTTGTATTGTTACCCGATGTGGAAGCATTAGTCTGCCTCCCATCGTTTCCTTTCCTGCTTTGTTAGTTACAACCTCTTTTTACTTTTTTATGATCAGTTTTTACAAGTCTGATTTTTTCATCTTCATCAGAAATAGTATGTTAAAGTTATTAAGCCAGCAAGAGCTGAAGAGATTTTTGGGCTTTTTTCACTTCCCAGCCCTGTATCAAAAAAAGGCACTGAGCATGAGATCATGGCCTTTTAAGGCAAGAATAATCTTTTTTCCAGTTCTAACAAATTTCAGACACATTTGAACAGAAAAGATCACGTTTCTGTGCTGTAGGTAGATGGCTCCAGCATTATTCATATGATTCTTTGTATATGTCTGTAGCAGCCCTTTAACAAGAGCAGTGAGCCAGCTCTGAAACACAATAGCACTCAGGGCCACCCTTTTATGTTTGTTTACTCCTTTTTATGAGCCTTCCTCAGTTATTTGATTCACAGGGCTGAAGCATGCCAGAAGACAGCTCAAGAAATTCATTGGCCTTTTTTTCAGAGGCCTGCTCTGCTGACCTCTCTGTACCAGGGTACCCGAGCTTTCTCATGGAACTTGAAACCTGTATTTTTTCCCTACACGGCTGGTTACCAACATAGCTGATCTGCTGTCTGTAGCAGTCTATCTCTTGATTTTAGTACATCTTCTCTGGCACGGAGTCTCCACTGATGAAGGTCTGTTCCAGAGCAAGATAAATCTGTAAACAACAGCTAGATGGAAGAAATTTCATTTATCACACAAAGATTTTGCCAGTGAAGGTCATGTGGGGGCCAGTGGGTATCAAACCTAATTTTGCTGCTCATAGAAAAAAGATTTAACAGGAGATAAATTAACCATTGGACCATTTCCTCTGTTACTTCATTTCATTGTGATAGTCATTTTGAAGAGCTAAATAGAAATAAAAATTGTAAACCATACTAATTTTAAACCATTACCAGCTGTAATCTTATTGCAGCAATGACCTACAGAAAGTTTTCTCACTTTCAGTATGGAAAATAGACAGGTGCAACCTGATCTAGCTGAAATAACCCTAGATTTGAGCCCACTTGTATAGAGCTTCAGTTAGAAATTGATGTATAAATCACTCTACTCTGTGACCATGTGCCCAGTAAACTGAGGGCTGACTCAGTCTTTTGAGTGTTTAAAAAACAAGCCAAAAGGTCTAGACCTTTGGGTCTAGAACCTTCCTTTTATTTATGTGTGTATAGTTGCATGAATAAAGGGCTTGAATCATCCAGGTGCTACTGTACTAGAAGCAATTAATACTTAGAGGGTAAGTATGGTTTTTCCTCCCATAAATTGATTTAATTTTCATATCCTGATTGCCTGGAGCAGCTCACTTCAGCAACCTTGCAGAATTTGCTATGGTTTTGATTTATTGTACAGCATCCTTCTACACTTTTAATCCTTACAGCTTTCACACATATGGAATTAGTTACAGATTTAATGCCCCATTGATATCAATGCAAATATTTAATTTCTGACATCTTTAAAAGAAAGGAGATCAGAGTTTCAGGTATTTTCCGACTGCTAATTCTCATTTAGATATATTTTCTACTGCAAAGGTAAATCTTTTGAGCTTAAAAATATGACTGTTACCTGAAATATAACTGATGATAAATATGTATATTTTAAACATACTGAATGTCTCTACAAGTCAGGGATAAAAGTTTTACACGCATTTGCAAGATCCTAAAATGTGCCAAAAAGCCTGTGCATTGAATGATAGGTTATTGCTAAGTTTTTTTTCTCTTATTTTGAGGGCCCATAAATCCCATCCTGCTGTAGCAATGGCCTAATAGTTTATCTGCCAACGACGATGGCGTCTTCTAGGCTATACCTGTAGGAGAGACACTTTTTATGGTTTCATATATACATACATATGTACAAATATATGAAATACTTCTAAAGGAAAGAGATGACAGGTTTGGAAAGCCAGTCCCTGGGGAGTTTTCCATGTCGTGATTTCTGAGGGACTGAATAAGAGGAGGTGGGTTTCCTTCTTAGGAAGGAGCCATGTAGAAAATTACTGGTTTTGTTCGTCACATTGAACAAGTCAAAGAATTAGATTTTTGCTCCTTATCTGTATGTCTTTTGGGAATTTTTGTAAAGAACTTAGTTGGTAGTTCTTGTCAATTTTTGCTCTGAAAAATATTTTTTATTAAGGAGACCGGGTTGTGTTTTTGATGCATAGCTATATCAAAGAAAATTAATGAGAAAAGTATTCAAACATTTTTTGAAGATTTTTAGTTTATTCTTTTTTTTTATTTTAATAGTATTTGTAAAAGCATGTGACTTCATAAACAAAACTAATTTTACTTTATGGGGTTTTGTTTTGTTTTGGTTTTTTTAATTGCTCTCTTCTGGAATGAAAATCAGTTTTTGACCAAATATTTACTGTCCAGAGAAAATGGTCATGGCTCCTCCACATTTAGATTAGGATAGTATAGACAGGGCAGCATTTTCCAATAAACTGTGTGACTATTCAAAGTAGCTTCTATAGAGCCGGCTGCTAAAATGAAGCCAGCCTCTTGAGGGCTTGCACTGTTTTCTTGGAGGAACACTCACAGATTTTGGTTAATATATTATTGACAAGTCTGAAATAAGTAGTTATGGATTCTGATGGCATGTAATATAAAGGAGATAATTATTAATGTAAACACTTTGTGTTAGTAGAATAATAACTGCTGTGGAAATTAGGGCTGACAGCTACTTCTTTATCACGGAGGTTCAGGGAAATTTTATTTAGGCAGAGACCAAGATCGATGTGGACAAAAGAGTCCCACTAAGCCTCCATCCTTGTCAAGCACTGAAGTTGTATAATACACGCGAAAGTTATTCTGCCTATATTCATTTAAATATTTCAGAAAACACCCTCACTTCTGCATTGATTTCTCTCTAAAATTTGCTTTAATCAAGATGATTTTCTACTACTTTCACTATTAAAGCATTAAAACATGGCTGTCCAAAACATTATTTACCATGCTTTCACCCTTGGCTTGTGTCTCTGAATTTCAAGGAGGAAAGCAGTCCTGACTGTCCTAACAGTTCTGATTCAGTTCCTGGGTCAGGTTTGTAAAAGATAACTAAATATACGGTGGGATTTTGAAGGATGTCAAAACAAATAATTCCTCTTAGTGTACAAGGCCATTTATTCACATAAATGTGCAGTGATCCTAGATTTCGTGGAGACTGTGATGAAATACCCTCGGAGCTGCTAGTAGTCATTGTTCAAACTCAGTATGGAGCACAGATTATTCAATCAAAGAAATTGAAAAAGACTAATTTGATGCTTATCTTTGAAATGTGAAAAGGGAGAAAATTCTTGGGAATTTTAGAGTGTTCAGCTTAAAGGCCAGTTCTTGAACCACACCAAAATTAAAAACCAAACAGAATAGTATGTCAAAATCAGATTGGATTTAAGATTGCCAGATCCTTCCTGCAGGTATCATGCCTTGTATATAAGAAAGAAAAATTTATTTTGTAATTGATCTTGTAATTGGTGAATTCTGGTCTCTTGTGATGCTCTCTGAAAAAAGCCAGAGAAGCAGGTATAGAATCAAAGCAAAATTGGCTAAATAACTATTTTCTATATGGCAATTATTGGTCCTTAATTGTCACAGTACTAATGGGGTTTTCATCACTTTCTCTCTTATTTTCTGGGTCCATTTCTTTTTTTTTAATATTTCATTGAAAATTGAGTAAGAGTATTGACTTATGAAATTAATAGATTAGTTGATACTTTGGGAAAAAGCACTCCAGTTATCCAAGGCGTACTTTGAGGATCCTGGTAAGTTTCTAAGTGATTTTAATAAGAATGAGACAATTATGGGAAGGCAGTGACTGAAATGTAGTGTGTCCTGCTCTGTGAAATATGGTAAGGACTGAAATGGCCTATAGAAACCTCTGTACTTCTGTATCCCTGGGGACTTGTATTCAGTCTGACTGACAAACTGAGATGTGAGATCTTTGGAGTCATCTGGAAATGGCTGAAACGTCCTGTTTGCTACAAAGTCCTGATGTAGGCAGAAGCAGTGAGCAATGAGCAGCCCATATTTTCCCAGAGTAGTTCTGTGCATCCTTGTGGAGAAGGGCACATGCTTCTAAATGAAGGCAGAAAAAACTCTGCTTGTATGCTGAAAAACGCTGTATGTTTTGTACAATGCAGTTTTGCACCGAGGTCTAGTTTTTTCTTGGTTTTGGTTTGGAATGTAGGATATTCTCCCTTTTTACGTCCCAGATAGCCCACAGGCAGTAAAATTAGAAGTGTCCAACAAGCAAGAAAGCATACTGTAATTAAAAGCTGTTCCCTCTCCCTTTCCCTCTGCAGATCTCAGTAAGAAAAATGTTAGGAATAAAATCTTAAGCAAAACAGATTTTTCATGAGTTTTTCCATCTCTAAAGGTACAAAAAATCTTAATTTGCCATTGAAAGTCATAGCAGAGGCAGCTGGTCTTAATTGAAGAAAATCTCTCTTGATATTTTCTTCTAGAAGTCAGACAAAACCAAATGCTGAATCTGCCCTCCTCTGAAACTTCATAGGTTTAGAGCTGTATCAGGCTGTGAACTTTGCATCTGGTCCATATCAATACAAGAAACCAAGCAAAAAGAAAGAAAAATCAAAGCAGTTTTAGAAGTAATGTGTACATTAAACCTCATTTCATTCATATTCTTTGAAGGTTATGCATTCTTCCCTACTCCAAGAGCCTAAGATTGTGCAGCTTGCTCTCTGAGAAGCTGCCGTGAGCACTCTTAAGCTGCAGGTTTTTGGGGCTGGTGGTTTTGCCATGACAGGTAAATGTCTGTGGATCATATCCTTCAAGGGGCTGTGCTGATGGAATGCTCCTGAGGACCCCTGTGTGATTTGATGGGTTTGCATTCTCTTGGCATCGCTGGTGCCTGCAGCTGTGGAGGTGTCTGTGGGTCCTGCAGCCCGGGTCCCTGTCAGTAAAATGGCAGCAGAGTCTGGTCAGTGTTTGCTAAACCCACACTTGATTAAGGTGAGCTGGATTTCCATAGGCTGAACATGATCCTACTTCTGCCTGTGCTTAGTGCACACCAAGCACAGCAGAACCCAGCTAGGGGGAAATGCAGGCTGTGAGAAGGATGGGAGGGGGGAGACAGGCTATAATAAACCCCTTACTACCATTTCTACAAGTCCTTGCTTGCAGATGCAGTAAAATTGAAGAGCTCATTCATAAATGAGCAACTAGAAGCAAAACCAACATAAACATTCCTGCACAACTAATCAATAAACTCGTATGTCTTCATTAGCAAGGTAGCATTTTGTGTTATTGATATTAAAGATCTACTTTCTGTGTTGGGTCTCACTGCAATTGTTATTGATGAATAAAAACCCCCATGGGCTGAAATTGTTGTCTTTTAAAAACTATAATCTTGATTGGATGGCTTTATTTTCCTTGCACTGCATCTCGCCACATTTCCTATTAAGCCAATAGTACTGAGGATGTATCATTTCACAAGCCTCAGTTATGACTCACACTGGACACTGCATGGATGAGACAGTAGCAGAATGCTGAAACTATATTGGGGTATGTGTTTCACTTAGGGCTATTTTAAGAATGGATTTTGATTTGTGTCATTCCTACTTTAAATATGACTTGTTCAATAACACGTTCAGTGGTAATTAGATAATTTAATGTCTACTGACAGGTCTTTTGTGACTGAGACCCAATTTTAGCTCTGCATACCAAGGAGCTTGCCAAGGAAAAGTAACCCTTTTACTTAGTAAGGAAGGATAATGGGTAACTTCTGGAATTAAGTGAAAAATTGAATCCAGCTTCCTGTGTGCATTTCAGGTCCCACACTGGGATTACAGAACTGGCTCTGAGCTGCTTGGCTGCTGACAATAAAGATTTTATGTGTGTCATGTTGAATTTTCAAAAAAAGTTTTTGAATCAAAAAGGTCAGTTTTACACTGAGTCCGGCTGTTTGTTTAGGAATTTAAGTGCTTTGCACTGGCTTGTCTTCTCTGTAGCACTCAAGTTTAAGTAGGCATTTTGAAGAAAAAAATTGATAATATTCCAGTTTAAGGAAAGGGGAGAAGGAAAATAAGGACATATGCAAACAGAATTTCAAAGTGTTAGCCTACTTTCCATCATTAAGAATTTATCCACTGAAGAGCTCTTATTGGCCAAGTGCTTGCTTGCCAATGAGTTCACTACAAGGGGAATTTTATAAACACAGGAATAATTTCATATCGTTGTATTACTATGTATTAATAGCTATCCATATATCTATGTATATTTGAGCAATGCAGAGTCAGTATCTTTAGCAATGAAGGTGCTCCTGCCCTTGGAATGAGATAGCAAATAAAAGTAAAAATGCTTTTTCATGTATTCAACATTTTTAAATATTTATAGGCTGTCTTCTGTGGCACATAACCTATTGCGTTATAGGTCATCTTTTCTGTGGAGTGTTTCATTCTGAGAACTGCCTGCCTGTGCCATGTAATCACTGGGAGCAGGCACGTGAGGCCCCTGCAAAAAGGAAATGCCATCATTTCTAATCTGTGCATTTAAATGGATCATGCAAGTCTTAAGACCTGGGTGAATATCCACTTCCAAAAGTTCTAAAAGTCTGTATTAAAAGCTTCTTCATTTTAACACTGCATTCTCCCACAGAGACTTTCTGCAATGGTTCATTAATCAAGAAAAGCTTCATTAATCAAGATATAGTCTGACTATTTGAAAACATATTTAAATTAAATACTCAGTCCTGGCAGATGTATTTCCTAATGTATTTAGCTAGAACCGTGTGAAAATCTCAGTCAAGAAATCAGCTGATCTTCATTTAGCCTTCTAACAGGATGTCTGTAACTTTGATTTTAGGTTCCTTTTGGTGTGAGACAGATTTAAAATCTTTCTATTTGTAAATGATTTAATTTTTTTTATGTAAAACTCCCGTGTGTACTGATTGGAGAATATTTTCTTTGAAATTCTGCTGTCTGAATTCCACAAGAAAATAACCAGGAAGCCCTATGATGTGATATTGTAACCAGACTCCCACTTAACTACTCATTTGTCTTTTAACTTGGTCGTGGGAACAGTAATTTACTAACCTAATTCAATACATTTGCTGCCTTTAGAGATCAATGCTGCTCCAAGCAAAGTCAATAACAAAACTTTATTGATTTTTCTGGGACCAAATCAGCCCCTTTACACATGAGTGAGACCTCATAGCATCATAATTTTTCTGTACAATTGCCGAAATATTAACCCATGGTTTTGTCCTAGCACAGATCCTGAGGCACTGTGTAGAAGGAAGTTCAGAAGGCAGCTGACTTCTCCAAAGAACTATGGCAGGTCAAAAATACAGCCAGGATTTCCAATCCACTGGGCCACAGAATGTAGGAGGGCACCACTCTGAACATGTGGCATGAAGAGGTAGATTATCAATATGTTATTAATACACTTGATAATTATTCCTTTCCACTACTTAAATGACTATTTTCTCTTCCCCAGGCATAGATAAGGGCTCAAATTTTCAGAAGAAATCAATTATGTTATAAACCAAGTATTTTTGGGAGTCAGTGTAATTTAGTATGAGAACCATCATCCTTTTTGCCAAGAAGTAGGAATTATTATTCTGTGTTGTTGAATGCACTGTACATCCAGAGTCTTGTTGGACTAGTCTTGTTGGATTCCGTGGCAGAAAGAAATGAGGGTTTGTTTAAGGTGTCAGTGCCATGACCTTCTGATATTCAGCTCTAAATCAGTGGTAGGATTTGGCAATAGCAACAACTGTTCTAAACCCCATCAGTTATGTCTCTAAAAGCATTTGGGAGTCTTTAGACCGAAGGTCATGGGCAGAGATGCGCAGGAGTCAATAACAAAACTGCTGGAGGTTGCTAGGAGAAATTCAAACAGATGAAGGTACATGGTAAATAGCTTAAGTTAACAGTGGATACCTGTTATCCCAACGTACTGCACCAAAGAAGAAAAGGACTACCAGTAAGCCATATTTCAGATGGTCTCTCCCCACTGAGATTGCTGTGAGGGGAAAACCTGAATGTGTTAATTAAAACTTTAAATAAAGAGAAATGCAAGTCTGGGAACTGAGTCAGTGAGAATGTAGACAGAATGAGATTTGTCTACAGCCTGGTAGCTGTTCTCTGAACTGCTTCAGCTCTGTTTAGGTGTCTGGGAAATGATTCCTAAGAATTTTTGAGGCTTCAGATCAGGGTCTTACAGAATGAACAGCAAAACACAACCTCTGCATCTACAAACAAGCCTAGGTTTGGTAAGCTATAATCACTGTAGTCCCCAAAGGTCTCCTATATTGTTTCAGTTTAATTAGACTATTAAAAGGAAACAAACCTGATGTTGCCTTTTTTGAATATGCAGTGTTCTCTTTCTTGTGTGAAGCAAGTTTGTATCTTCACCCTGTCTTCATCTATTTTTTGTGTGTGCAGTTAAACTGTTTGAAATTATCCTTTGTTTTACAGAAATTAGCTGAGCCCAGTAAAATATTTCTCCTAAATACCATTCTAAATACAAAGGCCTTGCTGAAGTACAGCTGCATAATTTGAGAACTAATTTATCAAGAGCAGAACCAGTAATTTTTTTTACTGGAGAATCCTACAGCTTTATCACATTGTTCTATGTTAAACTAATGATGCATCAAGCTCCCCATTAGTTAGTGAGGAAGAAACCCTCAGGGCAATTGAAATGAAACAACTGAATGTATAGAGTACCTGGCAAAAAATTACAAGGCTAGACAAGAAGAATGTGGCTACGCTGGAGGTCTGTAAGCGCAGTCTCCAGGAGCCCGGAGCCCTGGCCGTACCACAGCAGTTCTTACGGACACTTCTTCCGTGGCAGGAAAAAAAGATTTGTAAATTTGTATTGGAAAACGCCTGCACAAGGCAGCTTGTCAGTGTATTTCAGCATGGGATCTTGAAAAAATCACGGAACTCTCAATTAAACTTCGATGTGCAAGCCCCTGGTTTCAAAATAATTAAATAAAGAAGTTGTTTAATAAGCAGGTTGGTTGGGAATAAATAAATGAATAAATGTCAGGAGGCATTCTGGAAAGATTTCTGTATATAGAAACTGGCAGATTTTACAAAACTAGTCGTGTACCTGAATATCAGTTTGTTCAACAAATGTTTTTGTAAAGACCTTTAATAGGTCTTTCTGTTGGTTTATATTTGCTCCCCTAAGAAAAGGAGGTAAGTTTTCACAAGCCAGATTTTGACTGTAAGGATTAAACTTATTTTTTTGTTGTTGAAAATAAATAGATTACTTTATGTGTGAATCAGACAAGTTACAATGAAATCATATGATTTTTGTTTCTCAGGTTTTATGCCTAAATCATAATCAGAAAATGCTTCTGCTAATTATGGATTATAATAAATTGAATATTGCTGGAATTTACTTGTGAAATTTAAAATAAGTCAGATTCTTAAAGACCCAATTTGTGCTGCTATTTGATTATATGTTACTTTACTTGTGTCAGCGGGCAAGAGAGAGAAATGGGACGTTACATGAAGAAACATAATACAAGAATACAGATATTTTCTACACCGAAATCATAGGGCAACACATAGAAAACAAATAAAAAGAATGAAAGAAAGATTAGTTTGAGTATCCTGATGCTTTACATCCTATAAAGGTCAAAACTGGGCTAAAGTCTTTTCTGTGGAGTTCCTAAATATTATGATACTTTGCATGAGGTGGCATTACTGGTAATTTATCTTTTCATTACCATACAGATACCTAGCAGGGTGTGTTTGTCTCCCACATACCCTGCTGGGTATCTGTGTGTTATCCTTCACTGCAATTAAAGTTATATTTGTAGAGCTGATATTTCTAGAATGATATATGTTTTTTAATATATATATATGTGTGTGTGTGTCTATAGTATAGAACAACTCCATGTGTAGAACTAGCAGACATGTGCAAAAAACCTGCAAGTTCAATTATTTTTGCTTGCCTTATTGCTGTAACTTCTGAAGACAGAGAAGCTGACTGACTATTGCAAATTACTCAGGAGTGGTAGATTGAAGTGGCAATTACTCTTACACCCTTGACTGGAATTCTCTCTCCTGCTCCTTTGCAGCAACAACTGTGTTTCTTTCATTGTTAATTCACAGCATGAAAATTCACATTGAGGGATGTTCTACTGCAGTTTTGGAAGTGCAACGTTTCTGTGCTGATACATCAGTTATTTCAATGTTCCTGATTTAATTAAATTATTATTATCAATATTGCTTTCTTTCACTTCTGTCTGAAGCAACATTAGTGCCTCCATTAATGTACACATTAATATGCATGCCTGAAATGTGCTGTCAGATGTTGCCTAAAGTTATTTACTTCTTAAATCCCAGGGATTGAAGGTCAGGCAATTGTTCTGTCTTAGCAGCAAGTTACAAACTTTTGTAAAAAGTAGTAGAACCAGGCTCGGATGATATTTTTCTACATGGGTTCTGGGGTTCAAATTAAAAATACCACTAAAATCAGAAGGAGAAGCAATGTGTAGGTGACAGTATGTTTCAATTCTGCAGTTCTCTCAATGAGACCCTTAATGCCAGTAATGAATTATATGGAGAAAAGTGGGGATCAGAAAGTCTCTAAATTCAGGTGTTTGTATGATTGCTGTTATTTCACCAGGATCTGTGGTTTAAATACCAGAACAGTAGCAGATGTCTTAGCATCTTTAAATTTTACAGCTTTGTTTATAATTTCACTCTGTTAAAGTTTTAATGCTTTGAAGTGCGTCGTACAAGTGCAAGTGGTGTAACTATTGCTAGAATCATTTAAAGGGGATTTGAGGAATTCTATTCTTAGCAATTTCCTACAGGCAGCTTTTCAAATTCACTTTATTGACTCCTAACTATTTCTATTTCTACTTGTATAATTTTACAAGAAATATGACAAATGTAACTGTTTTCCCCATGTTTTATGTCTCTAATGAGGAGCAAAAGGTCAAGGACTTTGGGATGGAGGGGGAAGCCAATTACTCTTGCTACTGTGCTTTGGAATACTGCTTGCAACTTGCACTCATTTTCTACCAGCAGGATTACAGGACAGTTAATTTCCTTAGAAAGTTTATGAGGCTCAAAGGATTGGGGTTTGTATTTTTTTTCAATATTTGCTATTCTTGCTTGAAAGAGACTGAGAAATATTCCCTCTGTATATATGCATGACACATATCATAAAAAACAAAAGCTTTTTAGAATATCTAGAACTTGAAGGTTAGATTATTTTTTAAGGCCATTAGGTGCTCTAAGCTGCAGATAGATGTCTGACTGATTTTCAAAAGCATTTATATGCCTACCTCATCAGTAGAGTTGATATGCCTAGCCTATGAGGTATATATATAGGTAAAATCCTAATTGACTATTTGCTTCTTAGGCCCATTAATTAAAAATCTGTTTCTGAATGTCATTAAGGGCTATGAAGAAAGGCATTCACTGGAAAATAAAGAAAAGGTCAGAAGGAAAACCAGGTCAGTGTCATTAACAAACTCAATAAATTCTTCTCATGTTTGATTTTGCACAGCTGACTTGAAGGCTGAATGCTGAAGGAGTCAAGGACTGGCTTGGGTTGGAAGGGAACTTTAAAGATCCTCTGGTCCACTTGCACCCCGTGGGCAGAGACACCTTTCACTAGGCCAGGTTGCTCAAAGGCCTGTGATGTAAGAAAAAAGGAGCGTAAGAGCTTTCTTTCCCCGTAAAATAACAGATTGAATTTTCCCAGTGCAAGGAGCAAGGTCAGAGGGCAGGGACCTGCTTTTGGAAATATCAGGCCTGGCTCCTGTTTAAGTAAAGCTCAAAGTCAGCTCTCACTGTGACATCAGGCAGGGCTGTGCCATGTGTGAAGGTCACTCGAGCTGTTTCAGTTTGTGCCCAGGGATGTGGGGCCAGGTAATTAATGCTTGTGCCCAAACAGCCACATTGTTAAATATCCTAATTGCCAGAAGTCCTCAGACACACCCCGTGGTGCTTCACAGTGCCAAGGGGGACACAGGGACAGGGACTGCCCAGGAGACAGCTGCTCCATGGCTCCCACTGCACAGCACAGACCAGGCCTCAGCGGGGCTCTCGTCCCACAGGGAGGATTCAGGATCCATTGCTCCTCACCTGACATCCCATTCAGATGGAAGTCACGCTTCAGTGACCAGTGAAATGCATCCATGGGCTTCTGTGACATGCTTTAAACATGCCCTGATGGCCTCGGAGCCTGAGACTAACTCAGAGAGTTTTAAAGATTATTTAGGGTAAAATGTAGTGAGGGATTTTAGCCAGTAGTGAGCACGCCTTTTACAGAAAATCGAACCTTCAGCTGGGGCCTACTCCATGGATCATGGTGGAGGAGAAGAGAAAGATTTGAGACACTTCAGTCTTTCTTCCCCAAATGGCTAAAGACTGCAGAGAGCTGTCTGAGGTCTGCAGCCCTGTAACCTGTACAGCCTGAAAAGGGATATGCCTGATATGCCAGGTGGCCATTAAAACACACAGTTCCATCAGACTGGAACAGAGCTGCTTAATGCACTGCTAATTCTTCTCTTCCATTGCTGAGTTCTCTCCTTCTATCACGTGTCATCCAAAGTCCATGGCTTATCTGAAAACTGATACACTTAAATGTCAAAACCATCTGAGGATTTGCACAGTCTCTCTGCCCTTTGGTTATTTCTTTCTTGTTTTTTTCCTCTCACTTGGATCTCTCCGTGCCTAACTAAAGTATTACTCATAGTCCTAGGAATAGAAATTGCTGGTCCAGACTTTAATACGCCTGTTGCTTTACATGCTTGCAATTTGAATATGTGATTGACAAGAATCTGGTCTAAATCTTGTGTTCTGTACTCAGCTAACCTTTTTCTAACTTTAACAGAACCAAAAATAATTTAAAGCATTTGAAAACAAGCATATAGAGAAATCACTAGGTGAATGTGGCTATTTAAGTACCACACCAACCAATTCAGGCAAATAAGAGTGGTTTCTTTCTGAAATTGCCTAGTACTTTGAGTAGGAATTTTGTCTGCAGGGGAGACCATTACATGAGATGCATGCTGTGGTAGAATTAAGCAAACTTTAAACCATGATTCAGTGGCAGAAGAGATATTTGTATCATAGAAGATCTAGAATTCATATATAAAGATCTAAGCTCTCTCTGATTAAAGACTGAGCAGGTATCCCTCCGTGATGTGACTAAGCTCAGTCACAAATGAACTTAATTCCCGTGATCCAAAACCTTTGCTTATTTACTCTGGTGTAAATGAGCAGAAATTCCAGAGGAAGTCTGGTTGCATTTCAGTGTAATAGCACAAACCTCTGCAATGGCAACACAGTGAGGCAGGGTTTTGACTGCCACTCGACTTCAAATGCTGTTTTACTTGACCTTCAAATAGCACAGCCCCTGCCTAACAGTGTTTGCATTGCTGCTCCCGAGGTGCACTATTTTAGTTTCTTATTTGATTGCAGAGACCAGGAAATAAATGAACCAATAAATGGTAACTGATTACTTGAGTGGAGCTTAACTAGCAGAGTCTAAGTCATGCGGTGGAGTGATAGGATTGTTTTGGTTGGGTGTTTTTTTGGTTTTATTGCCAGCATGACAGATCAAAGTTTTCCTGTGAATGGGAGTGAGGAGAGAGATGGATGGATTTTAGTTCTTCTTTTGGTCTTGATTTAATTGAATGGCTTAGGAGGATGCATTGTTTATTAGGCACAGACCACCATCAAACAAATAAAGACAGATTTCCTGGCAGTTGTTTCTGAACATTTTGGGTTTCTGGTTTTGAGTTTTTTTGGTTTTTCTTTAATATGTCTAAGAGCATAAGAGTATAATTCTGGTTTTGGTTTCTGTAGCCAAAGATTTGGAGTAGAGTTGCAGTGGGTTTTGTGTATATAGGATAAATTCCAGCTTTTCTTTGCAAAACATGCTTAACGAGACCCTGAGTAGCAGCACTGTGAGAAGAGATTGATGCTATTCCCCTTTTAGCCACAGCTACGGTCTCCAGACTACCCCACAGCAGCAATTGTCTACTTCAGACTCACACAAGAAAGCCTTATTTTGCCCTCACTTTCCCTCTCTGTCCACTGGCAGAGGGGAGACTCCTCTATTAACACTGTGTATGGTTTGTCCTCACCTGAGGATACCAAGGAGTTTGTGGCTTTCTGCAATGGAAATACATATTTATACGTATGCATGCATATGTATATAAACATGCACACCCATAAATATTGTATTTTCAAAAGGTCTCACAAATACAGTGTTAAATGATGAATGTCATGAGTTATGTTGGGCCTTTTCTTGCTCTGTTTTGCACAGCCCGTGGCACAGAGATGTTCCCAGTAAGGAACTGGAACTGCAGCTGTGGAAGGTTTGTTTGCCCTCTGATTGGAACGGCCAACTACTTTTGTTCTCTTTCCCAGCTGAAGCAGCCTGTGAGAACATACTGAAGTGCTTGGAAAATTAACTTATAAAATATGAAGGAATTCAGTGTATTACTATCTTTCATGGACTGCACTCGGCATTACACTTTGGGTGTCTCATTCTGGTGACAGAGACAGTAAAAAGAGCAGACAATGGAGTGCAACAGTCTGTAAATCTGTTGTGTGACATAATGAAAACTGGAAATGTTACTGTATAAACCTGAGTTATTCTCCGTACAGTCTTTGGATTGAGATTCCTCGACAGGATGACCCAGTGTTCTCCTTTTTCTTAATTTGAACTGGCCTCTGACTTGCAATGTATGAGAATTCCCTGGGTAACATCAGTAAGTGATGGATTCTCAGGACCCCTGGCACATGTTTTCAAGGGATTTGGTTTAATGATGAATGTCTTTGTTCTTTACCAAAATCCAGCCTTGTTTCATCAAAAGAGAAAAGGCTACGTCTGGAAATGTTGTTCATCTCTGCTATCATATTGAGAAACAACCCATCTTGCCAGAGTGATATGTCCAGGCAAGGAATCAAATGTTTATTATTTTCTAACCCCTCTCCTTGCAGAGAAGAAGCTAACTAATTTTTCAATCACACGAGAGTGGAGAATTAAGTAATGAGCAGGGTGACATTGGCTTGATCTAATGTCCTCTGGAGACCCTCCTTATTTGCATGTTTGGTTTTAGGTTTTCTGACACTCTGTTCTCCCAGCCCTTTCCTAGTGCAGAAACAGCAGTACAGTTCAAATATTTTCTCATTTGAGTGTGTAAGCAGCACATGTACTACCTCCTATAATTCTAAAGCTGCTGCTTGCATTTGTGGCTGTTAGAAAATGAGTACGTGAAGCTTAGGAATCAGATAAGTCCCCAAATGGTTGCTCTTTATGTTCCTTCTATTAAATAGCTTCTCTCCATGTCTTAAATTAAGTGTTTCTTGTTTGGACAGTAGATTGAGCTGGCCTTGCTGCTATAATTGTCATCTTAAAAGAGCAGGTTTTTTATGAGAGCTCATATTGCTAATAGCAAACTGAATATGCATGAGGAGCTGCCTAGTGTGTTTCATCAGCATTTTCACTTGCCTTTCCTAGAAGTATTATGCCAATTTTTTCTTGTCTTTAGTGGTTTTGCCTTGTAAATATCTTAACAGCTCCGATGCTGTAAATTACAAGTTTAGCAGGTTAGTTGGAGGGGAAGTAGAACCAGTTGAGTAGAAAAGATGGGCATGGAAATGAAGAAAACCAATTTGAGTGGACACAGTGGGTGGCAAAACCTCAACAGGTGCAGGATGTGTTAGCCCAGGGAACAGCTTTATGTTACAAGCTGTGCCATATAATGCACATCTTTCTGCTTTGACAATCCCTGCCTTCAGCCTGATGCTTAAGAAAGCACCTAGACCTATATTCTACTCCCTGATGTGTCTTGCTGCTTAATCATACAGTATCTGTTTGATATTTGATCATATTTTTCTGCAGGAACAGTTTTTAAAATAATTACTCAACATGAGCATGGAATTATTTTAGGGTAGTTTACACTGACAATTTCCTGAGTGACATCTCTGCAGAGGCAGAGTCACAGTGAATTGTCAGTTCATTTAAAAAGTTCGCTGAATGGATGGAAGAGTGCTTTCCAAGCACAAATTTGAGCTCTTCTCTTTGAAAAAGAAGACATTTCAGGAGGGAAAAAAAGAGTTATAGAGTCAGGATCCTTTTCTGACCCATTATTATTAGGTATGAAATATGGTAAAAAACAAAGCCCAGTTATCTGAGAAACAGGACATCTGACACTTGCATTCCCTTTTTCTTGGTGCTGTGGTAGCAGTCACAAGGTGCAGAGAAGGCTGAGACCACTGTGTTCTGTGGCACAAAAGGATGTTCTCTGTGGATGGAAGAACCCCACAGCCCAGTGCTTCCATGTTTGGGGCAGAGGTGCTGGGACTGGGCTCTTTCCTCAGACCTAGTGCTCACTTTGCCTGCTGCAGCTCTATTGTTTTCATTTCCTTCAATCTCTACTTAGAAGAGCTGAAGCCAAATTTTAAACACTGCTGCCAGATTATAATGCCTCTGCTTTTCTTTCAGGTTTCTGGGTTTTTGTTGGTGTTGTTTTTTACTGAAGTCAGGCGAGAGTAGAAGGAGGGTGATGGTGTCAACACCAAGGTCTGTGCAAGTGAGGCAAACTGCAGTGCTTATTTCTCCTGAAAAAGCCATTGCACACATGGAAATAGTAGCAAAAAACCAATTAGAACAAAGATTCCTCTTGCTTCTAAAAGCAGCCCTAACTAATATGGATGTTTCAACTTTAATTTCTGTCCTCATCAAAATGACAAACACCAAAAATGTTTTTCCTCTAGTTTTTGAGGGGTTTTTGCTTTTGAAATAGACAAGTAGGATTTCCCAATAAATATATTTCATGGGATTTTGTAAATGTAAGTTTTTAAGCATGTTTTGCCTTACTGCAGCATTCAGTAATGAAAATATTGATCTTATTAACTGTGCTAATTAGAGCTGAACAAAATACCTCCAGCAACAGCTAGTGAATATGCAATGAAATAACAATTCTGAAATAGCTTTGCTAGTGTTTACAGGAGATGAATATGGTCAGGGATAAGTCTGCTATCTGGAACATTGTGAGAAGGGAGCGTGGTAAATATATGCACACTCTAAATTTTAAATTCATATTTTAGTATTAAAAATTTCCCTTTTAAAATCAAATAATCTATCTATCTATCTATCTATCTATCTTTTTTTACAGCTAATCTGCTTAATAGGAAAAAGAGAATTAAGTAGGTTTTGCTGTGCAAGTTCAAATGAGAGTAATCCCCTGTTGCCATAGCCTGTGAGTGGTGTATTTACAAACTGTCTGGAGAGGAAGGGAAGCCTCGGATAATTTGGGAATGCAAAGTGTTGATATTTGTGAAGAAATTACTTGCTCACTTCTGGCAATGACTCTTTGTACAACACCTGATATTAAATGTTGAGTATGCATGGGTTTACGGGAAATAGGCTTTAATACATATTTAAAAAGTGGGTTTAGTACACAGCAAAAGATGAGTCTATAAAGTACTTTGTGAAAGGACCGAAGAAGATTCCTTCTGTTAATAGTGTAAGATTCTACTGAATTTTGAAGTAATGTCATGTTTGCTTTTGAGTACCAGTCTCCCAAAACATTTGTCTTGTAGCAGGTGACAGGAATGCCAATACAGGGAGAGTCTGGGCCCATTGCTTTTTGACATGGGCAGCAATGTAAGAGCTGAGGTTTCACTCTGAGCTGTTAAATATTGTTCTACCCTCTTCTTTCACACGACAACTCTGATTCTGGCACATGCTCCTGCAATAGAGCAAGTAGTTGCCTCTGTTGTAATGAGCCTTTTCATTACTAAAGTGCTGCAGCCATTTTAAACAGCATACACAGTACTCATATTAATAATTCATTAGTGTATCAATGACTTATTTTTAGTTCTAATTATTTAGTTAATGTTTCAAAGAGTTTTTCAAATGTAAGTATGTCCTAGGGGCTTTCACTGGTACTATGAATTGCTGAAGTTTTTTGTTTTGCCTGTGTGGAAAAGAAAGGAGTTGTTGAGTTTAGACACAATCCTAACATATGGGGGCAGAATGAAAGATGTAGTAAATTTATGATGCTGTGGTGGCCAAAAGCAGGCAGAGCTAAATCCAAAGTCTGGCATGTGCTCTTTAAAACGAGGCATTTTGCCATGCTTTTTTTGGAGAAGCACTGACTGTTGGGTAACAGGAATGAAACTTCTTAATTAATAACATCAACTCTTGCGAGTTTTTCTTTCAGAATCAGGAATTAGCTAATCTCTTTCTTTTTTCCTTTTTTTTTTTTTAAAGTGTTTACTTCCTTGGCCCATGTTATACTGTGGATTTATGTTCCAGTATCTCAGTTCTTCACGTACTTTCCAACCCTGCTTCTGCAACTCAGAAGTGGAATTCATTCATTATGGTTTCATTTTTGGGCATCAGTCCCGCAAAGTCTCTGGCATATGGGGATGTTGATGAGGTGACTCATATGCATAAAATTAAGCTTGTGTTTAACTAATGGTAGGATCAGAGCTTTAGTCACTAGTAGAAATGTATATCTGATTTCCTCCTGGACTTAGCATAACATATAAGAAAAGATATATTCCCAGTTGGAGACATGGAGAGAGGGTGGTGATCAGGGAACAGGGACAAGTCCCTGCCCATCATATGTTTGTTTGAACTGCCAATTTTTCTGGAAAAATCAGTCTTGAACTTCAGGAAGTTTTTTTTTTTGTAGTTATTCTAAAAAAGGAAAGCACAAAAAGAGCACAATAAGGTAGAATGACTGGCTAAGATAGATCAAAAGCCTGTGTTCCTCAGGTAGTTTTCTCTCCTTGATGAGATTCCTCTGAATGTTTAGAGCTAATGCAAACAACAAAAGCCACTGTGAGACTCAGCTGTAGCACTCTTCTGCTTTTGGCATTGGAAATAAAATCAGTCCAAACAACTCTCAGTGCTGACCTCTGAATGCTCCAAATTCTGTATACTTGGATTTTTATGTTCATGCATGCTGTTTTCATGATTATAATGCTCATAAGAGTATATGTTTGTTATGTGTGTAAAGCCCTGACCTATATCTGTATATATATATTAGTACCATGCCATGCTTATATCAGCGTTTAGCTGCTCCATCGCTGTCCTGGATTTCTTCCCTGATCTCATGCAGTGGTCAGCTGTGTAAAACTTGAGTAAATTGCTGTGTACCTTGTGTAAAACTGAGTAAATTGCTGCAGTATTCTTCTGCTATTCCTTAGCAGAATTTCTTGTCTTCTTTGTGTCCTGTGTCCCCTGGGGTTGTCTTAGCTGGGTGCTGAGCCTGGATATTAACCAGCACAATTCAGAAACTTCCCAGGCTCTGTTTTGGCCCCCTTGGATTTTATTTTGCTGTAAACTCAGAAGAGGTTTCTTCCAACTTCTGTGCATTTGTGTATTTTTTATGATACTTCCCAAAGACTGCATTGATCTTTCTTTAGAGAACAAGCACATCATTTGTCCAGGAGGGTTTGGGGCTTGAAAGGGCAAGCAGAGGTGGGTAGCAGAACAAGCAGCATTTTCCAACCTTCCCTTGGAGAGAGCTTCACGGAACGTCTGATAACTGCATCGGCTGGGAACTCCTGGCTCACTGCTGATGGTGAGGTTTAGCTTCCAGAGGTTTTGGCTTCTGTCAGCTCTAACAGAGAGCTTCTGCTGGCTGTCTCCTGGTTAGGAACTGCTGTGGCTCTCGCCTCCAGCTGACAGCTGTGCAGGGGAAGTCACGCACTGCTCCACAGGCTGTGGAAGAGCCCAGCTTCAGCCTGTAGCCAGCACAGAGGTCCTGCTTGCAACAGCACTTGGCAGGGTGGCTGCAGAGTGGCCCAGAGATTCTGCTTAAAGGTGTCCAGTGGTAGTGTCAGTGCACCAAGGGCCACGATCCAGCACCAGCTGAAGGGACTTGGCACATCAGAAAACTGAACTGAAATGGGACTCCCATGAGAGGGTGCTGCCATACAGGTCCTGAGCTACAGGGAATGTCTGATGCCTCTCCCTGACTGAGCAACACAAGTTGCAAAGAGATTCCTGTTTGACATAAGGAAAAAGATTTTTCGCCATGAAGGCAATCAAACACTGGAACATGTAGCCAGAGGGTGGAGACAGTCAAGGCTTGGCTCAAGAAAGCCATACATAAACTGGCCTGGGTAGCAGTGCTTGAATAGTGGATTAGACTACAAAGGTCCTTCCCAGCCTAGGTTATTCTGTTGTACACAAGGGGCAAGAGCCTGCGAATATTGGCTTTGGGATCGGCACAAATGAAAACCTAAAGAATTATGCCTATGTGGCACAACAAGGAGCTTAAATTACTGATTTCATTAACTCAAAGTGGTGCTTTATCCTTTCTTCTCCCACCACATACAGAGGCTTTTGAATTTCTCAGTTTAGCACAGAAAATAAAGGTGACTTTCTAATCACTTTTCATGAAATGACCCTGTCAGGTTTGAAGTGATATTGATTTAAAGTTGTAGAGGGAGGGAGAACATTGCAATCCATCTGATGTGGCAGCCTCAATAGACTCAGAGGGATATGATTATAATTATCATTGCCATTAAACACTAATTAGTACTGTTAATTAGTTAAACACTAGACTAAGCCTGTCTTGTTCTGCTGTTGTGTTATTTATTTATTTATTTATTTAGGGGAACAAGGGAAGGTAAATTAATCAGGAAAATTTGATTTGGTCCCTCTTACAAGAAGAGTGGCTCTTGATCCTATTACTGCTTGTGTCTGTATTTTATGAAACCCTCGGAGTTATCTTGTAGAATAGCTGGAGAAGATCAGTAGCTCAGCTGTGCACAGCTATCCTCCCGAGGAATATCCTCACTCTGCTACTCTAGCTCTGCTCTGTAACATAATAGTGGCTCTGTGCCTGCGCAAGCCAGTGGAGAGTTTGCCTTTGACTTCAGTGGCAGCCCAATTGTCACAAATGTACTCGCCTGTCTCAGAAACAGGGGAAGTGACAGGTCTAGAATATGATTAAATTCTCTGATTGCTCTGCAGTGATTATTATGGGGATTTTTTCAGTGTGCCATGTCAAGAAGCACTCTCAGCAACACAGTCCTCCTGGCTCTAGAAGGGTGAGTTTATAGAAATATTTAATTTCCCCTTATGGAGATTTGTGCTTCGAAACAGTAGTTGGCAAGAGAGTGTAGTGAGTGACTCATGGTGCCCTGCTCTGCCAGAATCAGGGAACACTGAAGTGAATAACATTGCTCTGTAGCTGTGAGAAAGAAATAGGAGCTGATTCTCTTGCTTTCAGTACTGCAGTTTGGAGTCCAGATTTTTCAGAATCTCTGGCAAAATTCAGAGATTCTTGGATTGGTGTGGGAACCATTCCAAGTAATATCAGGATGGCATGAGGATGAAAACATGGAAAACTTTGCCTGTGGAAACATGCATGCTAGACTGAAAATAGGGTTACCTGAGGGAGGAAGGCCTTTAGTGACATGCATGAAGTCTGTGCTTGAAAGAGTTATTCCAGACAGGCAGGGCAAGGTCTGTAGTGCCTCTAGAAAATAAAGTCCTGTAGCTTTGGCAGTGAGTGCCCTTAGTGACTGTCCTGTTCTTGTGAAAAGAGAGTGTCTTTGCTGGGTAAAGGGTTTCCTGCCTGCTGCCTCTCTGAACCAGGGATATCTCCTGTCTTTTGCAGGTATTCCGTCTCCAATCCAGGCCACTGCTGTGCAAACACTACTGCCCAGAAGTGGAAAAGGCAATGATCACGTCTGAGATACAGCGGCAGCTGGGTGACTGTAGAAGAAGAAAAAATATGCACTTATAAGGGGAAAATTGTGTGTCTCTGTATAAAGTGTCAAATATGATTTGGTATATAATTTCCAAAGTTTCTCTTTTAAAATCTATTTTGAAGTTCCTTTTCCATTTTTAATTACTTACATTTGTTACTGAACTTTATTTTTTTCTCCTTTGTTCTCAAAGTAAACACTTTTTATCCACTTTAAGTTTTCTCTGCCTTTTTCCAGGTCACTTGATCCTGAAAAATGCACAGAATCCATCTTCATCCTGTTTTAAATTAAATTTTCCATTTGTTCATGTAAGTTTGCTTTTGGCTTTTTTTTTTCTTTAATTTGTACTTGTTTTACTTAGTTTCCAGAGATGTAGGCCCAACTTTTGAGTATATCAACTTTTTATTTAACTTAAAAAAAATAGAAGTTGTCTGTCTTTTTTTGCTACTTTGCAATCAGATCTAATAACAAGTATCTAGCAATATATAATAAAAGTTTTGTATCGCACTGAGTAATTAATTAACAGAACAGGTACATGATCAATCATTTGGCTGTACCTGGACAACTCTACACAGAAATAAGCTCTGAGCATCTTGTTTTTCGGTGGGGTGGAGAGACCCCATGAGATCTATTGAAATGTTATGTATCTCTTTTCCAGAATGCAGGTGGGATCTGATCCAAACACTGGAGAGCTGAAATCTTGAGTACCAGGTTCCACTTCTTGTCCTGGACTCGACTGAAGCTTTTCTGAGAGACACCTCCCTTTTCTGAAGAAGAAATCTCTGAACACCATGCTCACTATTTTTACTGTAAGAACAAAACATGCTTTCTTTGAGTTTTGCAATTGGCATAGAAGCACATGTGACGGCAGTTTCACAACACAGTAAGTAGAAATTAAATATAAAATATGCAGGTTTGCCCCTCTGAGAAAGCTTGACCTGCCTCTGACAGATCCTGTTCAGGGTGGGCTGTCCATCACTGGTACCCTTTTTATGGGTGTGGTGTAAGAGGCCAAATACAATGGAGTGTGTGAGTACCTTTTGGGCTGGAATGCTGAAGGAGGATGTGATGAGATGGAGGTGGAGTGTTAGCTCCATATTGAATGGTCCTGCTTTGATTGCTTTGTGTCACTGCCATTCTAAAATTCATAAACCCCCCCCATTTTGGGGGTGAATAGTGTTAATGTATTTTACAGTGTGATTGGTTTAACAGCATGTCCTGCAACACAATCTGGCTTGCAACTGCAGAAACTGAAACTGGAGAAGGGCATTTCATTTCCGGCAGACAAAAGTGGTGATTTCCAAGACTTCCTGAGTTCCTGCGCCTTGATTATGTAACATTTTGTTGATTTGACCTTGAGTTATGATTTGCAGTAGCAACATAGGTAAGCCTTGTTATGGCAAAATCATTAAGGGATAATTTTGGTTCCCACTGAAGCCTTTGACAAATGCCCTCTTGATGCTAGCGGGAACATTAGCGAGGTGTAGACCTCTAATTCGAAGCATTTAAATTATGAGCAAAGGCCCATCTGAGTATTCTTTAAAGTAAAGTACTTTCAACAACGAGCACTCAGTTCCCATTCTGCCCCCTCTGTCATCAGCTGCGGAGGTGGGAGGGGATTACCTGTCCCCAGGAGCCACGGCCAGGCTCCAGCGCCTTCCCCTTGGCCTGGCCGAGCACGGGGTGCTGCAGCCAAGGCAGCCAGAGGGTGTCTGTGCAGTCAGGCGGGGGCTCTGGGCTGCCTCCCGTTCACAGCTGCGAGTGAACACTTAAGATGAAAGCAGGTGTGGATTTTTTTCCTGAGGAAAGAACAGGGACTTTTCCTAGAGAGGAGGCTTCTGCAAATGCTGGTGGTTGGAGTCAGAATTCTGGCTACCTGCTTGGGCTTGCTGATGTACTCATTCCTTGTTTTTAATCCTGTCATATGCAGTGAATCATTAATGAGTTCAGAGGAGAGCTGTAACCTCCATAAATAAAAATAGCACTTTTACTCTCATTTTTATATCAGTACATAAAATAGCCTCACCTTTCTTTGTCCTCTCCTCTTTCTCCATATTTTTATTTCTTTCCTGTAATTCAGTTTCCTTATTCATTTTGTAATGCATCCTCCTCACAGAAAACTCATCAGGCTTACTGGATGTGAAAATGATAATATCTTTTAGGATTTTTGTAATTTCTTCTGCTGTAATGGATGGCCACACACAAAACAATGAGAAACATAAGGATATTAAAATCACCCCTCTGTAACGAACAAGTAAATCATGAAGCTGGGAGTTTAAAGGACTCCTTCATAAATTAGGAGATTACTTCCTAATATAAATTGGCTGGTCCAAAAAAAACCCAAACCAAACCTCAAAAAACCAATAAATTAAAATTGGTCTCTACTGGGGGAGACCTTGGAAGACCCTTTGCTCATTTTCCAGTACTTTTTTCTGTCTTAAAAATCCTGTCAGTGCTTCTTGTTCTGTTTTTTTGGCATATTTGGTAAAATCCTAGTCTAAGAAGTTTTGCTGCAGCAACAGAATGCAGAAATGACTTCATGGCAGGGTTGCTCCATCAGGAGGCTCCGCTCAGACCATGGCTAATGTACATGTTGACTTAAACGAGCTCAAAAAAAATGCTCATGGCTGTTATGGATGGGAATGTGAATAATTTTTTATGTAAGGGCCTAGATACAGTACTTACCCAACAAATTTAAAAACAAACAAACAATGAAAGAGAACAGCTCTGGCCCTTTTGTCTCCTTTAAATCTCTTCAAAAATTCTGGATATAGTCCCTGACTGTAAAAAGAGATCGAATTTTTTTTTGTTGTCTTTTTATTTAGATAGTAAGAATAAAATCCCTGGCTGAAGTAGTTAACAGCATTGCCCAAATGTAAATGAAAAGTGAAACAAAAATATCAACAGCACCAAAATCAAATAAATTCTTTAATATCTTCAGTACATTGAATTGAACTACTAAAAACTTTGTGCTCTGGATGGCAAGCTGAATGAAATGTGAGATCACATAGAAACTTCTACAGAAAACAGTTTGTTTGGGGGTTGTCACTTTGCTCTGAGAGAAATGTCTCCCTGTTTCTTTCTGGCTGTGCTAACTAACCTAAAGTCTATGCAGAGAACTGTATGATGATGAGCTGTGGCACCTGGGAGCCAAGTGTTTGTGCCCTCTTGACCTCTCTTATGAGAACTGAGACTTCAGTTCTTGAGCAGGAAGAGTGAAAAAGGCCAGTCCCTCAGGTAATACTCTCAGGGCATTAGAGCAAACAATGCCTGCGTCCTTTCACCAATGACACAAACTGGTTCATCCACATCTAAAAGGATGGGGAAGAGAAAAACAGAGCTTATGGTCTATATATCTGCATTGGACAAAACCTGCATTCTGGGCCTTGTGGCAGTTTGAATGATTCAGTCATATAGAGTCCTCATGAAATTCATTTTACTCCTTTTGCTAAACAATTTGTTTATGGTTGGGGATAGTCTGGGGCTCCAAATTTAAGTGTGAGAGAAGAAAGAGGAGTGTGAAGGCAAGCTGGTTAGTGGATTCTGCATGCCACAGCTGAGACAAGGAAGGTGAAGTGTGATTCTCATTTTAAATTGGCTCAGTGCTGGCACTTCTGTTCCAGGTGAATTGCAATGAGATTTTCACGGAACCCATTCTTCTATACAGACTGGCAGACATTTAGTTCTTATTAGAGTTGTGCCAGGGCTGGGATGCTCTGCCCGTTTTGCCCCATGCAGACTGCCTTGGCCAAGGCTCTTCCATTCTTCCTGTTCCTGACCTTGCTGGGCTGACAGCCAGGCAGAAGGAGGGGGTCATCTTTTGTTGGATATTTTTCTCTAGAACATCTGTTAACAATCTACCTTTATTTAAAAGTAAAAGCTGGGTAGCTGTAGCCAATTTAAGACCACATCTCTGTGGAAAAGGCAGCTTTAGAGAAGAAAACTGGATAGCCATGTTCCTCTCTCTGAAAAGAAGAGTCTGTCTGGTGTGAAAACTGTTTGGAATAAGTATTTCCATTACTCAGAGACAATCACATTGCAAATTGAAATAGCAAAAGTAGAAAGGGTGCTAGTTATTTGCCTCAGGACTTACTAAGTGGGTTAGAAGCCTAGGCACAGCATGGCTGGAAGGGGTTTAGTCATGTGAGCTGAATACTGATATTTCTAAAACAAATCACCCTCTCTATTGTTTAAATTCAGACTATATAACATCAGAGAAAATAGGAGAATTTTTGAGATTTTCCTGAGATAACGTCAGCAATCTCATCTCTTGCAAATACTTCTCAAGTAATTTTCAAGACTTGTGATGAAAGAGACACTGCAACTTCCTTGGAAATTTATTCCAGCATTTAACTTTTTATATAGACTAGGATTTTCTTATTTTTTTCAGCAATTCAAACCCATTTTTGCTCATCCTGTCTACCAAAGATAAACAGTATCCCCTTTACAATAACTTATGTGTTGAAGAATATGGTTGTGTCTTCTGGGCTTCTTTACTGCAGCTTAAACAACCTCAACGTTTTTTGATAGGACCTGTTCTTTGAGACCATTAGTTATTTTATTTTGTCCCTCTGGAAACATCTTTTGCTGGTCCATCTGAATTGCCAAAGCCTGAGCCACTACTCCCAGCTATGAATCACAAATGGCCCATTCTAAAGCTTTTCTTCATATGTCTTAAATATGTCAAATGTCAAAACCTCTATAGGAGCCACTTGTTTTGTAATAGAATGATTTGTCTTTACGTGGTTCTCATTTTGGTGTTCAACAGTTGGAGAACTTGTTTACTTCATAAGTGTGAACTGTCGTTAATAACGCATTAATTATTACTCAACATATTTAGTGATGTCTTGTGAATGCTTTTATGAATATACTTTCAATCTTTAGGTTTTGATATTGGTGGCCTCTGTAACATGATGTACAGTGAAAATGAAAGCTTATTAACCAAGTTTCTCACCTTTTTATTTTCACTTAACAATATTCTGTAATGATGTAGGCAACACAGCCATTCCCCAGAAATCTTTTCTATACCATACTTTACCTTTCTGTACTTCTTTTAGGCCTTGCTGAGCTCTCTTTTGTCCAAAGGAATCACTCCTGTTCTTGTCAGTCTCATATTTGAGCATTCTCTTGGATTATTTCCATTTTTCTTCTTTATCCCCTTAGTCTGGCCATGAACTTTAAAACTAGGCTAACCACCATTGTGAAGGTGTCTCCAGATGGAATCAAAGCACAGAGTAGCACTAGAATGCATCATGTGTCTGGTAATGGGATGAAGAATGTTTTATGTTTATCCTTTTAGGTTATGACATGTACTGAAATTCTGGTGTTAGCTGCAAACACAGTCTTCATACCTCAAATAGGTTTTTTGTTGTTATTTTAATTTACTTATATTAAATTCTCTCCTGTCTCTTTTCCAGCCTTCTCCCTTGAAATGAATAGGTGATCATGATGAGTTTCTAAATTTTTAAATAGTCCTTTTGACTAGATATGTGTGTTTTTCAATTATTAAAAACATGACATATTTTCCCGACTTTTGGAGCAACAATTGCTCAGGAGGTGTTACCCAGGCAGTACTCTACACACTGAAATGCAAGGCCAGGTACACTCAGTTTTCAGTGCCCTCCCTAGTCCAGACTGGGCTGTGTCAGTCCATAGTTGGAGCTGAACAGCTCTGCCTGTATCGATAAAATCAGCAGATAACTCTATCGGTAAAGGGGCTGGTCACTGCTATGAACCTAAAGTTCCCTTTGAAATCCTGCAGATCAAGATGGGAATACTCAAGGGGAGATGGCTGTGACTGAGGTAGAGTTGCCCATGACCCCCGGCTATGCAGCGTCCTGTTACTTATTCCATCTGAAATTTTTGAATTTAAATTAATGGGTGTTTTTCTTTCCACTTGCAGGGCAGACATTCTGTTTCCTAAACATATCCACTTCCTACAAAACAGGCAGTTTGTTTTACTTCTGTGGCTGAACTTGTACTCAGGTAGCTTTTGATGGATGTGTTATTTGATGGGTGTTTGATGGATGTGTTTATATTTCTTCTAAGGTGTACAGCTTCACCAGAAGTTTGGCTGTCTCGTGGTTTTTGTTGTGTTCATTACAGGGAGATGCATACAGAGCTTTCTTGAAGCTTCTGTTTGGTAAGAGAATTACAGGGAGGGAGCAGCCAACTCGTTTCCTCCTCAAGATGTGCTGAAATAAAAGAAGCACCTGTTGGGCTGCCCCTCTTCTTTGTCCTGCTCAAAGTGGATGACAGTCGAGGCAAGTGCACATGTCAAACCACACGCTCAGTCCCTTACATATCACAATGCAGATTTCCCCTTATTTTAGGGTTTGTGTCACATGTTGTGAGCTGGATGGTGATTTTTATTAAGTGCTCAGACTTGTATTGCTGACTTCCTCTGATTTCCTCTGACAGCTCTATGACTATAAGCTTCACTGGTCCCCTTACTCAGACACATGCACTTACCTGTCATTGGGGCACAGCTTACCAGTATTGCAAATTTAGACTTATTAAAGTTCATGTTGTCACAGAAGCACTTTTATTTTCAAAATTATTTATAATTCCTTTGGGGCAGCTGACTTTTCTGTATTTTTCATCATGTCTCTTATTTCACTTTTAGATGAATTTCTTGGCTAGGTGCAGTACCCTACTGCGCGCGATTATTGCACCAATATAAAATCTAAGCATCACAAATTCATTTCTAAAATCTAGGCAGTTGTTGGAACCATTGCAAGAAAATCAACAGAAGTCCTCTTTTTTTTGCCTTAAACTGAGTCATTTACCTGACATTTAAAATATTGTCTTTAATATTTCTTTCTACCTCATTAGAGAGTTAAATAATCCATGAGATAGTATGTATTAAAAATCTATTCAAAATATTACAATATTGCTTTTCAAAAAGCCTCACAAATCTACCTTACACACTAAACCTATACCTCATATGTTGGTTAACAGCCAAATGGAGCTATGTCTTACAGTCTAATTAAAGGTAAAAATCAGGACAACCAGGGTTGTCTTTTGTAAATTAAAGGTCCCCTTTTATGTGCTGTGGAGGTGTCAGCACTATTAAAAGGACTAATCAGACGTTTTACAACGTCCTGGTACCAGGGAGGAAGTGGTATTGTGTGTAGCTTAAAGATTATTAAGTTTCTTTAGCACACCGGGGTTAGATTTTTAAGGATGCCTTCAGTGCTTACCTGCTGTTACGAGGGGAAGTACTTTATTGTCTCGTAAGAAGGATCTGGGCTTTTTGAATAATTAAATGCTTGTGTGTAATGGCAAGCTTCCACTTCTGAAAGCCACTGAAAAGAACAATCAAATTGTTGTAAATGTAGTGGGTTTCGTGTGTTCATGTCCACTCATAAATCCCAGCCAGAGAATGTATCTATAAATCCAAACTCACCTGCTGATTGTATGTGGCATTTCACATCAGTTTCCTCTGTAAAATATATATTTCTATCACTCATCTCCACTCCCCCAGCAAACACCCAGATAACTCTTGTTTGCTTTCCTTAACAAATGTAATTAGCAGAAAGCCTGGGCCAATGGTGTGTGCCTTTTCTCAGTAAAATTAGATTATTCCTTTCATGCGTAGACATTTCATTTAACATCTCATTATTTACAAACCAGACATGCTTAAACTGGGCAGTAGGAAAGGTGGGGACCAACTTGTTTTCATACTTTATTTTTTAATGCTTGCATTGTTGTCACTCAGAACTAGATTATAATCATAATGTTGCTTGTTGCTTCCATTTCCCCCCCGTATTCTACCTGATTTTATGTGCATTCACATCTTGAGTGTGAAATTCCATTTTTCTTATCAATGCTTTATATGCCTGGCTAGAAAAAAACCAAAACCAAAACCAAGACAAATATGCACACATTCATTTTGTTTTAATGATAGAAAAAATTGTGACAAAAATTATGTTTGCTGTGGTCCCTACTGTGCTTGTGAACAAGTGAGCATCGCCCTTTGTGAACAAAATTTGTAGTTGTATCATAGATTTAACTGAAGTTTCTAGTGTTTCTGAGTAATCTTTAGATGAGGCATTCTGAAGACGTTAATCGATGTCAGCTCTAAAGAGTAATTTTAAAAATTTCATTTAGTATGTGAACTTCTTGCAAAAATGTGTCTTCTGATTAACTGTCTGAACTGAAATGAAAAGTTCTGTCTGCCTAGTGTGAGAGCAATCAGTGTTTAACAGACTAACAACTGTTTCAAAAGAATTCAACACCCAAACGTAATGGGCACTTTTGAAACTAAATTTTCCACGTGGTGTTTAGGGATTTAGCCATGCAGTGCACATTAGTGTTAATGGGAAATTGTCCGGACAAATCTCTGCACATTACACTGCAAATGCACTCCTTAGTGTTTAAAGCTGGCCTGTTAACACCCATTATGGAACTGCACTCGGGGAAGGAGAGGAAGAAATATGGTACCTGAACATCCCTCATGCAGCAGCGCAGTCCCCCTCTCAGCCCCACTCCTTCCCACTCCCCCAGTTTTGGGGGGGTTCATTTTATTTTATATTCTTTTGGATTTTTTTTTTTTAACAGAAATTCTACAAGAAGACTGTATGGGGATATTCTTCCCTATGGAAAGGCATTTTCCCAGATTGAAAAATAACTGTTTTTCCTGGGGGCCCAGTTGAAGTTGTCATGGAACCTGAGGAGGGATTATAAATTCAGTAGTAGGGTTTTCTGCTTTTCTTTTCCTTTTTCATTTCTTTTCTTTTCTCCTAGCCTTCATGTCAATGCCAGCCATTCTTATGCTGATTCTGGACCTGATTCAGCTCCAGCAGAACTTAGAGATGAGTGAGAGTAATGTGATGGAGAAAGCCTCACAGAAACCTGACAATAGCATTTTTTAATTATACAATGCTGGTTTGGTAAAATTTGACTTGTGTTGAGAACACCTAAGTTTAGATAAAACTTTTGCTACCCACTGCTCAAATTTTCAGTCATTAATATTCACAGAGAGCATATCTAGATTCAAGGCCTGGTTTCTCCACGTTTATTTGTACATAATGGAAGAATTCCAGTAAGAAAGTTTGGAAGCTGGTCATCTCAACACAGTTGTTGTCCTCCTGGCAGTAAAGACAGTGCATCTGGAATGTGGGCAAATGGCTGAGAGCAGGAAGCTGAAGCTGCTCTGTCACACCTATACTGGATGTCCCAGCCATCAAGCTATGTGGAGAAAAGGACTTTATAACACCTGTGAAAAACAGGAAATGTCTTTGTTTTGTTCCAGGTGGCTGACAACATTTTTGAAATACCAAATTTACTCGGCAGGAAAGCTCCTTACAATGAGAATGTGGGGAGCCAAGAATTGGGTAGGGAAAATGAAGAATAAGGGTGTGAAATACGATGGAGTTTTTTCAGAAAAGCATAGTCACGGAAGAGCTGCATTTCCATCTGGGATTTGTAATTTTGTTCAAGGTCTTCTGCTTTACTTTGGTTTGATGTTCTGAATCTTGCCTCTTTAGGAAAAATTGAAATGAGGTAGAGTAGAACATTTTTGCTGAGGGGTGACTCAGCAGAAAAGCATAATTTCAGCTGTTCCTTCTTTTTCGTCATTGAAATAAATGAAAAGTATAGCTACAACTCAAATCCACTTGGGTAATATCTCTCCTTTGGAGAGTTACAGACCTTGGAATACAATGTCTGATGGCTCCTATCACTCTTCTGAGAACTTGTGCAAGGAAACTGAACTCAGGTAAAACCCCTGTCCTTTCAGGAGCTGACACAGGATTTGTATCTTCAATGATAATACAGTCACATGGTAAAAATTCCTTTTTATTTTTCCAGTTCACAATGTGCATTTTATTTTTACTGGTGCAGAATGTGTGCTCTAGAGTAAATACTGCCTTGTAGTTTTTCACAATGGAAATCTCTCAAAATTGGCAGACAGATTAATAACACATGCTCAAGGTGCCCATTAGTTATGTCTACAATTAGTGGAAAAGTGCCACAGCTCATTCTAAGGAGTTATTAGGGGCTTTTCTGAAGGAATGCAATCAATTCTTTGCTCTGTATAGTTAGCCAAAGCCAGCAGAGCTAACTTAAAAAGTCCTTTTAAGGATCCGTTAGAGACAAGTAAAATTAGATTTGAAAGACTTACCACAAAAACGCTGTTGATCCACTAATGTGATTGAGGCTCTGGCACGGGGTATTTAACTTTTCCTCTTTTCAGTACTTTTTCAGAGGAATATGAAAATGACATATATGAGTTTCCCCTAAGTTGCTGAAGTGGCTTGTGACAAATTTTTTCTTTCCTCCCCCCTTCTCTGTGATGTATGCAATGACAAACTATTCCTGATGTACATTTATTCAATGCTGTTTTCTGTACCTGTTCTTATTACTCACTAGAGCATTACTCCTCCAGAACTATGAATACTCTCTGCCTTCACTTCCTTTCAGGTTCATCATTCCCTTGCTCTGTCCCCTGCTGGTCTCCAGTTCCAGCTCTGGCACACAGCTCTGCCCTCTGTGCTGCTCAGCCAGGGGTCTGCTTGCCTGCAGCCCAGCCAGCCTGTGTTCAGTGTGGGCACCTGTTGGGATATCTGTCCAAAGAGTTCCTTACAGCCCCATCACTGACAGCAGAGGCTCAGTGCCACATGTCATGCGGTCTCTTTGCTTTACTTGTCACCCATCAGCTCAGCTCTGCTCCTCTCACCTGTCAGGCTTCATTGTAGGATCCTTGTGGCCACTGACCCCACTTTGATATTGGATCCTTTGCTTTTTGAATGCCTTCTCCAAATCCTGCTTCACCTAACTTCCTGCTGTCTTCTGCAAGAACTTTGTTATGTTTTCCTGTGTAAATTGGGATCCCCCACTCTGCTTCTCTGGAATGCTGCTGTCTCCAAGGACCCTTGGCTGAGGGACTGGCTCCTGACTGGGATCTCATGTGGGACTGCAGTGAGAGTCAGGGGGTGCTGAGCTACCAAAAGGGGAGGGTGGGATGCAAGACCCCGGAGGTTTTTATTCCTTCAGTGGGGCAGCTGTGTGGTGCCCCATTGCCAAAGAAGGATTCCTTTGTTAGAAAAGTGTCTTATGAAATGATAGGTACGAGCCTCGGCACTCCCCGGGCTCTTGCTTTCTTCTCAAGAGCTGCACATCCCACCATTGTGCCACTGTCACCAGGACTGCAGTGAGCTGCAGGAAGCAGAAGGCCTGAACACCTGAAGCTGGAGGCAGGGTGACAACAGCACAGCTCAGGCAGTTCTAGGTGCCCAGATTATGTTTAAGGCTGCTTGAAGCTGCTAAGGTGGTATAAACACTAAAGTGATGAGGCAGCCACAACCATTCTGCTCTCTGATTAGGAGGACCCGAATCTCTAAGCAGGGAGGCTTGTTGAATTAAGATAAGCATAGTAGCTAGGCACTGTTTATTCTACATGATCTTGATATATCAGCTTTGTCTTAACTACATGCAGCTTGTGGGAGAAGTACTTTTCCATCTGTGCTCTGTTACTGTCAAAATTAAACATGATTTTGAATCCTTTTGAACTGTTATGGCAGTTTCAGCCTCATCCTGTCCTAAAGGTCCCGTAGGTTTTGGTAGCTGCTTTGTTTGATCCTTCTATGGAACACTCAGAATTGTGCCAGTACACCACAGAGTAGGTGTACTCAGAGGAGTGGAATGCTCTGCATTTACCCCAGCGCAGGGGAATGGGTCTGTGGTGTGTCTGTCTGTACTGCTGCTGCTCCAGCAGAGTGGCAGTGCTCTGATTAAACAGATGGATAATTGAAATAACTGCTCAGGGAAATTTCTGCCCCTGCCCCATCTAGGCATTTGGTGTCTTGGATTAAATAATACATATTTCACATTTCAGTGGTAGAAAACAGACCTCTGAAAGCACTGTATTTTGTCCAAATTTGTGTTCTTATCTGCTGGTAAGTTCCAACCATCCATGCAATAGCACAACTTCTTTTTACCTTACAGCTCTGAATTATGGGGTTTTTTTCATCATTAATTTGACAGCCCATTCGAATACTATTTGAAAATATCCAGACATTTTTAATAAAATATTTTTGGTCATAAGTGCTATGGGGAAATTTGGCACAATATATCCTACTTTCAGAAGACAAATTTGCATTTTTACAGGAGCAGCTAGAATGACAGAATAATTTAGGTGCAGCAGAAATTTGGGTGAAATCCAATTGCTACAGTGAAGGTACTATTAGTAATGTGCTTAAATCAATACCATTTATCTCTAACTTTCTAAGCACAACTAATTTACAGACCCTGGGAAGAAACAGTAGTAATTGGCAGCAGTGTGAATTCTGCTGTATTCTCTTTTTGTCTGTCATTTTTTGAGCTCCAGTAAGAATGCTGCACATTAATTTCCTGTTTACTGAGAGACTAACAGATCTCTCTGTATTGTTAGATTTTAAATTTGTCACATAACACTTTATCTCCCCGTCTTCCACAAGCCCTTCAATCTAACATTCCAGGTGTTTTCCTTTACCAGGTTTCACCCTTAGAATTCTTTTTTCTGCTGAAGTTGTCACTCAGCCTGCCCAGCACCTTAGCAGACCCATACTGTGGAACAGTTCCCTAATCATGGTTCAGGTAAGGTTTTGCCAGGGAGGATGACTTGGAAATCAAGATTTGGGAAGTGATTGCAGGGATCAAAAAAGGGTAAGTTAAAACCATGGCACTTCTACCTTTACTGCCCACGCTCACTGGAGCCTGTTTTTGAACTTCCTAAACTGCTTTCTGCAGAGGGAAAGAAGAAATGTTGTGTTTCACTCTCAACAGCATATGCATTTTTGTTCCTCAAAATATGATGTCAAAACCTCATCTTATAGAAATGTGCCACACCATTAGGAATTGTGATTGTATCTTGATAAAAATGTTACCTCCTTTCACTGGCACCTAGTAAAAATTGCCATTTTGGTCCACTCTAATGCCATTTACTTCACTGGGGATACTGTTTGCTTGTGGTGGCATGATACCCCAGTAACACGCCTTGTGGATTTCCAAGTCATAGGACTAATGGAATTCTATGAAACTCAAAATCTGTCCTCTATTTTCAGATATACCAGCCAGACAGACTTCTAGGAAGAGCATTTCTCTTTGTGTGGATCATTTATCTACTCTTTTCTGTACCATTTGTGCTTAGCTATAGACAGCAAAGTCATTTTTACCTATTGTAGCTATTCACGTAACACCAACAGCCTCTGACTGGTCTTGTCTGTGGTTATTCCATCCCAGAATGCAAGAATTGGTGGCCCAAAGCATGACAATATAAACTGAGAAGACAGAAAACAGGACACTGTGAAGCTGCCCGGCTCAGAGGCGTGCAGCAGGTCAGGGGTGTAGCTGGGAGAGAACTGCAGTTATCTCACTGCCTCTGAGGTGCTGTACTTTGGGAACCTCATTCTCTTCTCACTTCAACAAATCTTCACTCTGCACATAAGTCGTGTAGGAATCTCCAGTCTGCCTCTGTGCTCTTGCCAAACCCAACAGTGGGAAAGCATGGTGAAGTGAATTTAATGAATGTCATTCATTTCAGCAGTGAAACACAACTTTAATATTTTGCTTAGCCTAAAATTTATACGGATGGAATGAAAGTCATGAGCAGAGCTGGCCAGAATCTTCCAGGTTTTGGGGTCTTTTTACAGCCAGAAAAATACTTATATTACTAAGACAAAACATTCTGCCCTATGTAGTGCTGTTATTTAAGTTGCGCTACTCTGTAATGTGTAAGGTTTATTTTCTCCCTTCAAGGGAAATGGAACTCATAGAAAAACAATTTCTTATCCCCCCTGAACTCACCAGCCAGAAAGTTTTCCTGTGTGGCTGTTGAGTGGGAGTGCACAGTATCCATCACTACATATACATGCCTCCTATTCTATCACACTGCCCTTCATAGACCTCTTTTCAGTTTTAAATGGATAAAAAGTGAGTTGAATCATCTGACTTTTGTAGATGATGTTCCTTGTTTAGCTTGTAGCAGAAGAGCTCAGCCTGAGTAGTGTTGGCAGACATGCCACAAAAGCAGCAAGCTCAGGAATTGAGCAGGGAGCAGATAGCAGAGTACTGAAGAGTTGTCTGGGCAGCCACTCTGCCTCCTCAATCACCTGTCATGCTGGGACAATATTTACAGTTTGTATTAGGTGATGATTCAGCAACATATAAACTTGGATAGCTGTGATTCCCCTTAGCAGGCCATATACCTCACTCTGGTAGGATTCAGGAAGTTCTCCTCATCTTTGACACCCAGAATAATACTTACTATGTTGTTCAAAGCAAGTGCCCTTCCTTTACTGAGGAGTGGCCTTTGGGGATGAATTGTTTATGCTGCAGTGAAGCTGCTGAAACTGCAGTGCAAAAGGAAGATGCCCCTGAGCAGATTGGCTGGACTAGAACTGCCTGCAGATGACACTGCACAGTGTCCAGTACATCAATATTTTCAGCACAGTGACACTGAAGGCTTGTCTGGGTCATTCATGAAGTCCGAGTTAAAGCAAACTTTCTTTGCACACTCTTTATGGAAATCTCTAAGAAGCAAGAATTAGAGGATTATAGGTGCAATGAGTCTTTCTGTAAGTGCTCTAAACAGAGAACTGTGTGTAAGGAGTATCCGGGGAGAGCTTTAATCATGGCCAAGCTGCACAGCTGGTGATGAGAGGAAACCCCTAATTGTCTGGGTGGGATAGATCAGCTTCCACAGTGCCATGAAACATTCAGTGCCAAGGTTGGACACGAGAGGTTCACATTCACAGCCATATCACAGTGTGTTCCAAAAGCTTTGTTGGCGTTCTGTCTTTCAGTAAAAATCCCCATGCATCATGTGCAATCAGTGTTTTCTCCTTCTGGAAAGCCAGCACCCTTTCAAGGCAGCAGCTGGTGCAGTCACTGTGCACTGAGAAACTGACTGAGCCTTATCTTTAAGGGATAAGAAATCCCTTAAAGGGGATTACATCTCTCCATTTCCTATTTTGTACATTGAACTTGCCATGATCTTGGATCATGCAAACCCCTGGGGATTTGGAAGACTGTGAAGTACATCATTGTAAGCATTTTGATTTCTTGCAAATGCGGGGCGGGATATGGGAAAAATATCTGTTGTAGATTTTTAGCAAATGTCGGAGGAATCTTGACATTATCTTCAAAATATTCATGTGCCCATGTAGTCACCAGAAACATTCTGGCTGTGCTTTTTTCTCCTTGGTGCTTACTATTGGTCATTCTTTCCTTCTTGATGCCTTTTGCTATTTACTTTTTCTCTTGTTTAGCTGATAATTTTGCCTTCTTACAGGACAGGACTTTGTGGTGTTGCCTCCTCTCTGACATGTCACAGCTTCTTAAGTCACAATGCTCCATTGCCACCATTGCCCACAGACAGAGCTGGTGATATCACATGGTTTGTGTTAGTGCATGTAGGGCTGTGTCAGAGCTTGTAAAGGATTCACTCCTGGAAAACTTCAGTCTTCACAAGTATGGTTTGGAAAGGAATGAGATGCCTGACAGACTGAGACTGATATTGTACAGTCTTACTTTAGTAAGAAGTTACCTTCATACTGAAGGGTAACGCTGTCTCTTAAGCTTTTGACCTCCACAGATCAAAGCTGGTTTGATTTTGGTTTATTTTCCAGGCCCTTCTAAAATGCCTGGTTCAGTCAGCATTGTCCTTAAACACACCAGGGTTCCAGATAACATACTGGGCACTTTGTGTGCACAGCCCCTCAGTCCTGGTGTCTCTTCCCCATTGTCTCATCCCACCGTGCAGCTGTTTGACACTCACACTGCTTTAGAGTTCAGTGGAAAATAGCAGTTGAAGAAGGTGAGCTGATCCAATTTCAGAGAGAAAAGCTGGTCTGTTCTGACAGTTAAGATGTGTTTTCTGCAATTACTATTTACAGACCTCTTTTGTGGAGGAAATAGGAATTGATTTGGGAGAATCCCTGGCATTGTAATGCTATCAAAGCGAAATTGCTCATTATCAATTTTCCATTCATTCTGAAAGCCTTTAAGCCAATTAGAATTATTTTTCTTCAGGACAATCACTGCTCCCACATTATGGACATGTAATCTTGTTTCAGTAACTCATCAGTGGTTCTCCTAATTTTCATATATAGTTTTATATAAACAGACTTTTTTCTCAAAGAGATTTAATATTCATGAAAAGTATCAGAAGCTACAAACATTGATTACATTGGTAGGATAAATAAACATAAAAGTTTACTTGAAATACCCTGTGTCCTTCAAATTTCATGAAAAGGACCATCTCTGAGGTGAAATGTTGTCTTTCCATCCACTTAAGATTCCTGATGTTGCCAATTGCAGTGATTGTCCACCAAACAAAACAGCTCTCCTCTAGGAAATGAACGTAATGAAACAAGTAAGTTAATGCTCACAAGTCATTGAGCTGTGATGTGATGTAATGTAACTGCCTTGCCATCTTCTTTTGTTCAGTTTGCAGCTCAAAAATACTTTTCTTTTTCATTATTAATGTTGTATTTCTCTGACCTTAGCTTAATGAACAATATTTTCCCCCCTCTTTTTTCCCCTCTCTTTTCTTGCCATGCCAAAGATGGATTTATAAGGCTCATTGCATTGGAAATGAGGTATGAAAGCTTTCACCTTTTGCATTCAGTCCAGACTTGACTTTAAGTAAAATATTGTAATTTTTAAATGGGAGGGTTGGTATTCTCAGCTTTGCATTTGGCTCCTGTGGACCCCATCCAATTTGCCACACCTGAGGAAAACTGTAATGGGAGATTGATAATCATGATGGAATTGCTTCTTGGGGATAATTCAAAACCATAATCTCTCTTAACTTTGTGTGCTAGTGGTTATTAATATATGATTTTGTAATTTGGTTTGTGACCTGATGATGGAGAGAAGATGCCCTCTCACTTCCATTATTGTAGTTAGTACTTGCAAGCAGATGATGTGATTTGATACCTTTTGTTGTGGTTACTGTTGGTTTTGTCATTGTTGTTCATTCTCTCAGTGAACGAAGCAATCTAGCCTTGATCTCAGATACAGTTGATATATTTAGTGCAGGCACAGAATGCTCCAGTAATGTCCAAAGGCCAAATAAACCTGTAGGTAGTAAACCCTGCCTCTTTTTCCAAGATTTGAAGTAGACCTTTATAGCTCCAGATGCTGTCTTTTGCTCAGTCTCAGACAGCTGCCCGTGGATGCTCTCCAGAAGGGTATGTCTCTAGTTATAAAGCCTAGATTCCATGAAAGAGGTGTCTAATATACCAGAAACCAGCCCAACAGGCCTCTGTTTCAAAAACCTGAAGGCTGGCTTTGAACAGGTTACATCTTTGGACTGGGAGAACATTTTAGGGTCACGTGCTGTGTCCTCTTGACATCAAAAACCCTACAAGTTTTCAGATTTCTGTGCAATGTCTTCATTTATAAAATACTTTTAACTGTGCCTGGCAGATTAAATCATCTGTCTTAATTAAAAGCAGATTTTGAATGTATGAATGTGTGATTGTAACAAAATTGCTGCTTTTCAAAATTTTAATTAAAACTACTTTTGAAAAAAACCCAAACCCATGAAGAAATGAGGTGATGTCTGTGTGCCACCCCCTCCTTTTTCACTTTCTTCACAGCAATGACTGTGGATACTTATTTGGAAGAATATAGGGCTGAATGGTGAATCCAGCTTATTCAGGAGCCCCCTCATCTCTCAGCCCCTGTTCTCTTCTTCTCTTTCCCTCTTTCTCTTCCATCTTTTACTGTTCTCAGCATCTTTCTTTTTCAGGGTTAATTTGTACTCTCAGAACCTAATGGAATAAGCTGCTGGCTGCAACAGCTTGTGTTCAGCAGCAAAGATGGTGTGGGAACAATTAATGAGAACTAGCTTGGAAGTAGCTTTCCCAGTTTTGTGATGGCTGTCATTGGGGCAGTTGATTGGAGGCTCGTTCCAGTTTTCTGCAGTCTGTTCTACAGCCACTCAGCAAGTGAAATTGAGATGGCATCGCTTATAATGCACAATAACCAAAAGCTGAGAAAACATTCCTTTCTTTTCACAATATTGCTAAAATTCTAGCAAGGGAGTTCATTGTCTCCGTCCCTTCTTCTCTCTGCTGCCATTTAAATTTTGTTTTATGGTGTTCTGCACCAAAATGTAAAATCACACTAATCTAATCTGATCTGCTCTAAAAAAGGTGAAAAGGGATTAGGGATGGAGATTTATTCTCAGTCTCTATTAAATTTCCTATGCTGTTTACTCGAATTTTCATCTCTCTCTTTGTTTTCTAACAAGTTTCTCTTCCTCTTTCCCTGCTCTGGGTGAGGGCAAGGCAGAGGAGGGAATTGCTGCACACGAGCTGCTGGTGGAATCCTGTGGAGCGGGTTGCTGCCAGGGGCAGGAAATGGAACACATGCCTTCCACCCAGGCACATTTCTGCCTCTAATCAGAGCTGCAGTCATGCAGGGAGAAGTGGCACTGACAAAACGTCAAGAAATCAATCCTCACATGCACATGGGTTCCAACTGGAGCTATGGATGGATTTCTGACAGAGAGGAAATGGCCACGGCCAAAACTGTGTTGTACATCGTGATTACAGCTGTAAGAAACACTTCATTTAACCCAAATAGTGGCGAGCCTTTAGATTGTGAGTGACTGATCCAAGCTTCCTAATGGAAAGTTAAAGTGAACTTAATTAGCAGCTTGAGCTTGTTGTGTTTCTTGCCATGCTGTACCACTGCCCTGAGGAATACCTGTTCTGCAAAGCTCTGGCTCAAAGGCTGCTAAGTTTTAAATAAATCAACTGTGCTCATTTATAAGCTTTCACATTATTACTTTATAACTAAATATACACACATATATATTTTGGCCAAGGCCAAAGAAACAGTTTCTCCCTTTCTTTAACTCTAACTTGCATGCTGGGGCTTAGCAATAGAGTGCACTGTTCGTACATTCTAGCACAAAGGGAAAAGCAGAGATGCCCTTGGAGCTGTCTTTGGTATGCAGTGCATGCAGCTCTGGTGCTTCCCTGCTGCAGCACTGGAGTCTTTTTCCTTTGCACAGAACATAAAGAACCCTATTTCCTGGATTCCACAGTTTATATATGTTACATAGAAGATGAAAGCCCTGGAGTTTGTCCTAGATTGGCTCCCTGAAATGAAAAGGACTGGGAATTTGTTTCTATTCTTTCAGGGCCATAAAAATTCTGGGATAAGAATTTCGTGGCAAAAGCACCACAATGTCATAATTCTGTGGGCCCTTGATGTAAGGTACAATAAAGAGCACAAAACCAGTTAAAAAACAATTAAGGAGCTACTTCGTGTAGAACTGTCATTATCATTAGCTTTGATAATGATTTAGCATTTAACTGCTATTAGAAAAATACTAATATTTCCATCACATAAAAAAAAGTTACAAGAGAGTTTTCTGAGGCAGAAAATATGTTCTAAAAATATAACTTTGAAGTTTAGGAGTAAATAATGATGAAAGATATGATGAGTTATGAAGTCTCTCCCATAGAGATGGAAGAGAATGATTAATTCTGGTAAACATGAATTATATGAACTGGATTATTTATCTATCTGTTTATGTGGAAGTGTGAAGTGACTATTACTGAGAATGCTTCTGGTATTCTTTAATATACTTAAAATAGTGATATGTAAAATGAAGTATGTCCTCTTAATTAACTTGTGAGCCTCACTGCTGCAAGATATTGTTCAAGGCAGAACATAGTAATAGTTTTTAGAAGGCCAAATCATTTTTATCAGTGGACAGAGATGTGGTAGGTGAGACCAAGTGCTGGAGATCTGCCTGTGACAAAGCACATGCTGATTATGATTGAATTTGTTGTTTGACAGACTATTTTCCAGCAGTTACCTCTATCACCCTGGTTAAACCATGCTGCTGCTGTCAGAGTGAGGAGCACCATGTCACTGGGTCCTAAGGAAGTTTCACAAATAGCATCTTTTCCTGAGGTGCATAATGTGTGTGTGTCAGGTGAAAACAGCTACTTGTGCTGATATTTCAGAACATTTTTGGAGGTTTCTAACATTGTCAAATACAACTTCTGGAATTTTCTTTCAGAAACAAAACTTCTTTTCCTACTAATTTTTTAAGACTTCAGCACCATTTAGCATTTTGTTATTTGATACTTATAATCCTAATAGCTGCTAGCAAATGTGAGTGTGAATTCAAGAACAAAACGTTGCATTTCTCTACTGACTAAGCACAATCTTAATTAAATCTACAAAAGCATGGAAATTCTGGCTGAAATTTGAGGGTCCTCTGCAGTGCATCCTAGTGCTTCAGGCATAATGGAAGGCTGCTGGAACAGCCAGTTGTATACTTGACAGAAGGCCTCCTATCCATGGGCTCTAATAGCTGGAGATCAATTTGATAGCTAATTACTTCCAGCACAAGCAAAGGCTAATTCTAAACCTCGTGTAGTTTGCTGATTATATCAGTGTGGTAGTCACTGAGAATGCATCACACAGACAGCACATATTATTACCTTTTTTCATGACAATTAACTGTCTGCCTCTTAATAGCTCTGTTTTGCATTACTGTGGAGAGTGAACTCCCTGTTGAGGAAGCAGGGGCATTGAAACACTCATGCAGTGGTATGCTCTGACCTGTTAAAATATTCCGTGTACAATATACACAATTGTATTGATCTGCTGATGATAAAAGCAGTGTATTAAAGGGCACTGCTACAGTACTTTCAGTCCTGACTACCTCCTCAGTCCCCAGAGTGGCTCCAAGGACTGCTGAATTGGTGGCCTGGAGGAGAATCGTGGCTTGGTGATTGAGGAGTTTTTTCAGATGTCTGACCTTTAACACTGACCTACCTGTTACATCTTTTAGTTTAATGCTATGAAGATTTTGGTGTCTGGCACTTGAAAATATGTGTTATCTAATATGTTTCTTTTAATATATAGCCAAGCCACATACCTGATATCTGATGGTTTGGTGTCTGCCTATTACTTTTGGAATAAGTTATTTTTATTACTTGCTTTCCTGCCTCTATCTCTGGGCAGAATAAATCTAAATTCAAATTTTAAAGTGGAGTGGGGGAGGGCAGACCAGAGAAAGAGAGGCTAGCAGGCAGCTCAGCATGCCAAGGTTCATCCCAAAGCAATTTTTACAGCTGCATTTTAAACTAATTAAAAAAAAAAAAGGGTTTATAATAGAGATTTGAACCATGTCTTAACAATAGAAGAGCAGCTGGGTGCTGCTAGAATATCAGAGGTTGCTGAGCATTGCAGTTTGAATGAAACTGTCTGCCCAACTTTAAAAGATGTCAAGTGTAGACCCTTTCTCACTGAAAAAGAAAAAAAGCCTTATTGATCCATTTAGCTGGTAACAGATAGGAATCAAACCAAAAGATATGTTCTCCAGCATTCAAGTTAGATAAATGCCAAGAGCTGCAATTGATCTGGAGCTCACTGCAAGACTTCATGGCCATACAGGTATGGACTGGTGAAATCTGCAGGCAGGGATGGATTCTGTAGAGAGACTTTTGTCATGTTTTCCACAAGAAACCCTATTTATACAGCAACCTGCTTGAAGGGAGGGTGTTATGGTGCATGACACTGGTCAGAGCCAGCAGAACTGGGCAGAATTCCCTAGGTTTTTGAGAAGGCATGAAAGAACTGTATTGGTTCTGGTGAACAATTTAGTCTGTTGGATTTGCTTGGTTTTCCTCTACTTTTCTACAAAGCACTTGTTAGCCTCAATTATGACTGTGGTGGCACATTTATCAGTTTATTGAGACAGGCACCTTCACGTCCAGCACTGCAGAGGTTAAGTTTTAAGTTTGGATTTTGCCAGCAAAAAACCATCACTAAACAGTCTCCGAACCACACTTGTGTCCAATATGAAAAAATGTCAGTTTCACAAAAATATATTTTTTAAGTAGTTAGAACTAGAGTCTAGTCCGCAAATACAGGCCAGTTTTCATACACTCCGAAAAACTCAAAATTACTTGCTTCCGAAAGTGTATTTTATGCAAGAATGTCAGCAAAAAGTTGACTATTTTTATATTCAAGGAATCCAAAAATATAAACGTAGTGTGTTTTCAATGTGATAGTGCATTTCCATAAAATTGATTTTATTTGTAACAAAAAATGGGTCAAGAATCATACGTGTCCAAGACAACCACTTGGAAAAACTCATTACTGTTCTGGACTTCTGTGCTCCTCCCATTTGCCCAAATTCATCCAACCAATGTCATGGCAGAAGAGTGGGAATTTTTTGGCCAGGGCTGCAGGACAGGAGAAAAGAAAAAGAAAAGAAAGGAAAGAAAGAAAAGAAAGGAAAGAAAGAAAAAAAAAAAAGACAAGGGATATCACAGAGCCACACTATTTTTTGTTATTCAACCTGGATATCAACATCAGAAAAACTCAAGATCACTATTTATGGTGTTTAAGGAGACCATAAACTGACACTGGGTTATCACAGAACCTTTGTGAAAACTCTGATTATACACCAGTATGAAACAGATTTGTCACAGCAGCCTCAAAGCCAGATTTTCAATTGCCCATGTTTTAAATTGGATTTTGAAAACAGTTTTAAACCAGGAGTAGGAGAGGAGAAAGCCTGAAGTATTCTCTGCACTGTACCATTTGTGAATTTTGCTTTTGCCTTTGATGGTTTTCTAGACAATGCAGTCCTGTATCTGAAAAAATCCTATTAGGAATATAGAGTGAATATAATTAATATTTTAAAGAAGTAACAGTGGGAGAAAGGTGGTAATTGAATAAACAGGCGTCCAGATAAGAATTTCTCAGTGTCTTTGTTCCCAAAGTAAAACCCTTCAAGTTTAGCTGAGTGCAAGAAGACAGCATCCCGAGCCTAAGGGCTCTGTCCAAACTTGGTATCACGTCTGAGCCACTGAGGCAGATGTTTCTGGCACTGAGGGCCCTTTTTCCTCCTCCGCCTGCTTGAGGGGTGATAGCACTGGAGAACAATGTGAGCACGTGCTGGAGCCGGCCCACTCCCACCCCTTTGGCATCCTATTTAAGAAGTGCTGTAAAACCTTTTTGCTGCCTGAGGAAAAGGCTGTATTTAGTGACACAAGAAATTACATTTATTTTTTTATGAGATGAGTACACAGCAAATACTTATGAATTCTCTTGCTGATGGAGCTGTGTTGTTCTGAAGTAAATAATAGAATCATAGCATCACTTATGTTGGAAAAGACCTTTAAGATTATGGAGTCTGACCATAAACCCAGCACTGCCAAGCCCACCACTACAATTCAAAATGTTTATTAGTACATATGCATTTGTCTTTATGATGGACACATGCAAAACCAGTTAATGCCAATGTATGTAGTGAAGGGGAATAAAATACCTCTGCATGTAGACAGAGAGATCTAGAGGGGTTTCTTCAAAGTATTTCAAATATTCTAAAATATCTCCACAATTACTCATTTCATCTTTCATTGTTCTTTGCGTTCCTCCCTCCTCAGAAGATATTTTTCGGGGAAGTAAACAAATCAGACAATTAATAAGAGTTGTGAGAATTAAACACTTTGATACCCCAAAGCGAGAGGAGCTTTCTCATTCTGTCTAATCTTTTGAGGGTAGAAAAATTCTTCAACCAAAGTCTGTGGCTCTGAGCTCATTCAGATCTTACTGGGAGCTGAACACACACTGCTAACCTACATACAGGTATTTGTTCTCAACTTCAGAGTTTTCAGCTTCTTACTAAGATTCCTCCTTTCAGTTAAATGAACAACAAAGCTATCTCCAGATTTTTTTATTTTATTTTTAAAAAATAAGTGACCATTTAAGGTGCAGCAACAGCTCCAGTTGAATTATTTCTTACAAATGTCTGTCTTCAGCACCTCTAATCCATGAAGTTGGCGTGGAAGGCATACAGAAAAACTGAGTTGGAACATTTACTATAATTGTATAACTGCTCTGATTGTATGGTATGTGGATATGTTTAATGTAATGATTATAATCAAGTGGATGGCATTGGGCTATCAAATCACTGTCTAAATAAAAGAACAATCATTTTTGTATTGACTAAGTATAACATCACATGTGATAAAAGTAATGCATTTTATTCTTTTTTTTTCTCCAAAAGTAATGTATTTTACTCTTTCTTTTTTCCCCCAAAATGTGCAGAATGAATATTTGATATATAGTCATTTTCCCACTCTGCATTTCTGTTGCACTTCATTTCCTAATGGGCCATTGGTAAAGGAAGATAACATTTCCTTAGGCTTAAGTAGGAACATTAATCTCTATATTACATTGGAGCTGATAAATGGATCTCCAAAAACTTACAAGGTTTTTGTTGGGATCCAGAGGAATCTACACAGGAAGAACAGTTTGGCGTCCGCTTGTGCCTCAGGACTGTTGGAAGAGAACTCTTGGCACCTCTTTCCCCCAAGGTATGTCCACAGTCTGTTCTACATGTGTCCCTTAAAGAGGTCGTTTCCATACCCAAGATGAAGACCAAGCAATGAAAGGAAACCACAGCAAGAATTGTCCAAGAGGGAACAAAAGCCTTTAATGTAGGACATTAAAACTCAGCCTCTGCAAAGTCCAAGAAAATGAGCTTTTTTTTCATGAAAGTTTGAGATTATAATGAATAGCAGAGCACTTCTTTGCCAGCTGAATGGCTGCTAAATATAGCATTTCCATCAGAAGTTTCTTAGATAGTGGATCTCTAGGTAAATGAACATCCTGCTTCTGCCCTGAAGATGTCTTATCTTTAAAATTCCAGTCTTTAAAATATTCTTTTTATTCCTTAAAATAACTACAGAGCTTACTGACAGGCCAGGCCAGGCCTGAAAGTGCCCTCCAAAGATGGCTCTCACAGCTTAGACTGCTCTCTGCAGCAGATTGCTCCAGCCAGGCTGCTCTCATCCCCTCACACGTGAATTGCTGTAGAATTGGAAAGAGGGGGCTGAGGACTTGGCATTGCAAATGTTTGCACCCTGCCCCCCTTCCCAAAGTCACTGAGTCTGGTATTAAAGATCAGAGAAAAGTTTTGTAATGATTCATGAGACACCACTGCCCTCCCTCTCTCTGGAGCTCCCCAGTTGCCTGATTCCTTATACACATCAATGTGGTCTTTTATTGCTGCTTAATAATAAATGGTATTTTGTTTGCCTATCTGACACTTTTATTAACTTCAGTCGTGTGTGTATGTGCACATGTTTCTCCAGGCATGATTTCTCCCCAACTACCCCCAACTTAAAGGGGGGATGGGGAGAAAAAGCACAGCTTTATTTGAAGAGAATTTGTCCCTAATCTGTTGCAGCTGTAGGGGACCATTCGGCCAATTAAACAGAGCAGGCTTTGGCTCCTTCCCAAATGAGGTGACCACATGTTACACTTGGACCGGTCACCTCAGGGGAATGGTGGGTCACAGGGGCATCTGGTTGTCATTTCCTCTCTGGTCAGCATGAGACAAGCAAGGAGGAAAAAAAAGTGCATTTTATTTATCTCATGTCTTGTCCCGCAGCATCAAAAGGTCCAACAGCATCCAGTCAGAGCTGGAGAGGCTTGCATGATGTGATGCAGTCCAGGATTTGGAAATGAGAGTTGTGTGATTGATTTGCTCAGCTTTGAGGTGTCATTAACTTATTTCTCTTTCTCTGCTGCAATAGCATAAATGGGAAGGTTCTGTTCATATCAAGGAGCTGTGGAAGTTTTGTGCTGTTTTAACTGACTTGAGAGTTACTCTCCTGGGTATGAAATGTGTCCCCTCTGTAAGGGAACAGTCCCTCCACGAGAGACAAGTGAAAAGCTCCTGAGCTGGGAGGGAATTGGGGTTTGATAGAAATGTAAGAAATTGTGATTTCCAGTATCTCAAATGAGTGATGTAATCTCAAGCTCAGCAAATAGTGTAGATCAGGAATTATTAGCAATTTTATAGCTGATCTGTAGCTTAATTGACTCCCAAATTGCACATACACCTAGGGCTGGAGGGTAACACAGGCTTCAGAGCCATCACAGTGAGGTTGTCTTCAAAAAATCAGAAACATCTGGTTTCAACTAAACCCAGGCTCTAATAAACTAATACTCATAATGAAGGGGGGAATGCTTCAATGAACTAGTCAGGTCAGTGAACTCCTTTTCCTCTGATGGTGCCTGGCCCTCAGTTTTCACTGTTATGGTTAACACAGACTGGTTATTTGGCTTTGCTAATGAAGTAGTGTCAATGATGAAAAGGTTTTCTTGATCTGAAACTTTCATCCTTTCAGTGCTATGAATTTAGAGCTGTAATGTTTCCATTCCAGGGTACCCAGCGCCACAGTAGCTAAGGAACCATGAACAAGTCTGTGCAAGGCAGAGGAGTTGATAGATGTTCTTCCTTAGACAAGGTGAGTCCAGATGTTGGTGTTGAGAAAGGGCTGTGAGACCCACTCAAGACTGAAAGAGGGAGAGTGCACATGGAGCAGCTGATGAACCATGGAAGCCTTCTTGTAAGGATCAACCTCGAGCAGAGGCTGGAGAGGAAGGAATGGGTTGTTCCCCACATGGTGGAGCACAGCAGATCATACCATGGCCTGAGGCCTTGGACCAGTGTCAGACCTGACACAGGCTTCATGGGGGAATCATTTAAAATAAGGGACAAGTGCAGTTATGGCTGTGTGCTGTTCAAAGCAGGGAGTTTGGTCAGAAATAGATACTCCAGTCCATATATGATCCTCTTTAATTTCTTTGTAGAGGAAGAAGAATGACCAAGTTTTAATTTCTCTCTGGTTTTATTAACTTATTTCTTGTCTTTCCCCCAACAGAAGTTTGTTTTATATTTCTGGAAGCTGCCCTGGCCTGAAGGCTAAGACCCAGCCTTCCAACTCCTTCATCAGTCCAAATATCCCACTCTGTTATGGGTTCTGGTTTTGCCACGTACGTGATTTTCCAAAGTGTGCTGTGTACAATGCATTTGTCTGAAGAATCCTATGATTTCCATTCTGCTTGCTTTTGAAGTGTTTGCTCTTTTTCTTTATAGCTTCTAAATATCAGAAAACCCATACAACAAAACTGGAATTCATATGCAGTTACTAGTTAATGCTTAATTATCAAATGGCTCTACATCTGAAAGGAAGCGGGGGGGGGTTTTACTTTAGCTTTTGTCAATAACTTTTACTTTTTCCTTTGGACTTAAAATCCCTTATCCCAGTGGTTATCAATATCATGACAGCTGTTGAATAAAATTCTATGTGGCCACTTTCAACAAGACCTAGAGGGCTGAATTTTCAGGGTGTTTAAAATATGGTAGCCACCCCCTACCTAGGCTGCAGCTATGAAAATGTCAGATTTCGTCCTTGAAAGACATTAGGATTTTGAGCTGTTATAATTGAGAAACTTGTCCTCTGATTAGGTTTCAAACAGATTCAACATAAAACTTGATCAGAAGTGAAATGATCACTTATAAAAGTTCTGACTAGATGGCAGGCTATGGGTAAACACACACAGGTGACATGGAGTGCTCCAGACAGTGCCCTGGCAGGCCATTTCAGCCGGGGTGCCACCAGGAGGGAAGCTGCTGGCACGTGCTGCTGGCATGCTTGGTGCAGGCTGCCTCACCCCTGGGGGATTTACACTACAGCCAACCAACCCCACGCAGCAGACTCCTGGCTGCTCCTGGCAAACCTCAGCGGGGCAGTCTCTGAAGCAGCTTAGGAGACTTGCAAGATAAGGTTGGAAACTTTTGAAGCTGGCCAGGAATAATTGTACCAGCTGCATATAGTCTTGAAACTTGGATAAAGAGCATTTTGCTCCATTTAAAAACAGTCAGGGTAGCTGCAGTGTTTTCAGTCAAATGTGACACGTTATTAAAATTCAAGAGGATGGCCTCAACTACACTGTGTTACAATCACCAGAGCTGGGAGGTCAAAACACTTGCCATGCCCTTGATGCCCTTTCAGGGCCTGAAGCTGTCTATCTATGGCACTGTTAATAGGGTCTTGCATAATGAAATAATTCTCTTCTCTGATATATATTAATTCTTCAATTGCTACTGTTTGTTAGCAAAGTTAGAGGCCATTCTTTAATTGTGGTTAAAAGTACTTCAGTTTTCTTCCAGCTGGGAAGCTGGGACAAACTAGGAGAACTCAGAAAGTAGGTCCCACCCTTTTGGCACCTGAAAAAACCCTGTCTTAATATTGGGCTCTAGAAAATGTAAAAGGCTTCCATGGGGATCTGATGGTTTAATCAACAGTGTGTGACAAAAGATGGCAATTGTGTCAGCATACTCTGGTATAGTTTCATTTTTAACATACCTCTGAGTCTTCTAAAGTTGATGACTGGGCTGAGGAGCTTGTGAGCAGTCCCTAGCCAGTTTGGCAGTGAAATCTTGATTAAAACCAAGGTGGGATTTAACACAGAACTTTGTAAAAGGAGTCAAAAAATCCTGTTTAATTTAAAAAAAAAAAAAAAGGAAAGAGAAAAGAATCAAACCCACAAAACCAACATAAAGCTTCCTGGGTAACTATCAGAAGAAATGGCAAACTCAACACAAGCATTTTATTTCTTTTCTTTTTCCCTGCACGTGCTTTTGATCTAGAGAGGGGACGTAAGTTAGCCCCCAGTATTTCTAAAACATAGTAATTTGTCAATGGACTATTTGTCTAAAATGGATACTATAATAAAAACAAGTGACAAAATACTGGTCCTTTGTAGATCAGATTCAGATTTTTCTCGTGTAACCTACAATTTTCCTGCTGTATTTTGTGGTCAGCAATGCCAGTTCCAATGAACTTTCAAATTATAAAATGAGAGAGCTAAAACTAAACTCCTTCTGAGTTAAGGTATGGATTTCTGAATTTTTAAATTTTAAGGTAATTTAATCCATTTGCAGTTTTACAGTATTGTCAAAATAAATGGCAGATTATAAATAATTGTAGGGAACGTGTTTTAATTATCCAAATATTGCAATTGTTTTATCTCAAACACTGTCCCTGAAGTCCAGATAGCTGCTTTTCAACACATTTACTGGCTAATATCAGAACTGAAGATAAACAAGCTATGCCCTTTTAACCTGTAGAGTTTGATTGGCATCATGTTAAACTAACATACCTCTACTCTAAGAAAACACAAACGCAGCTTTTTCCAAGGTAGAAGGAAAACCGCAGGGCTTTTTGGATAAGGTCATGTTCATCCCCCTTTCCTTCCTTATTTGTAACATCTTCCAGAAGCATGGAGAAATGGCAGTTTTGTTTTGCATCACTAAAGAATGGCATAGTTTGACTCAGATTAAACATAAACACAACTAAACAGGAGTGGCAGAAGCAGGAGTACTTCAAGCTCCCAGAGTGAAGGTACGGAAGGGAGGACATGTGGCTTTATCCGCATAGAATAATCATATACCAAAGAATTGAATCATTTTCTATCTCTTCCTTATTGCCTCTGATCAGATGAGAGTTATATGTCACAATTGAAGAATTTTTTATCTGTCTTTAAAAGTTCAAGTAAGGCCTAATTCTGAAATTTATCACAAAAATGTCCAAGGCTTTTAGGCAAATAGACTTGAAACGTTAAAAATAATTTTTCTCTTGAAAAGCTTGAAAGCTGCACTGTAGCAGCAAAGTCCCTGCTGAAATCAGCATCTGGCAGGGTTAGTCCTTCAGGTCCATATCGCACCCTCATTTGTATGCATGAATTTAACTTTTTGCAGGAGAAGAATTTTATTGAAAATTGTTTGTAAAATTGCCACAGATAGGTTTATAGGATGTTAGACTCTTGTGCATAAGAAAATATTACAATTTGGCTACACAGAAAATGTATTAGAATAAAAAAAAATATTATGAAAAGTTTGTAATACCTCTATAGCCACTGTGAAAAATTCTGTGACATGTATGAGAGAATTATGTACCTTTTAGAGGTTTCTACAACTTGCATGCAAGAAAAGGAACCAATATTTTTGTTACGATACTGTGATTTTTGGAATATTTCTGAATCTATCAATATACAGTTAAATACAGTTCTTGGTCCAATTGATCACTTCTCTCTATGTTAAAATCCCTGATCCAGTACCTCAGAGGTACTTATGACTTAACCCTGAATTTCCAGTCCACTAACTGGCTCTTCGGTAGACCAAACTGGGGCCCAAGTACTGGCCAGCACAGAGGAGAGCTTGTGTCACCTGGGTCTGTTCAGGTTCAGCTGCACAAGCCCAAAGGCGGAAAAGTAAATATTGTGTGTCCTGTTCCTTTTTTTCAGGCCCTAAATACATGGAAACTAGAAAAAAAATAAAATCACAAAAACCAAAATAAAGTTACCATAGGCTGTGTTGACAGAACTGTGTAATTCAGGAAAGTGAAATTGATGTAGTGATCCACGGAGCTTTTCGTCCTCTTCTTGAAGTGAAATAAGTTCTATTTTCTATTAATATTATTGATTCAGTAAGTAATGTTGTGATATTTTATCCCATAAAACTACAAACTGCTGTGGAAGTTTGCAGCATGGCTGAAAGCTGATTCAGCTCAAGTATCATGAGCTTGGTTAAGTAGAGGAACAAATGAGAAATCTGTGTCAGGGGTGTAATATTTACAGTTTGTGTGCCCAGGAGCCCCAGTGAGCATGCACTGTTTGTTTGGACAAGTGCTACTGGATTCAGAACTGGCCCCCAGGTCAGTGTCAACACTTCCCAGCCATGGGTGGAAAAGGTTTCAGGAATTCTCTATCCAGGGCTGCAATCAGGTTTTCCCATATTTTCCTGAGAGCTGATAGGTGTAGCTCAGTAAAACAAAGATGTCACTGTTGTCATGTTCTTCATGTTTTGTACTTGAAATACAATGGTAATAACTTCCCAACATCTCTGTTATAGATTCTGCAATATCAGAATCTGCTTTCCCTACAATCCATATGAAAACAAGGAAGCATCCTTAAACTCACAAGTTAATAGGCTCAACAGCAAATTCTGGCAGTTTTTTGAATGTAGTTTTCTCTATCCATGTTTTCTCTAAATGGTTTTGAGAGGGGGTAGAAGAGGAACGCAGATATTAAAGATAATGTCTGGTGAGTTGCACATGGAAGTAAAAGGGTTCTTTGTCTTAGTTTTGTGGATTTTAAAAACTGAGATGAAAAGGAACTCTTAGAGGCATTTAAGTAACAGGTGAATTGTATGTCAATGCTTTTCTTGGATTCAGACCTGTGACTTCTCCTTTTCATTATCCGTACTCTCAGTGTTTAAGAGAAGCTAACAGCAATCATGGGGTAAGGAATCATTTAACTAGGAGATACATGAACAATACTGAGAATAATTCAGAAAATAAAAGAACTTTTGAAATTTGGAAATTACCCATTAAGATACCTGAAGTAAGTTTAGAGAATGGTATTTGAGATGATAGCATGGGGAATAAACCCATGGAAAAAAGAATTTAGGCTTGGTGATCTCAGTAGATGGTTTCTAGTCCTGCTTGGCTGTCAGGTGCAGAACACGGATTATTTCAGCAAGAAGTGCATGTGCACACCTGTGAGGAATGATAAAGTTATTTAACTTGGACTAGAATGTGGGAAAACACCTCAATGATTTCAGCACAAATTCTTTTATTCAAATTTTTTATTCTGGCCATGATCAAGGTATTCAGAGCAGAATTCTGGAAATATATGAACATCATGGTCAACTACTTTAAACTTAATAAGACTCCTTTGAACACCCTGTGAAACTTCCTAGTTTCTTTACCTGTCTTTCACTGCTTTTTCCATCAGAAAGTTGGGACTTTTTGCCTTATTTTTTCCTGCAGATGAATCTTTATTTTCTGCATCTGAAGCCCTCTGCTCTGTGTACTCTGAGACAGACTGTTCCTATCTCTTTTCACCAGACTGTCACACACTTGATGACTTACATCCACTGTCATTCTTCTTAGGCAAAACACGCCTGTTTGCTCAATCTGCACTACAGGTTTTTTTGCGGGTGTTGTATAACTCTGCTTGCTGTTACTGCACCCACCGAACTTGTTTATGACTCATACTCTTTCTTTACGGGGATTTAGGTAGAAGAAACATCTTTGCAAAACTCCCAAGTGTTGAAATGATGAGCAGAATCATCCCTTCTTTATTCAATCACACCACCTATGGATTTTACTGGCGGAAATGGCATGTCCTTGGGATGCTGTGTTGTACAGATCTATTACAAACCAGTTAACAAGGACATTTCATGTAATCTAATTTTAATTTGCATAACCTTTTACAATTGGATTGTTAAGGCCTAGGCATTGTAATGCATGTGTGGAACAAGGTGCACCCCTGCCCAAGGAGCCAGAGTCGCTTGGCTGCTAAGGAGAGTGCAGCATTTCATCTCACGCTTGGAGGATCCCTGTGGACTTGTGCTGATTCATTTGGAAGCACAACCTGGTTGTAACAAACTGAAAAGTGTTTCAGGAAAGAGTTAATTTCTCTATAGAAATTATGTTTCCCAACTCCACGCTAGAAAGGATTAAGTAAGAACTTGTTAATTGGAGGAGGTGGGAGGGCCGCGGATTTGTAGGCAGAGCAGGTGATAATGTAACTGGTGGAGATTACAAACTAATTATGTGAACCAGCAATTGCCTGCCAGGTGTGCGAGATGCACAGCAGGGTGGAGCGAAGGGGTAGCTGGTGGGGAGCAGGCAAGGAGGAATTTTACATGCACTTTAAAGCTCCGAGTGAGCAGAGCTCTGATTAGCACATTGCTCAAGATGGCTTGGGCGTGAGGGGGAAGGACAAATGAGCAGTGAAAGAAGGTGGTTGTGTTTTTACAGATTTGTTTTCAAGCACGACTCTGAGCTTCTGTGTTACATCTGACCACTGCCTGATGTTGTGTGGCCTGTTACTGTTCAGCAGCCACCTGCAGGTTGGTATGAATGAGCAAGAATTTTGCTTAGTGGTATTAGTGAAATATGCCCAATAAAACCGTGATAGTTGTTCTCTGCTGTAGAAAGGTCAGGTTTCATTCCAATTTAGGATGCCTTTCAAACAAATCCTTGGTATGATCTACAGCTTTAGATAGTATGGGGATTGGTGGGAACACTTTGTTATTCTCAAGTACAGGCATTGAAGAGTAATTCAGTCATTACATATTTTAATACAAATTACAGCTTCCTGAGTAGCAACTATAAATAAGCTCTGCTGCCATGTGTGGAACAGGCAGATGAGTGTTGTGCTCTCACAGAGCAGCCCCAGAATTGAGAACCAGATGCTCCTAAGCTCCAGCCCTGATTCTGGGCTTCATGTGCATGCTTGAGTGATTGCCTGCATCAGTGAGTTGTAATTAATTAGTTAATGCATGGGAATGTGCAGAAGGTATAAAAGCACTACAGAAAGTATTTGAGGAGGTGTTTTGTTGCTCCACTTCCTTCCCATCAGAACTAGGTAGCGTGACCTGTTGAAAAGCACCTAGGTAAATATATGTTTCACAAAGCAGGGGTGTTAATATTTGTTCCATTTTCTTATTAAGTGAACTATGAAAGTGAGTTGTTAAAGCTTTCTGTATGAGACTGTAATGAAATTATATCTTTTATTTATTTGATAGGCAGGTAATGGTGATGTGTTTAAAGTCTCAGCAGTCAGCTGGAGCTTTATGTTGATCTCAGATATTTTTGTGGATGGTGACTTTTTTCATCACTCTAATTTTTATTACTAACATGAAATGCTACCATCTATAGATGATGATGGTATTGTAATAACATAATGAAAATACAGGGTTTTCATAGTGGCCCAGAGAAGCAAACTGCACCCATCTCTGTTTTAAATGAATGACTATGCTAGGGAAAGCACCAGTCCGCTTCACCTATCACTGGCCATTTTTAGGTATGTTGTAGACATATCATATACTTCTGGAGATGTTAAAAACAGTAACTTAATTTTAAACAAGGCCGTTTCATGCATTTCTAGCAGTTATCAAAACATTTAGTGAAATCTGACTTCTGCGGTTCTCACATGATGTAAGAAATGTGAACTAATTTTAATATTCTAACATTAATATTTCTTGGTAGGCTATTACTCACTTGACTGCTAGGTGTTTAAAACACACTTTCAAGCAGGAGATGTACAAGGAGATGAATGTGGCTTCCATCTTCCTTTCAGCAAGCCGACCACAAGGTTTCAAACAACCAAGCATAATGCAGGGACGTCTGGTGGCTGAATGTCCTACATGTGAGTAAATAATGGATAATGCAAATAATTCAATAATTATTTAACTGCCTAACTACTGGATAACAGCTCTGTTCCCAGCCCTCCAGGCTATACCTGGGACTCTGTTACCCTGTGGTGTGAATTTTAACGGCGAGCACTATCTCTGTACTTGGGCTCAGGTGTGGGAGCAAAGAGCTTTGCCATGTGCCTTACGAGCTTGCCAAGGGTTTTGAAGACAGGGCAAGTTGATAAAGAGGTCTCAGTAGCTCACAGGATCTGCTGTAATGCAAACAGAAACGCCTTGCCTAGGAATGGCATCCCCCCAAAGGTGGTGAGAAGGGATCAAGTTGTAGCTGCTAAAAGCATTTCTGCCTCAAAAGAGAGAGAGTGAGCTGCAGGTGTTTGTTGTCCACGGCCCAGCTCGTGGAGCAGGTGTGAGCCAAGCAAAGCCTTTCTGCTCCACTGCCACAGTGTTGCCATGATGTTTCCCTGTTTTCCTAGTGGTGTTTCCATCATGGATGTGGAACTGTGATTGCTTCGTTTCAGTCCCTGAAGTTTCAATGCTTAAACTCCTTGGAACGTGAGAGCAGCAGGGGCTGGGCTCAATGTGGCTTTGCTGGTGGCGTGGAGGTAGGAGAGAGAAATCTTCCCTCGTTTTAGCAGTTGAGAATATTAAACACTTCACTTCTTGGGGAGTAGTCTGGTGTTATATGGCAGATCTTTGCTGCACTGGGAAAGTGATTTTTGTAGGGCACCAGTTCTAAACCTGGGCCATCAAGAGTAAGTAAACCATCTTTATTTATACAGCACTTCCTTTGAAAACATAGGTGCTGTCTGTCTATTTGCCAAGACACAGGAGTGGCACTGCTTTTTTCGCTTTTTTTGGAAATACTGGGTGTTTTTACTCCTCTTATTTTACTTTACAATAAAATTGCATTTTTTTAGAAATGGGCTGTAAAGTGGACCAAATATTTCAGTTGCAATTTGTGACTTTGCATAGCTGTCTTCTCCCTCTTCCCTGGGGAATATTATAAAGCAACACTTCAAATTGCTGTAAAATGACAATGTGTCCCAGAAAACCTTCCCTGCTTTCCTCAGCACCAGTTTCTTTGAGAAGGCAGTTGTAAGAAGGGCTCTATAACCTTGGGAAGATCTCACAAAAAATGAGATTTTGTGCCCATTCTTAACCTTTCTGCTGACTATTTTAAGTATAAATATATGAAATATCTTGCTGTACATTAAGATGTTAAGAGAATCCATAAATCTATACATCATGCTGAATCTCATTCATACAACTTTATAGGGCTTGAAACTATTGAGGAAAAAAATGGTGTATTCTTCCTTTTCCTATAGTTTTACAAAGCATATTCTAAGTCTGTAGAATGAAGTCCACGTGTGGGGCATTTGGATTCACTGGCTGGAGTTGTGGGGGGTGGGTTGGGGGGTGGATAATGTAGGGCCATCAATTCTTGAGTGCACAGGAGTGCTTGTGTGAGATTAGATTATTTAATAGAAAATAATTCTGAATAGAAGATAGTGCTGCATTGTTATAAAACTTAAATGAGAAGATTGCAGTGTTATCAAACTAAGTGTGCCTGACACTTACATAGTATAGTTTAAATCTATGAGTCCAAAACCAGTGGCTTCAGAAAAAAAAGTAAGTTTTCCATTTGCAGTCCTCTGCATCACTCATTTCTGATATGTGTGCACAGTGCTCTTATGAGGTTTTGATTTGTTTTGTTTTTTCCTGTTGAATCTTATCCAGAATGCTTGAATGTGTTAATGACTCATGGAATAAAGACCTTGTCTTTCAAATGAGTTCTATTTTGTGGGCTGGTGAATTCCTAGCAGAGCACATAATCTTGATTCATTTGAAAATTATATTTAGATGCTTTTCTAAACCAAATCAGTTTCATAAAAAGGTATAGACGACTGAGACTTACAGATAAGACCAGAACACTAGATTTCTTTTTCTTTCTCAAGTTAAAACTCCACTCAATACTTCGTACTTTCTTAAGCTGTAGGAGCGGGGAAATAAGAATTTTCTATGTGACTGTTTCCTGAAATGATTTTAAACTAACTATCAGTTATGTATGATTTTTTTCCCCCTCTTTCTGGAGTTGAATACTGCTGTGCTCACTTGTGAGGGCTTTTTGTTCAATTCTTGTAATACTAGTCCTATGTCAGTTAATCTTCATATTGTCTGTAAGGATAAATGTTTCTCTATAAATCTTGCATGCACCTATATCTTTAAAATACAAAATGAGTTCTATTTGTAGATTAATTGGTACCCTTTCTCATACAAATGTCAAAAGAAACCTGAAGTATATTAGTAATGTGATGGCAGTACTACTTCGAGCCCAATTACCTTGTCTTAAATTGAAGATAAGCAGAATTGCAGAATTCACTCTAGCAATAAAAGCCACTTCTTCAAGAGGAATTAGGAAGAAATTAAAGGAATGTTTGGCAAATGTAGGTCTTTGCATGCTTTTTCATCTTGGGAGGCATATGGAAATAAGAGAATGAAAACCAGAGTCAGGTAGGTTTTTTAGAAGTATTATTCTACAGTTTTGACTGTTTGTGGTTGTGGTGTTTTTGTCCCTCAAAACTGGATCTTGAGGCTTGAGAGAAGATGCATCAAATCTGGTTATTACACCTTAATTGTGTATTAGTTTTTTCTGTTTGGATGTATTCTAGATTGAAGTCAGTCAGCACTGACGGCCTCTGGGAAGTCAGATTTCCAAAAATTTTGTACAGGCTATTTTAACAAATGGCCAACAGTGGATTTACTAAAAGGCAAGTTACAAACCTCTGCCAGTGTCAGTGAGTTAAAATTCAGCTGTGGGGCATCTTTGTGAAACCAAAGTTGTTGTGTGCTAAATAATATATATTTAAGCTTCGCGTTTGTGTCAATCTATAAACATAAACTTTGTGCATCTGCTTGAGTTTCATGTTAGAATTTTGTAAGTGTTCATATCAACAAGTTCTAATGAAATTCCAATGGAGCATAATGAGAAATTAACTCGTAATAATACACGGAACTCAAACACTGTTTAAAAATACCAACTGAACTACAGAAATGTGAAATAAACCCTTCTCTTTGTTGCCATTGGTACCCTTTGTCTGATATTGTGTGACTTATTGATTCTCCTCCCATTTGATATTAAATGTTGATATACCAAGCAAGTTTGCAGGGGAACCCTGACAAAATTCTCTGCGTCACCATAAACAACAGGACTGCATCCTCAAGAAGGTTTGCTCCATCTTTTTAAGAGGTAGGCATCGTAATTCTGAGAAGGATAATGAATATTCTGTATTTAGGTGATTTGTTTTGGCAAAATCCAATTGCAAGGTCAGACAAAATAATCACATTCTGCATATTCCTAGAAATACGTGTCTTACTCTCCTAGGTCCTAGTCTTTGAACTTGGCAAGCATTCGTGGTGGGTTTTTTGGTTAGGTTTCATTTTGTTTTGTTTCAGGTTTCTGTTTGTTTTTTTGGGGGGTAGTTTGTTTGTTTTATGTTAGACGATATGATTGCAGGGATACAAACAAAAATATCCTGAATGATTTTGTTGTTAGTGGTAACATTGAGCTGGTGCTGTTGAGGAATAGCGGTACCTCTCAGACTGGAGCTTCCTGTTGCTCAAATACACCTCAATTCTCTCCTGTCCTGGAAGATTCTGCTTCTGGAGACAGGGAGACACGTTAGATTTGTTTGTGTTTGTTTTGTTTGCTTTCATAAAGCAGTTTGGAGCTGTAAACCCAAGTGTAATCAGTGTTACATGACTTTTCTGTGAATGGCATAATTACATTCACATGCCAAGTGTGAAGTGCTTTGACAGTCTCGCAACAAAATTCATTCAAAGCTTTGAAGCAAAAGAAAGAAACAGAAAATCAACTATTGTCTTTTGGTGAGAATAATAACCTCTGAGACTCCATCGTGCTTATCCACCAAATTCTATGTGGAATGCTTTTTATGTGCAATAGGCTGTTTACAGTGAGCCATTTAAAATAATAGCCCGTGAGACCGTTCCCTGATGCACGCTGCTATACCTGGAGAGCCTGCCAGATACCATCAGGAAAATGGACCATAAAAGCAATCCAAAACCTACATTCTTAGTGGAACTTATCTGATAAATACCTTGCTAAATCCTAAGTGTTTCATTCATCTTTTTTAAGTGTGATACACTGATCTGCTTATCTGTTTAGCCTCACTGGCAGCATTCTCTCCCGAGGTTAAAACACCTAAGAAAGACACATCCATTCAGTTTAATAACTGTTATCTCCCAAAGAATAAGAGCTGCAGAATCATTAATTAAACATGATCATTCTGGGGAAGGTCTCCTGATGAAGATGTATGTATGACTCACTCGGTGTGGGTAAACTCTTTTTCAAATACAGTTTTTCACGTTTGACCATTTTCAGTGTCAGGTAAAAACTTGTCAACAAAAGAGCCTGTGTATCTAAAAGCATAATTTGTAATAGACATACAACCAATCCCTTTCACCTCCTTCTGCCATCTGTAACACACAATAATGGAATTATGGCAGATGAATAGTCTCATTTTTGTCATAGGAGTCAAAGCTGGGAACTTTTTTGCCATCAAACTCTGTGAAAGATAGAAATTGTTTAATGTAAAATTTCTGTTTAAACACAGTACTGTGTGATTTCAAATTTTATTTTAATGCCACTTCAGAAGAAAATCACAACAATTTTGAGTTTTTCTTGAAAACATTGGAAGAAAATTTTCTGAAGCAAACCACTATTTCAGTCAAAATTGAAATATTTCTGTCAAGTGCAATATAAATCCCAGTGTCTTACTAGAAATATCCAAATGTTTGATAATTATGTGCTTCTGATGAAAAGAAGCTGTATTTCTGTGAAGTATATTTGAAGTCAGAAGAGGTTTCATCTTCTTTTTTTCCTTGCTTTATATTTCACCTTATATCCTTGATTCTTTCTTATGTAGATGTCCACCTTCTGTTTCTTCATAATTTCAAACACATCTGCCTTTTCTTTGATGTGTTTTTTTCCCATCTACAACATATTTCTCACAAACTTAATTAAGTAGACCTTTGTCTTCAAACTGCATGACTGGGAGATACCAGAACCTACTCTAATAGAAACATGATAAACCAGAGGCACAGAGTTTTTTGACTGTGCTTGAAAGTGGAAGGGCAGCCATGTACTCTGTGGTTCTGAACAACAGGGTAAATTTTCCCTTCTACCTCTATGCAGTTTTAATTAATATAGTCCAATATAAGTAGTAAGCTGAAGGCCTCCTTTTGCTTCTCTTCAAGGCCAGTAGTAACTAACAAAACACCCAGAACAAAGTGTGTAAGTTTATTAACACAACTCGGTGGATACTGGATCCCTTTGGGAAACACAAAGGTATCATCCATTAATTGATATAGTTCTAAAAGTGTCCTTTGACAAGGTGAGCAGGGGGAGTTTTTTGTTCTATTCAATGTATTCTTAGGTTACCTACCTGGAAAAAGAATTTGATATGTGTGTGAATATAAAGTTGTGAGTGGTTTGTAGGCTAGAAATTGTTAATTCTGACCAAGAACACAAACATCTGCCGCCTATTCTGTGAGAATTTTGGCAGTAGCTCCACCACTGGATACATGGACCCACAGACCATGTCTGTTCCTAGCTAAGGGGCCACGTGTATTTATAGCAGCCGTGAGGTCTGGGTGCCTTCTTTTTGTTCTCCACTAAAAACACAGAGATGACCTGTGGTTGTGTGTTCCGAAGTACTGTCCTTAGACTCTTTCTCAAATACATTCTGCCCTACAGCAGCAGTACTGAATTTGTGAATTTCTTGTGGTCAAGTCTGTTCTACAGTTACAGCAACCTGAACAGAGGGAGTGGTTTCCAAGTAAAACCACAGATGTGCAACCCAGCACTTCCAGAAAATCTTTTATCAGGACAAATGCTTCTCATGGTCAGTGGAAAGTGTTCGCTAAAATGGAGAAAGGTAAAAGAAATACCCTGAAATAGCTGGTAAGTGAAACATCAGCTGGGCCGCTGGGCTGTGGTGTGGTGCTGAGGCTCCAAAATTCCACTGAAAGATTTGAACCTCTCCATTTGCAAAGGAGTGACCTAAATTTGATAATGTCCTTTTTGAGGCTGACTCTTGTACTTTGGGGAAAATCCTCCAGAGATACTGTTTTCCCTCTCATGTAGAACGTGAATCATATGGAAAGTCTACCAGAGCTATGTGGGAGCAGTTCTTTCATGCTGAGATAGAATGCTGAGATTTGGCCCTTTCCTTTGGGACCAGATGCCAGACCTGTGTTCTGACTGTCTTTGGTACATATGTGAATCTCCAAAAGGGCTCATTTATAAAAGGAGTAGAATATCTGATCTGAGATCAGTCATGTAGATCTAAGGGAAGGATTTTGCCTTGAGTGTGAATTAGTCTCAAAGACAAAATTCACAGCAGCCTACTTGTTAATGAAGTCTTTATTTTTAAACATTTTAAGTCTTCTTAAGTTCCCACAAGGAACTCATTATGCCTTGCCCTTGGAAGAAAAGGGAGAAAACGTAAGTGGTGCTTTGGAGGGTGGGGAGTCTGGTTCCAATACAGATGAAGTTGGTGCAATTTTACACACGTAATGTAAATAAAGGTACTGATAAATAGAGCATGCACTGTAGGTAGCTGCCTGCCCTAATCTGTGATATGATGCATATTTATGAATGCGAATATAATTAAAAACTGGTGCTCCAAGTGTCAATCAGCCCAATTTATACACAGATCATTAGAGGAAATGCTTCTCTTGAAATGGCAGACTATGTGCAGTGTGGACCTGTGCCTGCAGATTGTATGATTTCCCATTTCTTCATTTAGAGCTTCCTTTTATGGCTTGAAACCTGGAAAGTCCTTGAAAAGATATTAAGAAGATATTTATCTAAATAATTGTTTTTAAGTCTTGAATGTGTGTGTAGGTTTTCAGGTTTTTCTTTCTTTTTTTTCTTTTCTTAATGTGAATTGCAGAGCAACAGAGGCATAATTAGTTGAATTTGTGGGATTTATTCACAAACTTTTGAAATAAAAGTAGGCAAGTTTTTCAGTATCAGTAGAAATTTCAGAGAATGTCTAGGGATAATAGGTTTGATGGAAATATTCTGAAAAATTATGGTTTTGATGCAATGATGTTCTCTCATGTAACAGCAGTTATTTCAAGGAGATTCAGGGCCCTGGTCAGTGAGGTGGTACATTGTTATCAAAGCCCATATCAGGGGCCCTTGGGATTATTAGGGGCTGAAGGGGAAGAAATATGGACTGGAAGCCACTTGAAGCTTCATGTGGACAATGTGCCCAGCTTAGTTTATAGCCACATTTTTGAGGGGGGAGGATGCTAATTCTCCATCCTCTGGGAAATGCTTGCCCTGGATCAGAGGCTGCAGAGCATGTGCAACTGGTACCTGAAGGAGGCCAGCCTTTGTCTGGTTATGGGGGAGCAGGGAATTCATCTCACACATCTAAAATTATCCTGATTTTCATTTCAGCTTTGTAGCTCACCTTTAAGAGAAAGCAGAACCTGAGCAGCTGTCCAGTGAGTGATTCTGTGCCAGCTGATGTGGAATGTGAGGTCTTTCATGTAGCTAAATGCAGTGATTTAAAACATCTGCCCATATCCCTGTTTTTTATATTTGACTGTTGTTCCATAGTGAAAACTTCTTAATGTGATGGAGACTTTTTATCACGTAGTATCATATTTCCAGAGTTATCTTTTCCTTCATTTTTAGAAGTAGCTATGTATTTCTTGTGAATGATGGCTTATATCTCTAATAATTTTGGGAATATATTCTTATAGAATTGTGGCTGTTGAAAATTTCTTGTACTTGTGTTATTTTGTTAGTTTTCTTCTTCTATGGGATAAAGAAATATTAAGTACCATATTACACTGACAGGGATGAATATGAATAGAGGAATATGTTTACCTGAAGAGGTAAAGCAAGAGTAGTTTACCAGTATAATTTTGGGGGCTTTGTTTAAGGTTGTTTTTTTTTTAGTCCTCTATGAATAACTGCAATTCCAATATGAGTGTCCTGGCTGTTGAAATTTTAAAAAAAAAAGTTAATCCTGCTGTAGGATACAGGCTGCATTTGCATGACTCTGTGAATCTGTTGTGTTTATACTAGGAAGGGTCTGATCCCTTCTGTTTGCTCAGTGCTGATGCCAGAGTTTGTGGAAACTGTTCACTTGCCTTCAAGATGCAAAGGTCAGTGTTAACTTCTGCCCTTAGGGACAGTCTAGAGAATTAGGGTAGGCATGGGCTCCAGTAAATCCAACTAAATGTAGCAAGAACTTGTATTTGCAGCTTTTTTTGATGAACCCTTGTGTGTTTTTCATTTTGACTATGAACACAGTGTTGTGCAGGCCTGTTGTTAGTGAACTTTTTAAGCCAATCCAAGCCCTCTTCTGTATATTGGGATCTAATGTGGGGATCCCTGGTAAGATGCCTAAACACGAGTGTTCCCTCTGTCAAATGTTGTTACAAAAGAATAACTTTTTCATTGACCTAATCCTAACCTTGATCATGTCGAGATTTGCTGCTGCTCATAGCAAAAAGTGGACCACCTTAATTTAGCCATCCTTCAATTTGTCCGTTTGGGGGTGTATTACTTTTTAAACTTTAGGTAACTGTTTTTAATATTTCTTTAGATTTGGTTTTTTAGAAGCTACCCATTTGCAGTTGATGTCTAACTATTTTTTAGGACCCATGAGTTATGAAAATATTTCTTTCTTTAATTAGTTACATTATTAATGGATAATGGCTAAAAATATAGTAAGTAACTTTAAAATTATATGTTGCTTATAATCTTTAAAGGGTTATAGGTCTTTAACTACCCAGTAAAACTATAGAGAATTTATAGATCACTGTTCTGTTGGTATTATAACCTAACTACTTCTTTGAACTTTCATTCCTGATTGTTGAGGCTTTTCAAGGATGACAGTATCTATTTTACCTTTTGGCTGCTACTTTCAAGAAATCTGTGATGTGCAATATACTCATGTCTTTAGGTGACAGAGAAATTGAGATAACCCAGAAAAATGGTAATCAAAGTTGCAAAATATTGCTATATATAGAGATATAGATGTAGGTATTTATATAATATATAAATAATATACATCAAATATATGAATATTGTGCTGTTACTCATATGGGAGTAAATGTATTTTTTAGGTTTCTCCCTTGTATTGCTATGAGTGAGGAAAGAATGAATGCTCAGGGTTAATCTTCCAGGCCTAGGATTAGCTTCTGGGTCCAATTTATCACCAAATGGGTGTAAATAATTGAAATCCTTGTGGCCACAGGGCTGTAAGCAGCAAAAATAGGAAAACACTTGCATTTAAGTAGTGGGCATAGCCACTACTAACCCCAATTAGGTCTTGAGTAATTAGGGCTATTCTCACAGCTAGTTGGACATGTTCTTGCACATCTTGTTGGGTTAGATCAAGTCCCCCAAAAAACTTGCAAATTGAAATTTAGTACCTGGACTTCTTGGTGAAGGAGCAGCAGCTGGTGCTGAGCAGGGCCTTGGGCTGAGTGAGCAGAGCCCAGGGCTGGATGGCCCCAAATCTCTTGAGTTATGGGCTGGAGGAGCTTCTACTGCCCAGAGATGAAAAGGAGATAAAAACCCTTGAGGTGGAAAGAGAAAAAGCTACCTCTATCGGCAAACTGCTGTAAGAAGTGCAGTGAGAAATGTTTTTCTGTTCTCCCAATAGTCCTAAATCTGGCTCTAACATGTTCTCTTAAATAAAATTCAATGGGTCATTTTTCTCCCAGAAGGTCACCTAGGATTTTAGTGTTTGTTCAGCTCCAAGTGTCTTATAAAATTAACTCTGCTCTGTCTTGAGACAAAAAATTATGAATATGAAGCTGTCCATAAAACATGGTTTTCAGCTCAGAACAACAGCACAGAAATTTACTTGAGATAATTGTGTGGACTGTCTTCTTCAATTACTTTCAATAAAATTGAATATTTGCAGTTCATGTTATACCAACACAGTCCCAACCTGCTAGGCCAGGTTTAGTTTTGAGTAGCCCATAAAATGGTCTGTGCCTTCTTTTAATACTTTTTTTTTCCAATACCATTCCTCTAGCTTTTAATCTTTACCTCAAAAAACAGGCAGCCATAGATATATGTAATTTTTCTAAGCACTAAACCATACTGAGTTTCCTAAGTACTAAACCACACATTTCATCTGAAGCTATCAAGTAGGAGCAATGAGTCTGCAACAAATTCCATGTGTGAAGTCTCTCATTTACTGAAAATCTTCCAGTCACTGAGGCCAGTGGCTTGTGCCAGAGCTTTGTGGTGTGTCTGATGTGCAGATTGTTTTGCTGCACCAGGAGTTTGCTGTGGTGTCCGTTTGCCAGGTGGAGGCAGAGTTTCATTAATCCACAGTATTGAGGGAGAGGGGTGGGAAATTACATTACTTCAAGGCTTTGATTTTTTTTGTTAATGAGCTGGTTTACACCTCGGGTATTAAACAGTTGGAGACTTTTTTTTTTGCTGTGAAAGCTGCAGCTGATATGAAAACAACCTAAATTTGGAATAATACAAACTAAGCCAAGCAACATTTTTCCACCTTCAAGTAAGAGATTCTATTGCCCTATAAATTAAAATTATTCTTGTTGCCTGTTTCTTGCTTCCTCCTGCCATTCATTCTTTTTCTTACTCTTAACATCCTTGGAATATGGAAGCATTTGGGTTTAGTAGAATGGCTTTTGTTCTCAGTTTTAAAACACAACTTCTCTCTGCCACCCATGTGCTAACTGCATCTTTTTGTGGGTTTAACCTTTTCTAAACACACACATGCACAGAGAAATCCTGCTGGCCCTTATTTTTGGTGGGCTGCAGGCATGCATGGGTAATCTGAGACCACTGAATATAATTCCTGTTTGTTTGTTACTGGATTCTCTGGATTAACCATTGTGTTGTAGGTTGAGGGAAATGAGTTCAAGTTCTACCTTGGTTGTGTTTTCTTACCCAGGGGCAAAGAGGAGACTGAGGGAAATGACATCTCCTTAACTTTGCTGTCTGTTCCTTTAATAAACTCACTGAAGGTTGTTGATGTGTACCAGGGAGACATTATGCCTCATTTTGGGTAGGCCTTTTCCTGAGTAATTTGGCCAGTGGTTTGTTTCTGTGAAAAATGGAAATCTGTCAAGAGTAAGAGGTTTAGCAGAGGATGTTGTTGATGACAACATTTGTTTTACCTGTTCATCTGTGCAGCAGTATGTCAGGTTGTCTTATTTACCCAAGGCTGGTGTACACTCTGTGTTTTTGGTAGTTAAAGGTTTCCAGTTTATTGTAATCTTGGAGCCCCAGCTCTGAGTGTGTCGGCTTTAAAGTTTAGTTCTCTGGTGCACATCCAAATCTCTGAACAGCTGTGTGTGTAAGACTGGTTTAACAACCCCCAAAGGTGCCCTAGGTTTTGTTGAGGAGAATAAATAAATAACATTACATAGGAAATACAATTAGAATTAGGTCTTCTCTTTCTCATATCTCCTATCATGAGGAAAAAATTTGGTATCCAGAATTAAAATAATACTAAATTTGGCAGATCAAAGCAAAGGTGTGAAAAGTTTCATATGGGGCTGTTAGAATATTGTATTTAATGTTCAGGTGGAGCTGATGTGTGCTTAGGGTTTAATGGGGTTGAGGGACAAGAGTTTGTTGGGGTTCTTTTTATTTTTCACAGGTCAAGTTGAATAAAAGCTGCAAAAAATTCAGTCCTCTTGCTTTTCTGAGGGTGAACAAAGTATCACTGACGCTACATGTCATACAGGTAGCGTGACTGAATGATGAGCACATTCTGGAAAAATTTATTTTAATCTCAGGTCACCATTTAATTGGATAGATTAAGAGTTCAGTTAACTCTTGGTGAATTCCCAGGGCTGGCTGCCTCAGAAGGGCCCCTCTGTGTGTTGACAGGAGGGAGCCTTGGGCAGCTGTCCTAAGGACAGGCACACCAGTGCCAAATGTAACTTAAATGAGATGGATTTAGTTCATCTGCCTCTAAAAACCTCAAATCAGAGAGGGGACCAGTGCCACTGATTGGGAAAGGGGTGTATGTCCGTGCTGACAAACCTCTGTTGGCAAAGAAGGTTTTTTCTCTCTACAGAAATGTTTAAAAATGGGTTTGTGCTTGCTTGGCTATATTCAGTGCAAAGCAGTAGGTGTGGAAAAAACCTGAAATATTGGAGAGTGTAAGTTAACAATCTAAATACTACTTTCTAATTATCAATACAAAATTAGACATTAAAAAACACAGGAGGCATTTACAGGAATCAGTATTATGCCTTCAATTTTTCTGTAGTCTGATTTAGTGTTGATATGCTTAGTGTTGTACCACTACTCCTTTTTTCTTCCTTTTTCAGTGTCTTTGATTTTTTTAAATGTGGATAACTTTTTGCACACTGAACTAAAATCTATAAACCTATTCCTTGCTGAAGCATTGAAATAGTTCTGCTCTTATGTCAGTGATGTCAATAATGCTACAAGTTCAGACAGTCAAATGGAAGTCACTTAAAGGAAGAAGAATAATAGGAAAAAAAAGATGCTTAGAACTCTTATGATCCTTAGTGTATATTTGAAGTTTGGAAAAACTAATTCAGCAATAAAAATATCTAGATATATATTACTGTATCTTGCACTATGAACAGAATAGGTCTGACAGTTTTACTTCTAATTCTCTGTGGTTCCCAGGTTTGTTTTTGGACAGTGGCTATGTCTGCTTAATCAAGACTTCAGTTTTCAGTTTGTGGTTTTGATGGCCAAACGTATGACCTTTATGTTTTGGGGGGGAAATGTCACACTTTGGCACTTGACCATGCAGAGATGTTTGAGTTACAGGCGCGTATTAAGCGCAAATAAAATAACTTGCACCTACGGATCAACATGGTCTTTTAATAAGACCAGTACACTATAGCAGTAATAAAAGGAAAAAGGTATTAAGAAGGTGGGGCAATGTGGGACAGAAGGAAAGATAGTTAACTGTCACTCAGGTGCTTTACTTCCTGGTAAATCTCATCAGTGTCAGCTCTTGCAGCCACAGTTTAGTAACATTATAATAATATAAACATAAACAAGTAACCTCATATTACACTCATAAGGGAAACTCATACTGCACAACACAGAACTGAAGAATCTGATTCCTCTGAGCTGCCTTTCCTCCCGTGGGAGACCTGGGAGAGCAAATGGTACTCAGACCACTTCAGCATTTTTTCTTCACCTTTCACCATTCATTCTTTGAATTGTTTTGTTCTACCCTCTCTTTGTCCCATCTCCTGGCACTTCAGGATTTTGAAGTGGATTTGAAACCTTGCCACTATTGGAGACTTAATATTTTCAGCACCCTGTCAACACAGTCTTAATAGCCTGATGCTTATAACATGACTGTAGAGGTGCTGTAAGTGGTATCACCCTAAAGAGCCTTCCGTGTAGGTGAAACAAAAACTTCTCCATTCTTCAGAGCAAAACTAGTATTTATGCTATTTACACTTTCCTAAATGATCTCTCAGCATTCACTGTACATGCCTTGTAAATACTACCAAGCTCGGGAGCACAGAAGAATGGCATAGGTAGAGATTATCAGATGCATTGCAAACCTTTTGTTCAGCTGTCAGACCATCTGAATGAAGATGGCTTTGTGTCAGGCATCCTATTACAGCTACTTCAAGCTTAGGCTTGCTTCATTTGTTCCCTGGGTGAAGCTGGCAGGAGTCACTGCAATGTGAAAGATTTTGCACCTGGAATCCTGAGCTTTTTCCCAGGAAATCTGCATAGAACCCCTGTGTTAATGAAATGGCTCACATCCTGCTTTGTTCATGCTAATATTGATATCATTAATATCGATCACAGATTAGGCTTCTGTCTTCAAAGCAAGATAATTTTAATTATGGTTGAAATCCTCCTCTTTACTTTAATCTATAATATTTTACTTTGAAGTTATAGTGTTTCTCTGGGTGCCATTTTCACATCTGAATATATTGTCATGTAAAGCCCACTAAGCTGCTTCATGCCCATTTATTGCCCTTAAGAATCCATTCCGTCCCCTCAAGCATTTCCTTATTTTTTGAACGTGTGCCTTTGTAGACTTTACAAGATGTGTTGCCACATTAATCACTATAAATTCCAGTGTGTGCTTAAGGTCTTTAATGTTTGGTCCCAAGAGGCTTCACATGTAATACGTGAATTAAGAGCTCTTTACATACTGAAAAACATGCAGAATAAAGACATTCTGTAGAACTTGAAACACTTTAAGAAGTGGTTTGTGCTTTGTAAGTGCTTCTCTGCCTCACATTCCTCCATTTATAGCCGTGCTTTTGACACTTTCTTGGTAAATTTGGCTTCAACGCTGTGTAATTAATTTGAACATTCATCTGTGCCTGACAAAAAATTTTTGATGGCTTCATCTTTTAATCAATAAATCTGATTGTCCTAAACTCCAAAGTAAATAAAAGTATTTGAAGGTCTGAACTGCATTTTTCTCCAGTGAGATCTATACACTCTGATGCTCTGCTTAAGAACCGAGCAGGACATACCAATCAGAAATGCAGATACACATTTACTGGGTTTTCTGTTAGAGACCTGTTTTAGAGAGGAGAAATGAACTGAGCATTCAGCTGACCACAGTGTGTTCTTTAAGAATTCATTACTTGCTGTGTTGGAAAACTAACTGGTCAAAGAAACTTACAGTACCTGTCAGGGGTGCTATTTGAGAAAAAACCACCTGCCTCCGTCAGCACGGCTGTTTAGATAAACCAATCACTTCTCTAATCGATTCTGAGTGCTGAAAAGTTGCCATGGATACAAGATCCTGCAGCAATCAAAACAGAAGGTAAGTTTAGAATTGGAAGTGACAGATTTATTCATCACATACTTAACAAGCCTTTGAAGGGAAAGAGAGAGTTTGTCAGAGTCCTTAGGCTGTGTATAAAAAGATTGTGGAGAAATACTCAGAGAATTGCCAATAGGCACTTCAGCTGGAGAGGACTGGGTAATATTTGCGTTAGAACCATTGCACAGATGTGTTGGCTTGAAACTTTTGCTCTGGATGACAAAACCATCAAAGTCTGCAAGCCTGCTGTCATTTATCTTCCGTCTCGAAATAAACGGTCAGCTGCAAATTTCTGTCCTGTTGGTGAAGGGTTTCAAACTGTTGCAGGCTCAGATTAGGAGGCGAGGAATGCAGGGCAGCCACATCTGAAATCAAACCTTTGGATCCTTCCCTCAGTCAAAGCAAATTTCAGAAAGTGAGTTTTTAATGTCTCCTACTAAAAATTGCTAGAATCCTGCAGAAGAATTGATTGGATTTCTGTGTGACCCTGGTGAGCTGCCTGCTGCTGTACTGTTTTATAGTTGTCTGAGTTTAGGGCACTTTTCGGCTGGGTGTTGCAGGGATGCCACCCCTTCATTTGCTGATGATGCCAGGTGGTACTTTGGTACACAGGACTCAGTCCTCAGAAATTCACTCACTTGTATGAGTGAGATGGGAAACAAAACAACAAAATCTACTTTTAACTGTGAAAGTTACCCTCCTGGGTAAGCTTCTTGCAGTCTTAGAACTGTGCTGAATCTAATTTTCTTTCTTAGTTCTTTCAAACTCCTCAGAAATCACCTCTCCCCCTCCCACTTCTTTAAACTGAATGTATATTTAATAAGAGGACATGCAAAACCAAACTCATTTCCTGGTTTCTCCTATGTATAAACATACAGTGCTAATTGAATTTTTTTGGTAAATCAATGTTCACAAAAAAATAAAGCATGTTTCCTTAGTTCAAAGCATGTCTGGGTTGGAGGGTTTTGTGCACAAATCAAGAAACCTCTGTGGCATTATATAAACATGCAAAGAAAGTCAGTATAATTGATGGGATTTCTTTTTAATATTTTTTTGGTTTTCTTTTCAACCTGGGGCTTCCTAGTAAAACTTGGAGATTGAAATTCACTTGGAAAAAGCCAAGAGAAAGCACTTAGTGAATCTGTGTGCAGCAACCCCGCTGTGTTTAGCTGGCCTCTCATCCCAGGGAGGTGAGCTGCCAGAGAGGCGCTTGTGCAGCAGAGAGGACACGAGGCAGGACTTTAAAGGTCACGATTGGTGTTTAAGTGCTCGATAGAACTGATTGTCTCCGAATCAGTGTGGGGTGGCACTCAGTCACGTGTTCCCTGGAGGTGCTCTTCAAAGTGAAAAGGTTCTCATTACGCTGCGTTCAGGAGTGCTCTTGCTTTTGCTTAGCAGTTCAACTCTTGTACCTTCTGTGTTTGTGATCACGAAAGTGAATTGGTTTTCCACAGAAGCTTCAGTTTGTGGATCTGAGTACACGTCATTCGATACTTATGTCTCTAAGCTCATACGCACATTGTAAATTTAAACAATGCATTCCATTACTAAAGATAAATAATGATATAAATTTGGTTTCAATTTAGGTGGATCTGGCCTAATTAGTGTACTATTACATATCTTCCTCTTCAGCATTCTGAGGGCTACAAATTAATAAAGTCCATCTCATAGCAAAAAGAAAAGTTTTCATAAAAAAATTGAGATTTTGTTTACTACTCTATCTGTGCTATTCACAAAAATTTGGGTGGCTGCCCAATATTCTTTTGCAAACCCTCAGTCCTCCAAAGATATGCAGAGGAGTGTGATTTATGGTGCTCTCCTGTATCCTGTGTGTCTTTCTCCTTTGTCTCAAACACTCAGTCACAGAGGAAGAACACCACCTTATGGCCTTCAGAATCATAAAAAAATGAATAGCCAGCATTTGGTGGAGGGCTGGGGAGGGATGGAATCCCTAAAACACCTGAAATGCATTTGCCAAAATATTAATCCTAGAATTTTGAGAAGGGTTAAAGAGTTTAATGCTCCCAAGGCAGTTGCATGGGTGTCTCTTAAATTATGGGGCTTTTTTTTCTTTTTGCTTCTATAACTGCAAAGAATTATTGTTGTAGTTGTCCATTGCCCCACTGCAAACATTTACCAGCTCCCTCTGTGAGCACTCCTGGTCTCTCCTGGTGCACAGCCAGCCTTGTTAGTCTAAACTAATGTTTTCCGGAGTGTCAGATATGTGTAAAGAGACATGGTGTTAAAAGGGTATTTAGACAGACATAAATTTTTTTAATCCATTAAAATAGGTTTAAGTTGATGTTTTGCTCTGAACCAAACTTGCAGTCTTCTATGGAATTTCATTTGTAAGGCTGCAATATTTTAGGCTACTCTGCTAGAACAGATCTGTCCATATCCTTCATGTAGGAGGGAAGAGGCAAGAGTTGATCTCATTCTTACATCTCAACTCTCAGTAGTTTATAAATTATCACTTATTATATAAGTAGAATTTGTTGTATTTCCACTTAGAATTTGTTATGTTTCCACTTATAATCAATGCTCTAAAATCTAATACTTGTTTAAGGAATAATGTCTTAAAAAACCCAGTCTATATTCAACAGGAAAATGCAATGTTTGGATAAGTAAAACATGAGAGAGAATGTTACATGTGTCACCATGAATAACGTGTAAGGAAAATAGTTTTGTAGTATTAGATACAGGTTAATCTTTACAAGAATAAGCAATTTTGCCTCACTACTTAGATCTACAGTGATTTTTCCTCAGTTATTGTGTTAGCAAGTACAGCATGACCTTATTAAATTAGAAATCCTGTTAGTCCTTTGTACCAAAGTCACAAATCACAAAAAGAGTTGCACTAGGATACTCTGGGGTAAATACTCAGGTTTGAAAACTGAATTTACCTTACTTTGGCTATCCTATACTACTCCTTGATATATACACTTATTTTTCTGTGTGTATCCTTGGTGGATTTTATAAAAGGTTTAAAATAAGGCATCTGAGATCAAAATTAATTTTCCTCTCTTTATACAACATACAATAAATCCATTTCAACAAACACAGAAACTGAAGATCCTGTCCTGGGATGTAGTTGTATAAATTACCTAATGCATCAATTACTTCTCTACTTTTTTTCATGGAAACTCACGATAAGTTTCAATTTAGAAGAACTGTTATAGTATAATATTTCTAAAGAGAGGAAGGAAATTATTTTATGCTAAGGAATGGACTATAATTCCTGAGGATGTAATGGAATTGTCCCTTGAAAACCTCAAGGTGAGATACGAGAACTTGCTTCCTGCCTTGGCAGGCTGTTCTAAGAGCAGGGGGCTGAAGTGGCCACTGATTTGAGCTGCACCCCCTGATCAGAAGTTCAAACCCTTGGCAAGTTTTGGTTTATAGCCGTGCAGGTTTAGGAAGTAGGAGAAGGCAGAGAGCTGCTCCATTGTGTCTGATTATGCACTGTGCCCTCTGAGGAAGGATGCTGCAAAACAGTTTTGGGAGTTCTATATCGATGCTGGTCCTTTGTGGGGCTGTTTCAACAGAGTCGTATTGGAATGGAAAATTCATCCTGACAAATAAGTAGCCATCTGTTAATCCTGCCAGGACTGAAACGTATTGCTCTAAAACTAGAATCAATAGAGGTATGAAACTCATTACCTCTTCAAGCTGTCAAGTACAGCTAAAGTCTAAATTTTTAATCCCTTTTTTTTTCCCTGACACTGATTTCCTTTTTGGGGTGAACTTAATGCTCTCAGCAAGGCGCTGAACTGAAACCGGAGTTTCTGGAGAGTTTCTCAGAGTTGCAGGTCCTGATTAACAGCAGGATGATGCTCATTAGTATGACATTATTTTATTACCAGATAATTAGGCTGATAATGCCAATTCAGATCTTGATCACTTTGATAACAGCACAGAATGAAGCTGATAATTAGGAATTCTGATTTGTTAAGTGGATATTTGTTCACAGAGCCTAGATTGACTACCAAAAAAGATTTCAAAACTACTTTTCTGTTTTCACTATATTTTCATTTTGGTGGTTCAAAACCAGTACCTGAACATGGGAGAGATCACCTAAATTCAGGAGTGTAAAATATGGTTGGCATATGGAGTCACTAAATAATTTATTACTTATTCAGCTATCAATGAGTAATTTTATATTTTTAAGATAATATTGATGGGCTCTTTAACAAAATGGATCAAAGAATTTAATTCTGAGGAAAAAGAAATCTCTAACACTATTGGATATACTATGAGGTAAATGTAAAGATGAAATTTAGATAAACTTACTACTCAATGCTTCAGCTTGTCAAGCTCATTTTATACTTTAAAAATTGTTTTGCCCAGGAATTTTTGTTCTCTCTAATGAGAAATATCTCTTTTGAATCTCCTGCTTGAATGTATACTGGGGACATGTGAATTATTCAATATAAGATATTATGGTCTGCAAAAGTTCCAAGTTGGTTTGTGCTTGGACATCCAACAAAAGTCTGTGCTGGCCACTTTGCTGTGTGGATTTCCTTCTTCACTGAATTTCTCGGTGCTCAGAATGGTGTGTTAGAATTTATTCATTTTTGGGTAAGGAATGGCGCATACTCATAACACTTTAATTTCTTTCCATTAATGGAGGACCATGAGAATTCCTCCTGATGCTAATTTTAAAAAGTAGTTCATTTGTATAGATCAATTGTTTGCTGTTTACTCTCTGAATATTTGGCAGCAGAAAATTACTGGCAGGAGTTCTTACTGACACAGCAAATTTTAAATTGACACTAGAGAGCATTTATGGAAAATATGTTTCACAGCTGGAGTAGGAAGATTGAGCAGAAAATCATCACCTTAATACTCTGTGATCTGCATGGGTAAAGAGATCAGCATGTTCTGAATATCTAAAAAAATTAGTGAAAACCAGGCAGCAGAACAAGTGGCTTTTACCTGCAAGATGGCTTTTAAACAGCATGGAATTGTAAGTAATGCAATCATCTAATAGGGAATTCCTAAAGAGATCTTTCTTCCTCTGAAATTTGGTACTAAAAAAAAAGCAGGTGACAATTCCATAGCTGTATGTGGAGGTTTGGTTGTTGGATGATTATCCATGTAAAGTCAAGAGATATAAAAAAAATTCAGTACTAACGTACACGTAGCTGAGGCACAAAATATATACTTGTGAAGTACAAAACAGGTCACATGAATGCAACTATATGAATTAGAATTTATAGGTTTTCATGTACAATTTCTGTATTTTTTATAGCAAAGACATTGCTAAATCACAAGAGTAACAAAGCATGCAAATGCCTGATTTCCATAAGAAACAAGGTTTGCTCTTTCTTTCTCTTTCCCCTTTAACAATTAGTAAATGCAAACAATAAAAGAAACAGAAAAATTACCTTGAGTAAATGGAATAACAGAAATGTTGGACCAGGATAATAGGAAAAACTTGGAAGTGCATTGGGTAGTTTCAATATATCTGTGGTATAGAAGATCACCTTTTTGTTTGTTTTTCTCCTGCCTGAACATTATTTTCTCCTGCCTGAACATCTTCTTGTCCTTCTGGCAATACAGAGAAGGTCTTAGGTTTAAAGTAATTTGCTCTTGATTTAAAAATAATTACAGAGCCAAAGTGAAATAAAAGGACCAAAGAGTAAATAAATCTTTTGTGTCTTCTAGAAAACCGTACTTTAAATATCGAAAGAGATTCTTTGGATGCACTTCTCCAGTGCTTTTAGGTGTTATTTCAGATAGCAGTGTGGTGAACTGGAGTTAATGTACAGCCATCTTCAAAATTTTAAGTCTCATTTTAAACCAAATTGTACTACCTTGGATGTGAATTGTCCCACTGAGTTGGACACTCTTATGTTCCTAAAGGGACAGAGTTCCTGTCAAAACGAGACCCAGCCTGAGCTGTCTGAGGCCAGTTGAGTGCAGGATGTGTTGTTTGCTGCTGCTCACACAGGGCAGCTGGTTTATGATTAGAAGTCCAAGTCCAACTCCTCCTTGTTCACCTGAAAAGAAGAAACAATTCTTGTCTGGCTTTTCAGTCATGCAATGTGAAGTTTAATTTCTCTTCTCTCCTTACCTGCAAATACAAAGGTATTCAGGAATCTGCTCTCTGACTTGGTGAGGTTGTTAGCTATAAATCTCCTTTCAGTGCAAACTGCATCTAGTCATTACTGAAGTTGGTGGTGGCTGTGTTTACATTGGAAGTACAGAACTCCATCAGTATTTCAAGAAAATATTGCCATACTACTTGTGCTTCCGTTTGTGGAGCTTGATTTGTTTTCACTGGGCCCTAGATTTTTTCTCCAGATTTGCTATACAGACCCTGAAATCCATTAATCACAAGTTAGCTCTGGGGTACTAACCCCAGCTTCACGAGGCAGTGGAAAGTGTGGAGTGAGAGACGGGATAATTTTACTCTTGCTAATAGCTCTTAGGTGAAGCAGTTCCTAAAACAACAGATTTTTTTTTTTTTTTGCTATTAAGTTTCTTAGTCTCTTATTCTCATTTTTAAGAAAAGGCTATTTCTTAGTTCCCTGAGTTAAATTGTGCTGGATGCCAGAGGAGTTTAAAGTTTTCTGCATGTTAGCATTGAATGAACTGTGTTAGTTTTCTTTGCTACGTAACGTGCTCTGCTATATGTTTCAATCTCTCTTTCATCTGACATATTAGACATACATTGTTGGTGTTTAATGAATGTACCAAGATGTTTCTCTTAGAAATGATAACTATATAAATAATTCAAGTAGTCAGAAATCAAAATTACTGTGGCTTGCCTTGTGCTTTCTCCCCTGTCAATCTGACACCACAGGAATATATGGGTAAGGGAATGCCTCTTGGGAATGATGGACTAAAGATTTCACTTCCTCTGCACGAGAAACTAAAGATTGTCAAATATGAAAGAGCAGCTGATATATTGTGATTTGCCATCAGACCTCTGAAACCAACATCAGGGGATAAAAACTGAAGAGAGCAACAGGCTGGAGCAGTTTCAACCCATGAACTCCTTCACAGTGGTCAGGGCTGCCCAGCATCCTGACAGATAGCATGTTCTGGAGACAGGTGTGGGAATCACACTGGAATTATGATTAAACTGCAAATTGCAGTTGAGGTATATCTCTACCTTCAAGTACAACCTACTTTTATGCAAGGTTTTTTGTACCACTCAACTAAATCAGAAATCTGGTGTAATATCAACGATCTTCAAATCCTTAAATTTTCTATTAAACAGTACACCCTCCATTTGTAAAATATCTAAAAGAGCCTGGTCAGTGAACACTGGCCTCTGACAAATACTGTTAGTGGGGCTGGTCTTACTAGAGTGATTTTTCTGAGGAAAGTAATATCTAGGCATAAAATAAATGTTCATCCTGTGTAATTGTTTGATGTCTGCAGTGGCACTAAAAAGCCCTATTTCTGGCAGGCTAATGGTCAAGTGCAAGCAAATGCAGCGTGTTGAAGGACAGAGGATGGGAAATTGGCCATTGTGGAATGAGAGGGCTGACGTGAGAAGCAGAGCATTTCAGTGAGGATGTGAAAAATACTTGTAATGACTTTCAAGAGAAATGAATCTAGCAAATAAGCTTAGAACTGCTGCCAGATCTAACATTGCTGATGGTTTTACAAGACAAAAAAAAAAAAAGGGGAAAGCAAATGGATATTTTCTGACAATACTCAGATTAGTGTTGTAATTCTTGGGACCTATTTGTGTGGCTTTGTTTTTAAATTACAGCAATATGAAATCAATTGGAAAAAGTTTGTTAATATTTTTGGTGATTTTCTACATTTCTAGGCCTTTTGATAAAAGGAGGAAAACTACATATTGCTCCTCTTAAAATCTATTCTTCTTCATATTTATTCCTTACTACTTTGTAGTTAGGGTGTAAGAATGTTGCTTGGGATGTAAGTTAGATACTGAACTATTGCTGTTGGTGTTGTGTGAGAATATATACTTGTGTGTGTATAAAACCTCATACATTGCAGGTAAAAATATCCTTTTTTCTTTTGTCTTCTGTGGATTGAGAAGATACTATGAGTAGATTGGTGCTTCTAAGTCTACTTCAATGAGAGTGTCTCATTTTCTTAAAACTAAAGTATCTTCTGGGGAAATGGAATGCAGCAGATCCTGATGTTTTACCTAGCAATGAATAATTCACATGAAATGAATGGAAGCTAAAATACCTTCTCTACAAGTGAAAATATAAACAATACTTTTCCCTTTGAAAAAGTAGGTAGCTACAGAACTTGGGAAACTATTTGAAACATATTGAATACTGTTTAACAAATAATAGTTTTGGTTTGCATTTTGTTTTTATTTCAACTGCACCTGTTTGTTACTTTTATGATGTTCACACAAGGTGGATAGAATAATGCTGTAACGTTATCACAGCTCACTTTTGTGTTCTTGTTTCAGAAAAATCCCTGTGCTTGCCAAAACCTCTTGTTGATACCAGTGTGTGAGGTGGGAGGGCAAGTCAGACTTCAGAGGAGTCAGATGCCATTTATCTGCCTCGTGTTGTGATCTATACCCCCTTTTTGAAAGTGGCATTTCCTTACTTGATGATTATGATATGAATCACATTATGAGACATCTGTATCCTCAACTCTCTCTGCTAAACAAGCTTTTACAAGGGCTACTTTGGTGTGACTGCTGATGTCCTGTGTTGCTGGGAAATGAAGTAATTTCATGTCTTATGAATACTTGGTGTAGGATATGCTATGAAAAATATCCTTAAAAAAATCTGCTGAAAATACTTATGAAGTATTTGAAGACCCATAACTCTATAACTGACTACCACAAATTATATTAAAGAAGGAGAATGAAAAAAGTAATTCTTTCACTGATGGAAGTTGGCAGCTGTATCACTCATTTTCTTAGTGAAATGGATTCAGCGGAATTAATGTTGGACATAAAACTTCCTTTGAGGGGCAAAACTGCTTAAATTGCAACCATATAAATATGATAGGTCTTCCATAGGAATAGGAATGAAGATTTCTAATAAAATACAGGCTTAACTGGAAAAGTGTTCTAAATATGTGCAGGAGAGGGTACATCTATTTCCAAGAACCAAACCTGACACTCCTGTGTGTCTCAAACACAGCCTTTCCTGAGGTTTTCAGTGTGCAGAACTGATTTTGTTTGGGAGGATTGGTTTTTTAATTTTAGTTTCAGCTGTTGCAGTTCTTCCTTTCAATCTAGAGTTAAATTTTCAGAATTTCAGCCAACAATACAGCCATCCTGCAGACTCCAGCACAAGCCCTTTTCCAATGGACAGGCAATCATTATTCTGCCCTTCTCCAACCCAAATAACCATTGCTTCTATGTGAAGCAGCTGCTTAGATTTTTAAGGGTGTTTCTGACCAGGTACTGAACAATTAATATTATTATTGCTATTAATAGCTTGCTATTAATATAACTTGCTATTAATATTATTACTTCATTTAAGAGTGAAGCAACCACTTGGCCCAAGTGTCTCACCCCCCTTTTGTTGTGGAATAACTTTATCTCTTTGGAAATGGCAGTCATAGGAGGGAAGTGGGTTTCATACAGATCATGCAATGGTGGTCTGGGGAAGCAGTGATGTCTTTGTTAAAATAATTGGTCTCAGGAAGCTGCCAGTAGGCACAGAGAGTTGTGTGCATCAAGGTTAGATTGCTAGCATTTACGTGAGAGTTTGAGCACTTTTTTTTTCCCAAAGCTTTTTTTTTCTAAGATAATTTTGTGTTTTGTTGTTCAATCAAACATACTTAGAGGCAGTGATAGACATCACAGAATTGTCTTCCTCAAAGGGAATTTTTGAGTTTGATAATTTATTTTCTTTTTTTCTAATTTCTTTTCTTGACTTTTTAAAAGTTGTGGGAGGCAGGGACTTAATCAAAAAACCATAATTTTTATGTAGTTAATTTGCATACAACAGAATCAAAACTGCAGTTCCCTGCCAGCTCTCAAAGGCCATGCCATTAGGCCCCAGTAATATAGGTTCAATTTTTAAAAATTCAGACTGGCTCTGAATTTAATTCCTAATTCCTTGACCAAACTGGCCTATAATATAATTTCCTTCTCCAAGTTGTCTTTCCCATCTTCCCCTTGGTCTGTTACAGCATTAACACGGCAGTTGCTGTGCTCACTCTGCCTTTTTGAAACCAAATGGACCCTTCCTAAATTCAGTGAATCTGACAGCTGGAGAGCCACTGGTGATGGGTTTGTTGGTATTTTTAAACCTTTTGTTGCTGGAGTACTTTTTTAAACACTGCGACAGGAATTCATTGATGAAACAATGAATGCAGAATCCAAGTGCTTTTCCTTTGCTCAGATTATCCTGTGCCTTCACCGGGAATTGTCCCCTGAAGTACTCAAGAAAACTGAAAGCAGTCCCCTAAGCAGGGTGAAGCCAACTTGCTGGAGATCTGAAAATGTTTGAATCTCTTTGTGGCTGCTGCCGTGGGGAAGCTGGGCAGCCTTGGACTTCAGTGGCTGTACCCCCTGAGCAGCAGGTGGGGTCAGGGTTTCAAAGCTGAAACAGGTGGTGTCAGGTGGGATTCAAAGCTTAAATCTGTGATTGATTCTTTTATTTGTAGCCTGGATTAAATGTGTGTCAAGTGTCTAAGCTAGTTTTCTTTAAACACAAATTAGTTCTTTTAACCGGTGGCAGTTTTGTTTAAAAAACAAACAAACCAGACATCCTTGTGTATCCTTGGAGATTTAAAACAGTAGTGTGTCCTTGACACCTTAGCTAAAATACATTTACTTTAGTCTTCTTTCATAGTTCACCAAGTGACCTGGAGCACAAGCTATCAAAATGATGTGCCTGGCAAGATGAAGACGTCTGCAGCTGGAAAATGAGGGTACAGTAAATGCATCCCGCTTGGCTTGGGAGCTAGCAGGAATCTCAGATTTGGGAAATGAGTCAGTGCCTCGCGCAGGAAATCAGCATGGGTATGACAACAAGTAAGAAACACCAAAGAATTTTTTATTTCTTTCTTTCCTTTTTCAAACATAAAATAGGACCCAAGTAACTCTGACTCTGCTCCCTCAAGGACATGCTCATTATTATTCTGTGTAGGGTCAGGAGAGGAAGGAGTGGGTTATGCTGTGCTTAGCAATGGGCCTGAAGAGCTTAACCAAATCAGACCAAGGATAAAGGAATCGATAGCAAGAGACAAATAAAATAAGCAGTGCTGCTCTCTGAATATCACATTAGTGTCACACGTTTTCCTTTCTGTTTTGTGAAAGAAAAGCTTTGGGCTTATATAAATGTCTGTTTTTAAGGTGTGGTGGTGCTCAAGAGCTCTCCTTCTATAATGACAGAAAATTGAAGGCAGACAAAGATGAATGGGGAGAAAAAGTAGAACACAAAAAAGAGTGGGATAAAGTTCAAAACCCAAGGCTGGGTATTAGCTATGGGGAAGTAAAAAGGGGATCACCAGGATGAAAAGACACCCCCTCCCTCTCTTTCCCAAACAAATAAAAATGCCACCAATAGGGCCTAACAACCCTAGTGGCCCATGCCTTCCAGTAGTTTTAGTGTTGGATTAATCTCTCCCAATTTAGCTATCCAAAGAGTATATTTTTGTATTTGACAATTTATATTTTTAATAATAGACAATGACTAGGTGCTGTCTAGGAATAATTGATCCTATTACAAAGATAGAAAATGGGAGAGTGTGTAAGTCCTATTGCATCAGTAATATTCTGGTATCATGGCCTAAATGAAAGTGTAGACATTGCTTCCTATTTAGTCAGGATATTTGTATATCCCTGTTCTTCCTGCTTTTTCTTTTGCTGTGTTTTGGAAACTGAAAGGCTTGTGGTTGCTTTCTGTTTGTTACTCTGCTGATTTTACCAGTGAAAATAAAACTTGCTTTCTTGGCTTTTTAATCCAGTCATCTAGATCTGCATGCAGTAGTTCAGTCAACGTGGGACATTTCAGTGTAAAACACCCCATGCTGAATTGTTAACATTTTCACTGAATTGTCAAACTTGGTGAATTCATTGGTGTATAAACAAGTGACATTCTGAGAAAATTCACAGAAATGTTTGTTTCAAAATTTGTGGAGGAAAGGGACAGAAATGTCCATTCTTGCTGTATTTTTGCCTATACTGCCATACCAGAAAGTTTCCATGTCCCCTGAACATCCTATTTTGTTAAAGTCTAGGTTTTGGGAACACCATTAATTTCTGGGTAAACATGTAAAAGGAGAGTGTGATTCTTTTCTCCCACAGCTCAGAAGTTGAGTGGTCTCTCCAGGACAGCCACTTTTGATTGCAGAGCTGCCCATTTGTTGTGTTCCTGACAATGGCCCTGTATAAAGCCATTGCATTTTTTTGCTGATTTCATAGAATTAATTTTGACACTGATGGCTTGAGAGGCATCATCGAATTTTGCTGTGAGAGGGTAAAAATGTAGTAAGGAAACAAAATAATGTACAATAAATCAGAGGGGACCAGAACCCCAAAATGCTCATGCCTAGTGAAAAAGAGATGAGATTACTGAAGGAAACAGGATTTTCTGGCTTCGTGAGGAAAGTCACTTTGCCAGCTCTGTGGTGCAGAAGAAACTGAATTGAGAGCTGTCTGCCAAAGAAGCAGGAAAGAAATGAGGGGAAACCTCCTGCCTATACAGCTGCAAACACCTGAGAAGGAGGAGTGGAGAGCCACACACTTATCTAGAAATGCCTTTAAGAGTCCTTTTGAAACGGTGCACTTGGGAGAACATTTACTTGAACAACAGCAAGTAATCCCTAATTGAACTGCCAGAGGCTGTTTCTTGACAATGCAAGGCATTTTACTTTCATCCTTCCCTTTTCTGGTGCTGATTGATAGATGGGTTGATTCTGCAGTTGCCACTGTAATAGAAATCATCAAAATACTATCAAGTACATTTTGGAGAGGGTTTTATGTGTCATTCTCTCTCTTTTCAGTAACTTTAGCAAGATCAAACCAAACCAAGTGGCTTAAAAACACTTGAACTATTTAGAAACAAATCCTTGTGTACATAGTTTTGATTTATGTAAGTCATCCAAAAATTCAAAAGGTAATAAATCTTAAAACAAAAGTAAAGTTTTAGTGTGAAGTGAAAGCATCCATATACCAATATTCATTGAAAAGTCACTTTGAATTGAATTTGAATTTGAAAAAAGTCACTTTGAATACTTATCAAGGGTCTATAATTATATAATTTAATGGATTTCTTGCTATCTCTAAGTTTTTACTAAAAGAATTACTGTGATGTTTTAGTCCCTGCTGTGGCTAAACCCATGAGATTTTAAAGACCTTATTTCTTCTTTTGTGCCTGGATCTTGAGTATTGTTGTCATTAAAACATCAAGTTGGGAAACGAAAATCTGTTCCTGAAACAAGAACAATCTATCCACATGCCACAGACTCAGAGTCTGGATCAGTTTGCACAGCCTGTTCTCACTGAGTCTTGTTCACATGTGCTGGGTTTAGCATCAGCTGATGCATTATATATAAATATGTTGTACTTTTCAATTCTTTGTCAGACACCTACAAGTTTACTTTAGTAATTTTAATTTTATTACAAAAATACTGTATCTGGATCTTTTGTTGACTTTGTTCATTGCTTTCACAGCAAGACTCTTCATGAAAATCATTAAAGACTCAATGAATCTTACAGATACCATAATGTGAGTATGTTCTCATCTTTCTTCCCAAAGGTGGTGGCCCCTGCTGAGTATGTAAACAGAAATGCAACCAAGTGTTGGCTGCGAGAAATGATGAAATAAATTGTTTAAACAGCACCGGGAGTTTGGGTGAACCAGACTCTTTTCTGGCACTGATGACTTTTCTGGGTTCTGTCAAAGGAAAACCCTACAGCATTTACAACAAGAAATCTCTTGAGCCTTCCCTTTTTAATAACTAATAGTTTACTTACTTTTAAAATTGTTTTTCTACTTTGCACTTGAGGACACAGAATAGGTGGTGATATGGTCACATATATGGCAGTGTTTTTGTTCACTTTCATCAGTCAACATGTGACAAAAATACATAACTGCGGCTGAAAATGCTGGAATTGCTACTACTCTGATGCTTATTCTTGTGTATAAGTACTGGAGGAGGAGTTACATTTCATCTGTTGTTCATGAAACCTGTAGGGGAGTAGAAATGAGAAAAATTGAGCAGCCTAAGTAAAGAAAGTCTTGGGCAAAACCTGTGATAGATTTAAAGCTTTTAATATCCTTCACCCCAGTACTGCTCTTGGTGAATTTGCCATTCTCAGGGAGACCTGTGTGGCCATTTCTCTCTATCATTTGAAAAACTCTTCTCTGTAGTACTAGGGTTTTATCCAGCAATTGTTGCAGGTAAAAAAACCCCAAAGCCTACGTTATTTTGTGTATTTATCTACTTTATTATTTATTTTAAAAGAAAACCATGAAATATCTCACCTGGAGTTCTTCAAAATGCTGATTTACTGCACCCCTAGAAAGGGGAAGTTGTTGGTATTTTAGGCCACCTCTCTCTTCAATTTGATTGGTGATTTCCGATTTATTTATGAATCACACTCACTCCCCATCCCTATGTAAGATGGGATTGATCTCATCCCAAAATTTGCCACAATCCTGGCAATGATTGAGGTGATTAGTACTAGCCATCAGTTTTACCCTTCAGAATAAAATGTGGCAAGTGAATAAAGCCTGATGGCATGGCTGTGCAAAATTTCATTTAACAGCTCATTGCAAGCAGGCCAAGTTGGATTGCCAAATATATCAAATCACTTTTATAGATCTAAGCTGTCTACCTCCTGATTTTCTTAATCGTAAATGGTATAACAGATATTGCTATGGTTTTCCCATGCATTGTAAAAGGAAAGTGTTTCAAATAAGGAGCAGAGCAAGCTGATTTGTTTGGTTAAGTTTACAGGTATAGGTTGTATGTACTCCAGATGTTTGCACACATTCCCAGAGTCCTAGGGCCCTTTGTTTCTCCTGAATCCACTCTGAATACTCCAAACACACCCCGTCAGTAGGCAGTTGTTGTCAATGAGTTACTAAAAGGGCTCATCTGTTATATTTATATGCTTTTCATCCAAGAATGAATCGTTTTTGCTGTGCTGTTTCCAATTCCAGATACAAGGAAATATGCCAGAGTACAAGCTGCTTGCTTTGTTTACAGCTACCTTTTTGGTTCTGATTTTTAGTACTTGGGATGACAAAATGAATCTATTCCTCTTTCTTGGTATTGAAGCTTCACCTGGATTTGTACCACAGATCTGATCTCTGTATCTATAATTATACACAGCTATTTCTGCCTTGTCATATGATCTCTAACACACTTCACCCACGTGTTCTGTTATCCCTGTCTGAGAGATGAGGAGATGAAGCACAGAGAAGGAAAATGTCTTCTTTAAGATCCCACACAAGCTTTGTGGTGAGTTTGGGATAGAAAAGAAGTCTGTTGGGAATCCACTGTGCTTCTGGCTTTGGATACTTCTCAAGCTCAAGAGCTCAAACCTGCCACTTAAATCCTGCTGATGGCAGTGGTTTTATCATCAGTCTTGGGGAGGGTATGATGCACTCATTAAAAATTTAAAAGCATCCTTATCCAGAGTTTTTCAGCATCCCATTTTGCGCTTTGGGTCCTAATGTTTGCCCTGTGGTGTTATTCCTGACTGTGCTCCTCTCTGATTATTTTGGCACAGGTGGATTAAGGATGTGACCCTGCAGTTTTGTGTGATTTCTTCATGGTACACCAATACATTAAAAAATATCAGCACCACAGTGGAGGGCTGTGGTGTGTATCACAATATTAATTTTGATGCTTTTGTATGTCCTTGAATAAAAATCAAGCTTCTTTCAGAAGAAGTTCAGAGGAGCTTCTTAACTGGCTTTATAAATGAGACAGGCTGAAGGCTGTGACATACCTGTGTACTAATACAGTACCTCAATTGCTTAAATATTGGGTTGTTTCTCTTGAGCATATGAAATCTCAGCTGACTAATATAAAGATCGAGACTGACTCAAACAGATTTTGCAGAGTATGAACAGAAAAAAACCTCAAAACCAGGAGAAATTGCACAAATTTATTGTCACAAAGTGATAATTACCTCTGTAGATTTCCAGGATTCTCCTTTCTACCTACTTCTAATGTATGAGATTCTGAATAGTCATCACAAATGTCACTTGGTACTGGGGAACCCCCAGTTCTACTTTTCTAGACCCCATGAATCTTGGATGAAATGTCCATAGTTTGGCTGACTATCATTTATTGAGATGACCTTCGTTGCTTAGTAGCAGCATGATTTGTCAGCTGTATTAGAAAATTATACTTTGTGTGAGTTTAGTAGAAATGTGTTAGAAATGTTAAATCTCACCATGGGAATGGAAATTAGTGTGGGAAGGTTCGCATGGGGGTCAGGACGATTGCCATGTAATGCTTTACTGAGCCAAATTAGCTTCTAACGCTTTGTAGAAAGTTTTTACAGTCGAAGGATTATTCAATATCCTGCAAACTAAAGGCTCTTCAGGGCTAAGATGTAAAACCTAGAATGCATTTGTATGACTAAAAAGAAAAATTAAAATCAACAAAAACGAAGGAACTAGAAATTAGAGTGCAAATTCGTTTTGGCATTATTTGAGTAGTTCACCGGAGAGGAATTTCTGTGAACAATTACTGCTATTCAATAACTAAGTTCAGATTTGAAAATAACCTTGGAAATTTATTTTTTCCAATTATTTGTGTTGGAGTGGGTAAAATATCTCATACGTAAATAAAATGGGTATCAGAACAGTTTAATTCTGCCAGTAAATGCTACTCAAAAAGAGAAATGGAGCATTACCTTTCACACTGATTGGTACTTAGATGTCTAAACCTGAACTTTAATTTACACAAGTGACGCTCTTTTATAAAAGATAAATGTAAGCAAGATCAGTCCTATAGATTTTTTTTCCCATAGAAATGAGGATTGACATTATGCTGTTTGTGAGTGAACATGAGAAGATATGTCTCAGATATTTTTGTCTTTTCTTAAGAAGTATTGCCCCTTTAGCTGAACCCAGACAGTCAGGTCTCAGAAATGCAACAAATGTTGTGGAATGAAAACATTTGGCACATAGGAATATCTCCAGTGTGTCCTATTCAGGAAAATGTGAGAGTATGTGTTCAGTCCTTATTAAGCTTGAGACAACCTTTACTGATGTCTAAACAATGGGAAAATCTCTTGGGAGCTTTTACTGATTGGTTGCACACTTTTAGTAAATTCAGCCAACCTTCACCTGTTCTGCTTCTTATAAAGCTTCTTATTTCTCTTTGGATGTTATTTGAGCACAAATATTCCATGTTCCTCCTAAATTCTAGGCAGACCTGTTGGCAGCTGTGTGTATCTCACCCTGGCATCGTGCTTTCAGAGGAGGAAAAATAGGAAGAACTGGTGTGAAAGGACATTCAGTTCTTTGCACAATGATCAATACAGACACCTTGGGTATGAAGCAATTGCTAAATAAGAGCTAACATAGGCCTTGTTTTTCTAAAGACCCCTTAGTCTGCAATGTCAATTGAATACCAGCTTGTGGATGAATACTGAAAAGCACTGAGACTGCTCTGAGCTATAAACAAACCTGAATTCTGCCCAATTTTTATCATTTGTCCAGTCAACAGGAAAGAATGTTATATGAGTCAGGTGGTCATTAGGAACCAACATATTCATTTCCACACATTTAAAATTTGATTGAACATTGTGGGATATTTGGTTGATTCAGTTGTTACTGGATTTACATTCTCTTAGAAGTGGCTGGAAAGAATGACTACAGGAAGGTGTGAATAAGGAGGGGGGAATTCTTATTTTAGCAGTCATGCATCTATCAGGCAGCAGCAAATAACGTATTACCATAAGTATCTATTGAAAGGCAGCAGTTGTATAAGTGGAAAATTTGCTCAAAACCTGTAAATTGCAATTGGACAATTTTTTACTTAAAAATAAGTGAAACGAAGTAAGAAAGTATTCTCCTGTTTCTTAAATTGTTTTGGGACATCTTCTTGAAGTACAATTTGTTCTTTTGAATTTAGATCTGCATCATAGGATTTTATGTAGCACTTGCTGCTATGTGCCTTACAAACCATTCCTAGCACAAATTATTCCTGAATGTAGCCACCAAAAGACCTCTCTAAGAGAGAGAGCTGCATCTCATATTATTTTTGACTGCACTTAGTATTTCAGAAGCTCTGTTTTCTCAAACAGAAGGGCATCCCTCAAATACAACTTCAAAAACATCTTTTAGGATTTTTCCTCCTGCTTCATTACAACTGTAGTCTGCAACCATGTAGAAAATGTCACTTGAAGTGTAAAAGGAGGAAATGTTGTCTTGAACAAGATGATGCATTGGGCAGGCTCTCAAAGCCAGTCCTCCTTAAAACTCGAATAATTTGACTGAAGAGATTTAGAATTGATTTTCTCTCTTTTTCTTCTCTCCAACTTTAATTTGCAGTGTTGTAGAGTGCATTCACGTTCCTCTAAATGGCACAGCAGTCTTGGGCTCCATGCTTTTGTCTTAGATAGTTGCTAGTAAAACAAGTACTTTTTTTGTTAAGGGGTCTGCTGAGCTAATCCCTGAATTAATCAGTGGGAGACAAAACATGGGGGCCCTGGAGGGAAAGACTGAAGATGTGGAATGTAGAAAGCAAGGAGATGTCCACAGAGACAAGGAAGAGGGAAATGTTTCCAGCTGTTCCCGTTGCTAAAGGAGGGATAATCGTGACAGATGACCTTAGAAGCAAACAGTTGCTGAGACACCAAAAATTGTGTCTTGCCTTCACAGCTGCCGTACCTGTGGGTGGCAAGGAAGGATGGAGGTGGCTGCTTGTTGTTTGCTGTGTACCAGAGGTAAATTTGGCAGTGATAAGACTGAGAGCAGTCACTGAGGTATTGCAGAACAGCAAATAATACATTACTATAAGTATCTATTGAAAGACAGCATTTATATAATTGGAAAATTTGCTCAAAGTCTGAAAATTGGAATTTGCTCATTAAAAATATTGCATTGAAATCATGGATTAGAAGCTCTTAAATCTCTAGCTGCCTTTCTTAACAGCAATGTTACTGTATTTTCACATTGTATAAAAATTGCTAGATATTTTTTCATTTCAGGGAGCTTGAAGGAAATTTAAATACAGTTCAAATCACATTTCAACTATTTTAGACTGAATAAAAATGTTTGCATTTTGTTTTAGCCCAATTTTCCTAGTAAAAGAGATCAATATGGTGAGATTTTGTCCATCCTGTGCTTTTTGACTTGTTACAACCAAGTTTGACAGCAATATAATATTTTAAATTAACAGTTACTTTGAGGACAAAGAAACAGTAAAGGCCAAAATCTCGCTATGATGTGAGTTCAGTTCAGGTATTCCTCATGGCCTGCCTGGCACAGAGCAGGCAGAGGGACAAACAGGAAAGAAGCTGAGGATATGAAGAGGCTTTGGATGATGTACTGAGATGCTGTTGGAGACTGGAAGAGAGGTGGATTCCTAGGTGTAAATAGAGCCTACTGCTAAAGCAGAGAAGTGTGGGGATTTCAGGCCACAGAACTGAGGTCTCACAAGTTGAATACAAATACATGCTTGCATAAGCACAGAAATGACACTCCTGTGTTTGAATGTGAACTTGTTCAGCTGGCCTTTAAGCCCTGAAGCTAAAACTGGCTGATTTGTTGCCCAGGGGAGTGAAAAATAGTAACACCCAAATATTAAAATCTTCATAGAAGAAAAAAAATTGTCTCCATCAATAATGCAATGAGTTATGAGTAGCAATGGAGTGAGGAAACCAGAACAAACCTCTCCTTTTTTTGTCCATCTATTTAGCCTGACAAAGAGTGGCTTTCCTAACAAGTCTGCAGAAATCCTGCTTTGAGGAGAGGGTGAGCACCAAGGAAAAGTTAGGGCCAGTGTATCCTTCTGGGTTACGGAAAGGCAGATTTATGGGTTGGGTCTGTCCTTATCAGGTAGATCTGGTTTGTAGCTTGAGTATTAAAATGACTTGCTCTGGACAAATCCTTACTTTGCTGAGAACATTAAAATGTCAGAGAGTTTAATATAGAGTAATTGGAGAGAACCCTGCTAGAGAAAGAGATAAAGTGAAATTCTTAAAACAGATTTTAAGACTGCTGTGAACCCTTTTTGTCTGTCTTGAATAAGTGTGTTCCGCTTTAATGAGATTATTTTGAGGCTCCCATCAGGTTTTATGCACAATTTTCTGCTGGTTTTCCAACAAAGGCTTCTTTCTGTTTTTCAGCAGAATTTCCTTTCTGTTGGGTTAACAGTAATGTCTTTATAGCTGATCAAACATAGTCAAGTTAACTGACACGCAAATTATTAAAAACAGTTATTGTTCTGATTCATATTTTTACACATTCATTTATTCAAATTTATATACATATTTATATATCTCAATTATGTCAATATTTATTTTGTCCTTTGGCTGCCTAATGCTTACAAGAGCCTTTCCTTTCCCCATCTCAGGGTAGATGCAGCTGTATATTTCCCTGCTGTGTCCTATGTGAGGAAAAAGGAATGAGAAACCATTCAGGAGAAGGCAAAAAAGAGAAGGTTAAAGGCAACCTATAGCTTAGCATCATTTGCATACCCCATAAAATTCAATTCAACCAAGTCCACTCCCTGTTGTTATGAAAGAAAAGTAACACGCATCTTAATTTTGTACTTCAGCCGTTGTTTCTCCCCAGAGAAAGGAGGTTATTGTGATTCCAGCTTAGTGGAAATATGTAAGGCTTTTACTCATCTTGTGCATTAAACTGATAACCCATGCAGTTGGGACTGCTTATTTATTTCTTATTAATTCATTTCAGTTTTTATAAGTCAACCGAGCATTCAGCATTTGTGAAGTGATTCTGGAAAATTATTTTGCATAAGTAATAGTAAACACTGGCGTTGCTTCCTGGCAGGGAATGAAAATGATTCATGCAATTCCCAGTGGCCTAATGAGCAGAAACAGGGACTGGAGCCATGAATAGCTCGTTGGCTGAAGTTTGGCAGCAGAAAAAGCCACGTTGATCAGCTGTGCCTTCACCAGCAGGCATCTCCTGAATCAGTGGGAATTGCTCACTGTGAGGCATAGAGGGGCACAGAGGGAAGATTTGGCACTCAAATGTGTGGTAGGGGGAGATGGAAAAAGAAGAAAACCTCATATCTGGAAAAGAAAATTAGTTGTGAAAAGTGTTGTGCTTTCTCCTAATTATTTATCAAGATTTGTAGCAATGCCAGAAAGTTTTATATTCTGTGAAGCACTCCAGCAAGCTTCCAAAGTACGCCTAAGATTTTACAGTATATGCAAATTCAGTTCTCCTAGATCTGCCAAGTTCTTGGTATTTAAATGGGACCCCATTACTTCAAACAATTTCACTGTCAGCCATCACACAGGAAATTCTTTCTCTCTCTTGTTTGTTTTTAAGCAAATCCAGTTTCAACTTAACTGTAATTTAGACTTTTATCTTTAAAAATCAGCAAGTGAGCCAATGAAAGCACTCTATAAAAACATAAATAACAGAGGTAATCAGATACTGCAGATAAAATACATGTAACAAAATCTCATCAAGTAATGAACTGACAGAATTTTCTCATTTCTCTTTTTGTTTCAAAACAGCTAGATTGTCAGATGACTCATCTGCTTTGATTTCAAATAAGATGGGTTTCTGTAGAGTCACTTACTTGTATCACTGCCTTTTGTCAGTGAGAATTAGGGAGCCTTTCAAAAAGCTCCACAACTTAGAGCAGTTTACAGTTTCACTGTTGGGATACTTTCTTTTCTTCACATCCAACGTCGTGGTTTCAGTATTTGTGCGATGATCCAAAAGCCATTGCAGAGGATGTGTTTCCAGTGACAGCAGGAAACTTTCTGTCAGTCTTTCAGGATGCTTTGGCTCATTCTGCCAAGTTCAGACCCAGAACAGGGCTCTTCCACCCCTTCTATATATCCCGTTCGTGGTATCTACAGAATCTCTTACTTCAGAGCCAAAAGAAAATAAGTGAATGCTGATGCCTGAGCACATGAGTAAGTGCATCTGAGTCGATGCTCTCAATCAGGCTCAAAGGAATCAGGTCCTTGCAGAGGAAGGAGGATTTACTGCTCTGAGCCAGCTTGACAGGGGAGGGCTCTGGGTACACAAGGTGTTTCTGCTACCTGAGGCAGATTTGGTTCCCTCTAATCCTCAGAAAAATAACGATGCAAAGATATAATTTTTGCATAAATTATTGCATCATTTCAAAGGGAAATATCAGTCACATTTTGGGTAATTTGAAGGGCTAATGAGTATTAATGCAATAAGGAACAGAAACAAATAAATAAACTGAGCACGATATTATGAAGATAAAAATATGGAATAGAATGGAGAATGGGAATAAGCAGTGAATAACATAGAGCAAGGAGAAATAAAACACTAATGTAGAAATTTTTATACTACCCTGCAGCCCAGGTGGTTGTTTCATGTAGCTCTGTAGAGTTTTTTACCAGTAATAATGAACAACTGAACTATAAAATGTATGGCTGTGCACATAACTACCACCAAAGCTACAGGAAAGACCATTAGTAATTATTATGAACATTAAAAAAACCCCGAAACACCAAAAAACCCCCTATGCTTTTGCTATCTGCACATGGTAGTCATCTTGGCTCAGTGAGCTCATTAGAAAAACAAAATGGTTTTGTTTGATCGCATGTGAGTGACACTCTACAGGGACCCAGCCAGTGCTCCCTAAGCCAACGCCAGTGTGTGAAGCCCATGTTCTTCTCGTAGGGTGGGAAAACAAAAATTAAAAAATCACAGCAATTTATGTACCACACCAACACCTCCCAGTTTGTCACTTTTTAATGTTGCAGTGTGGAAGCAGTTACTCAGTACAAGATAGCTGCAAGTGTGTGTTCATAGTTGAATTTTTACAACAGAGTTATCTTGATTTATTGGGAAGACAATTATTTTTAGCTGGGTCCATTAATAATTAAACACTTCTACTGGTTTTCCCAATCATTGCCAAACAAATGTGGAGGCTTTTAATTTTCCTAACTTAAATGAATGCTTTGCTGTTCCCAAAGGAGTTCTTTGCAGCTTTTTTTGGACTTCTCAGGATCTTATTCTTTAGTTTTTTTCCTTTCCCATAATCTGCTCTGTAAGACTGCCTTTTAGTTTATAACCCATAGAAATTGAAAATGCTGCATATAACCAAGCTAAACATTTGGGACCACAGAGATCAGTAACATTTGAAGCAAGTTTGGGCAAATTATCAAGATTAAACCAGCATGGGGTCAAGCAAAATTGCTTAGAAAATCATAATTTATCAATGTTAAAACAGAAGGAGGTGCTGAGAAGCATTTCAATGGTTCAGTTTCTATTCTGCCTATAAAATTATTTGATAATTGCAGTGAAGATGTAGATCAAGTAGAGATATATGGGTTATGTTTCCTAAAGCTGTATAGACACCAAGCAGGCAGTGAGTGCAATTTGCTGTGTTGGTGTAGAGAAAATGCACCATGGATTGTTAAGGTCCTTTTTTTGATTCTTTGATTACCTTTTGAGGACAAAAGGTCTGGATGCAATTTTAGGTCATGCCCTACAGCGAGCCTTGCATTGAATAATGTGTGTACAAATGAAGTCAAACCCAGCAGTGAACAATGGTTACCAAAAATAAAGTACAATATCTTATCTTTCTCATAAAGTAAAGCTGCTCAAGTGGACCAGAAAGGTGTGTTCCTTCCCTTTAGAGGAATATTGAAAATCTGGATGATATTTATTGATTGCTGAGCCAGCAAAAGTTATAGCTAGCAGTGTGCTAGAGACTACAAATGAGGTCAGGGACATTTATTTTAACTTTAACTTGTGGGGTCACTGGGTGAATCTTTAAAATAACACCTACTCTCCAGACCTTGTCAGTAGAACAGCACAGAATCTTGGCTGCTTAAAAGGCAGGGCTGATCTGTCTGAACCACATGGTAACTCATAGTTAAAAAACTTAAAATATTTGCATTGTGAACCTAACTCTGGTCTCATTCAATTTGCTGAATGTATTTTATCACAACAGAAATACTTTTAAGGATCAATACCAAATTGTCTCACTAACGAAATGTTATTCTTTCTTGGTGTCTCTAAATTCATTATCAGGAGTGTTTTATGGGGAGCAAGGATTATATACAAAAGCCCCAAAAAGCAAAACAACCCCAACTCTGAAATGGCTATGGATAATATAGTCAGCAAAACCTGTTTGAGATTTCTGCACTATAATCATACCTTTGCAGCCACGCTACTCAAAACCAAAATCTGGTATTGCTTTGCTTTGTTTTTGTTCAGGAGAGCACAGCAGTGTAGATCAAACTTCAGCTTCTTAGTTTTATCTCCATCCTCATATTTCAGTGGATATTAACTGTTCTCCTGTTCATTCGAATAACTTCGGGATTTTATTACCCTTTCTATGATCTTCTATTTTTATAAATATTATTTTGTTTATTAAATAGCTAAGCTAATATAACAAAATAGCACAAAGAGAAACAGCTGAAGAATTGCAAACAGAATGATTAGGAGATCAATAAACAGTTCAGTAATTCTGAGATGACTTTGAAGTGACCTTCCAGAATAAAAAAAGCTCAAAGCTGTGTAGGACACACAAATCTTAAATGATAGTTACTGTGCCAAGAAAATTTGAGTAGGTTGGTAATGTTGATTTAGCTGTCTTAATTGTTGAACACTGCAAGTCATAGAATAAAAGAGCAGTGGTGAGAACAAAAGAAGCACACACAGTAAAGAAATACTCACAGAAAAAAAGAATGAAAGAAACAGTCAAAGTGAAATAATTAAATGAAGTAAGGGGGTAAGGACTGAACACAATAAACTAACATTATGGCAATGTTCAACTAAAGCCCCCTCCATAATTCCAGGTAAAACATAATTCCATTCTGAAGCACAGCATTTTAGCTGCCTTTATCACTGGTAATGAGGTTCAGAGCCAGAACTCTTTCATAACGATGTGAGAAGTGATGCCTTCAGCCCCTCCAGTATAAGTTTCCCCCATGAAGGTGTGTGATTTTTTAATTTATTTTATTGTATTTTGAGGTCAGTTATGTACAGAAAAGAATTCTTGTGCTTTCATTTAATTTTCCTGCAACATTTAATGTTTCCTCAAGACTGGCAGAAATATTGCTTGATATTCTTTAAATTCTAATGTTTCAAGAGACTCAGTCTTACACATGCAGAAAGGGCTTTCACTCCACTTACAGTATTTAGTATATAATGGTCCAAAAGATCCTGTTTTATGGAGATACAAAACTGGGGGAGATGATAGTGGAGTGCTGCATCGTATACAGAGCCATGTTCATGTTTCTTGTCAAATTCTTAATGCTATTGGAATGTAGAGCTTTGTTCAGAGCCTGATGCTCAGACAGGTCCATTTTCCTTTACCCTGGACAAACTATTTTATGAGAAAATTGCTATTCTTTTTGACTAATAGTTGAGAAATAGAGACAATAAGGTTTTAAATTTTTTTTTTAGTAAGTCTGAGCTTCTCCAGCAAAACCACTTCAATTAGGGGATGTCAGCATGCATGTCAAATCAGCTCCAGCTTGAACTTCCAGGTAGGAATAGCCTTCAGGAGGCAGCTTAATTGCTACTGTTTCACAGTGTGTGGCTGGGAGCTGGCAGTGTTTGACTAGGTAAGCTGTATTAAAAATTGCTTACAACAGAGGTATTTGGGAAAGTCATGAACCATTTGGCAGCAGAATGGAAACAGAGGCCAAGTGACTGAATTATGGTTTCATTTCAAATTGTTTTCTAGTGATAAGTTTGAAGAAACCTTCTCAGCAGAAAAAAAAAACCCCAAGGGATTGGGAAGATTATGTCAGCATAAGAAAAAAAAAAAAGAAATTGGTAAAGGTTTGCTTGTTTTTTCTTTTTGTCTTAGGAAAACAATAGCAGGGGACCACTACTGCGTTCCCAACTTCACACCCCAGTGAAACAGCACATTTCTTTTCATGTCAGATGACATTTTCTGTTAAGCCCATGACAGTTTAATTTCAGTTAACCACTGCTAACAGCACGAACGTACAAAGAAAGGAGACAGTCCCACAGTCATTTACTGTATATGTAAATTAAGTAATCCATTGTGTTGGGTCATTGGGGAGGTTGTTGATTATTAAAAACTAAAAAAAATTGTTCTTCCCCTGTCCTTGTGACAACCTTTCTGCCTGACTGACACTTATAAAACATTTTGTCTATAGATATGCAAAACTACCTGAGCCTGCAATAAATTGAACTGGTAGAAGAAAGAAATATTAAGCCATAATTTTGTTGTTGATTCAGTGTTCCAAGTGCATGTCTGTTAACTGACTCTGTTCCGAGGTTTAACTATCTTTTTAACGTCCCCTTCATTTTGTTCATTTTCAGATGATAACATTAACAATGTTAGTGTTATCTAAAGACATTGTAGTTACCTTATTGTTTTTGGAGGTGGATAGGATGTTCTGCATGGTGCTAGAAAACAGGAGATCCTGGAATGCAATGTACTCCTGAAAATCCTGTTATGCTATAGGAATGGTCAATTTTTACATCTTTTTAATTACTATCTATAATTTTAAGTGCTTTGTCCAATATTCATCTTATAGAAATGTCAGTAGCTGTCCTTTCTACTTATGGGTAGAGTCAAGCACAGTTTCTTCCTGAAATCCTGTCAGTGTGAGATCCTCTGCAACTTCTAAGAGACTTATTGATCACAAATAGCTGCCAAGACTTGTAATAATTTATCCTTGGTTGCTTTCAACCACCAAAAACCATACAGATGATTTCCACAAATATCTAATATAGTATTAAATAGGGATGCTGTATGTTGATTTGGTTTTGCTGCTGATCTAAATTGTATTCATGATTCCATAAATGCTCCCTAATTTGCCCTTAGGCAAAGAAATTGTAATAAACAGTTTCTCAATAGATTAATGTAAGATAATGACTTTCTGCTGGGAAACATCATTATTTATAGATAAGGAGAGGAAAAGTCTCCATGTACAAAATTAAGTAAAAGGAGGGTGGGTGAAGGAAATGAACAAAGAAGACAAATCAAAGGATATCCTGAACCTTTACCAGCACTTTGTTTTCTCTCAGTTGGACAGAACCTGCCTGTATTGATTTCATGGGGCTGTGTTTTGAAAAATTAGTAAAAGCAACTGGAGGATTTTGATATTTCTACAAAAGTAAACACCATTCTTAAAAACACTGGAAAAATTTAGTTTTGCCTCAGAGCAACGCCTTCTGTCATTCTCATTCATGCTTGGCATCCTGAAATTAGTCCTGTGGAATCAGTTATTAAAATCTATGTAAAGGCTCTCATTAACTTTGCATTGTGCCCTACAAATGGGTCTCTTAAATGTACAGACTGCTCAGCAAATGCTTGGCATCTTATAAATAATGGACCAGTCATTAGAAACAACCAATAATATTGTTATAACAATATGATTGTTGTAATGCAGATCATTTACTGGGCACTCTATACATATGGGTATTACATTTGTGTGGCATAATCAAAGTCAATGACAGTCTTTCCCTTGATTTCAATAGGCTTTGGATCAGGCTATTTGAGAAGTACCATTAGCTGTCAGATGTGGTTTTGAGACTATATGTATCGATCTGATTAATTAGTAGCAATCTAAAATGTTTTCATGAATGGTTTCTTCAAATTCAGGCTTGCAAAAAAAGCGCTGTAACATCTCATTATTGTGGTTCCTCCTACAGCCTTTGAAGTTCCTGTTAACTTTCACTTGATAGTAAATTTAACCTCCCTATCAATGTAATGGATTAAATAACAGACATTGTAATGAAATTCCAGTAATTCTTTCTGCATGCAAAGCTGAAAAGGGAATAATTACTGTCAAAGAAACTTCTGGATTCATCTTTCTCAGATTAATTTCTTAACAAAGTAAGAGTTCTTTTAATCTTTCAAACTTTTCTAGTTTGGTTGTGCTGTGTAAATAGGAAGGCTCTGGTGTTATTTCCTCTTTACAGTGAGGCAGCACGCAGAGGTGCCCCTGACGTTGCTGTGTTTCCCTGCAAGCCTTTCCAGGCACGGTTTGTACCCACAGCAGGACTTGCTCCTTCTTCTGGTGGGCCATTTAACATGATGGGGAGTGACAGCTGTGGTGTTCCAATGGTAGGGCTGAGAAGCAAACCAAGTTTAAGTTTTAATGCTGACATTAGCATACACTGGCATCAGCATTCATCGTGTCAGTATTATTTAAGAGGAGCTAGAGTTCTGCAGGTTTAAATAGTTGTACAATATCTCAGTTTAATCAGTTTTTTTATTACAATGCCTCCTTTGAAATGCGATCTGAAAATTATCCAACAAGCAAAGCAAAAAATCTGATTAGAAATAATTTTTGCAGAGTTTTGCTCTTAACTTATTGCTTATTAATTGCAGCAATGAATTCTGTAGCTTTCATCATCAGCCAATTTCAGCCTGCTAAGAAGCATGAAATTTTATCTTCATCAATAAGTTTTCCTTTAAAGAAGCTATATAAAAATTGATTACAATGAGTACTGTGTCTTTACCATTAAGAAAGATAGGTTTGTTTTCATCATAAAAAAAAATTAACTAGAGTTTTATTAACTGTTTTCTTAAACCCCTGAGGCGGGTCATATTTTCCCTTTACTTATATTTTACCAAAGTAAAATCATACAAAAATGTGCTTTTTATCTTTCAACTGCTGAGTTAGGCTAATAATCTTTGATTGTAAAGTCTGCCCTTGCATATTGCATATTATTTTTTAACCTGTTGTTAGGTGTACTTGATTTAATGCTTATATTTGCTTACTTCCATGAGTCTTTGAATAGTTTTTATATGAGTTAAGGTGTCACAGATAAAATTTTTCAAAGGATCTAATTTTGTTCTAATACTGGTTTTCAGCATAGTACATTATGAAGGGTTTTGCAGAAGGTTTTTACAAAAAACTTGGCAAATAAAACCATTAAATTCTTTGAAATTATAGCAAAATTCTCTTATTATTTAATGTTACTTTTCCTGTTTTCTCCTGGAAGGATGTAGTTCCACACCATGGTTTCCCTTTTGATTCTTCTTCTCTCTCCCGTGGGTTTAGGAGTTGGATTTTTTTTTTTTAATTCCACTCTCTGTTATCCTCATCTCCCACCCCCCTCAATACTTATATACACCAATGCTCTCAGCAGCAGAAGCTGACATAGAAACTACAGTAATTTAACTTAAATCTTCTGGCATCCTTGTCATGCCACCTCTGACAGCCTGATGGCTCCAGGCTTCCCAAAATTCTTTATAGAGAAGGAATGAGAGGGACTGTGCCTCCTTAGCTGGGTTTGCGCAAGGAGTTGCTTCTCTGTAGCAGCCGTGCCCCCTTTCATAGCCAGGCTGTGTGAGGGGCTATTTGGGCTACCAGGGAGGCAGATGGAGTTTTAAAAATGGATTTGCATCAATTTGCATCCATCCTGTAAAGGACTTGCTTTACAGCTGTTCATTCCTGTCATCAGAAAAACCTGCCTTTGCAATTTCCTTCCATGATAATATCAGAGATCCCTAGTTTTGACAAGGAGATTTATAAAATAGCTTAAATATTTTTGTTACTTTGTGCCTCATTCCCTCACCTTTTTTTCACCATTTTTCCAGCTGATAGATAAATAGAAAGATAGATAGATATATAGATAAACTGTGTACTTGGCAAATGCTCCAGGCCTTTTTTGCTGACTTTGAGCAGTTTAAGTGTTGCATATGTGTTTTCTACTTTCTCAATGAATGCAGCCTACAGAATATCCTCACAAACCTTCACTCTGCTCCTCCTTTCATAGTATCACAGACAATAAATAGCTGGGCCCAGCAATCTATTTATGGAAAGCAAAAAAAGCCTCTCAGTGGGATGCCAGTGTCAGTTTTTCACGGAGTTTTCAGGATGTCATTTTCTTGGCAGAAACGTTCCTGTAATTAAGTATTCTCCATGCAGAAAAATTGATTCTCCATTCTGCAGCTTATAAACTTAGGCATGTCTTTGAGAATCCCCAGCTCATATGCAGAGCACTGTGCCTGCTTCCCTCGGCATGTTCCAGTTTCATGTTACTAATAGAAGCTTGTTTAAGAGGAAAAAAGAGGCTATTGAAATATAATCAGACACTGTGTGGGTTGTTGTTGTATTAATTCTATTCTAATTATGTTGTTGGCATTCACATGACTCACACTGAATCTAAAAATAATTTTGATAGAAATAATCTTCTCAGTGTAAAAAGGAATCTGCTGAGAAAGTGTATGAATTACTATGCTATGTACCTGAGTCTAAATAAAAACATATTTTAGCTTGCATTATTTTTAGATAAAATAGTAAAATGAAGATGAATCGTTAGAGGAAATTGCTTCCTTCCCCAGGTATGTATACAAAGAATGTAGGATTAGTTCCACAAACCTGTGTTTATGTAGGTTTTCTTTTTCTTGGATCCATTCACATGGACAGATTAAAAGGAGACTATGAGGGCACAAATATATTTTTGTATAAATTTGAGTATATTTTGCTTTGTCAGTATAATCAATGGATCAGATTTGGCCTATAACATGCACTCATTTTGTGCATGGCATCACTTAATTTCTAAGAATCTTGGTCTCACTACCATTTTTGATATCATGGAATGTGCCAGTTCTCTTGAGCATAACAATTCTGAGCCAAACCTGCTCTTAGAAGTTTCTTAAACCACTTCATAATAACTATTGAAATAAAGTCATGTTATAGAGATAGGAGAAAAAAGATGATGGCTGCTGATGACTGGTAATAATTTGACTGGTTTTACATTATTGTAAGGGACTTGGAAAAGAGAAAGGAGGGGAGAGAATATTTGTGTGTGCATGTGTACCCAGATATTTTGCACAGTGCTGTGTTTTCAGTGCCTTTTAGTGGCATAAATAAAATGTATACCCTTGATACCCGATGTCAGATGTGGATTTGAAAGTAGAGTGGGATTTAAAGTTTTCATGTGTATAACCAGGACACTGATCCCAGTGGGCTGTAAGAATTTGTCTCCTTTTCTTCCCTCCTCTCTCCTGATCCTGTGAATACTATATTGGAAATATCTAATCTATTTCACACCTGAAAAGGAAAGACAAAGGAAAACATATGTGTTTGCTTATTTGTTTGGCATTTGTTTGTTCATTTAATTATGTTTTTCTAGCTCAAAATTACCTAGATACCTAAGTCCTAAAAATCTCATTAATGCAAACTGTGGGAAGAGAGGGACCTTTTAAATGCTACCCCATTCTCCAGCCGGGCCAGGTGAAAGGGCAATACTTTCCAGCTGGCTGCCAATTTTTAGAACTGTTTCAATAGGTGATCTTTCCATTGTTGCTGATCCTTCTTGGTTGTACTATTTTTCCTGCTGGGAAAAAAACACTTTCTCTTTCTTGAGGTTTTTACGATGTATGGTAGCTAACACTGATTAGTACATTTCAAACAAGGAAGGTTTGCTGTCCTTTATTGCTCTAAATGTAGCATGGTGATCCATGTCAATGGTTTCCTTTTTTTTTGCATCATCATCCAGGCCGTATCCTTTGGTCAGAGGAATACATGTATCTTCATAGGCCAGCAAGGAAAAGTTACAAGGAAAATACTCATAAATTTCCTGTTTGCTATAGAATCTCGTGAACGGGAATCCCTAAAGGAAACTTTATATCATGGTCTTGGACCTGTGCTGATCATGTGCTGTGAGAAGGAAAAGACTGATGGTCTTACTATTTTAATAGATATAAAAATAAAAGCAGTTTCAAGTTCCCTTTGTTGGTCCAGACTGAACCAGATGGGACCTTGCAGCAACCATCAACCTGTCTGCTCACAAAAAGTCAGAATGCCAGGATTAAAGGAAAGAAAAGTGAAGGAGGAGAAAGTGTTCTTGTGACCTAATGAGACCTAAATGCTGAACAGCAAACAGAGAAGACAGCGGGAAAAATTCTACCCTCTGAGGGTAAGTTTGCACTAAATGCAAACCATCCACCATTGTTTGGCCTTGCCTGCTGCCAGTCAGGCAGTAAAACTGGCTGCCAAGTAAGGAATGATTACAGCTTTAGTTCCCTGATTGCTCCTCTTTGCTGGGGAGTGTTCATTTGGAGGAACATTACTATTCCATTCTTTCTTTTAGCACTGTAGGATGCTACTTGATTTTTTTATTACTGTTGGGGAGGCACAGGAAAATCTCGGAATTCATTGAAAGGAGGTCTGTGATAGTTGTTCTTTTTAATTACATACTTTTAAAACGCCTTGGAGTCAACAAGATTCTTTTTCTCCAATCTCCTTAACTTTTCTAACGAACTATTAAAGCTAATCTTGCTTCTAGGCTTGTGAAGCACCGTGGGTGGGAAAGCCAATTACATCAATATTTTATTTTTAAAAATAGCATGTATTTTTCCCCCATCAAGACCTGTTACATTTCCAGCAGCATTCAATACAATAGAGTACTGTTAAATATACCATTGGCATACAATCAACTACCATTTATTTTACTGTTGAGTGATTTGTTATAGTAGATAGAAACCATTCAATACCATTGACAAACAACAGACAGTCCATAGCTCTGAATTACTGTTAGACTATTTTTGTAATGAATGGAGACTTAATTTCATCTCAGTTTTCTTGTGGGTGCCAGACACAATTGTGCAGAGCAGAGCAACAGCTTTATTTATTAAGGCTTGCACTGCACTTTTGTCTAATTAATGCTGACTTGTCAGACAATAGTCAATGACCTTCATCAGGAAAGGTGAAACAATTCCTCTCACCTGATTCCTCCTGGCCAAACAGCTTCCAAGAAAAATACTGGATTGTCTAATTGATTAGCTAGGAATCTTACAGACCACTAGTGTCTGAGAGGCCTTTAGGGTCCAGCTGTGTTTTAGATATAGACATTTCCCTTTCTGTCACAATACTCTGGCAGAAAACTAAAGGCATTGTGAAGTTTTTAGTCATGCCTGTGTTAGGAGACTCAAGGGTCCACTCTGAAGTGTTGATGTTGTGCAAAAAAATTTATTCACACTAATGACTTTCTGAGATCAGACCGAGCATTGTATAATTTATTCCATCCATGCTCTGTAAAGCAAAAGGTATGAAGCACACTCTGCAGGTAGATTGCCCTGCCATACCCAGGCACATCTGGCACACAAGTGTTGGGTGCCTTTTTATTTCTTGGCTAACAACCACTGTTTACCCAGAATAGATGAGGGAAAAAGAGCAGGCAGTCATACGGTTCTCATCTGTGTGCTCTAAGCTGTGCAGTAGACTCTTGTACACTGATAAACCTGTACAGATCAGCATCAGTGATTCCTCTGCAGTTCTTGTCCCTATCTCCCAACTCCAAAACTTTCCATAAAAACTCAGATGTACTAAAGTATTCTCCATCCCAGTTCATGCCAAAAGACTCCCAGCTAACTCTGGATATTCTTTCAGAATTGACTTTAGCACTGAATACCTCTTCACAGAATTCCTTACAAAATTTACAGAGTCGGTTTATAACACCACAATTATCAGTCAGCCTCAGCAATAAGAACTTCTTTTGAGTTGATTCTTTTTGGGGAAACTGTAGACTGTCTCCTCTTGTGTTATGGGCAGAAAGATCCAGATCTTATTGACAAAGACTAGCTCTGAAGCAATGGAACTGTATATGGAATGGAATATGGTTACATTAATGGAATTTGGTTACCTTGTTAAAAGACCTAAAGGGGTAGCTCATGGCTGGGAATGAGATTGCTTTTCTTGGAAAGATGTGCCAGCTGTTCAGAATGAAGACTGAATGAAGAAATCTATCCATTTGCAGTTGAAAATACTTCATAAATTCACAGCTAACGCATATATATTCTACAGATAATGATAAAATGGGATCCACATCCAGTGATCATTTTCATGTTTTTTTCAAGTCATCAAAAGCAACGAGCAGAGATATTAACCAGAGACACAAAGGTTCTCTGATGTACTGTAAGAAGGAGAAGCAGGATAATGTGGTCAAAGCTGTAAAATAAATAGAAAACCTCAGAAATGCTGGGTGAGCATAAGTGTTACCACAGCAGAAGCTATTAAAAAGAAACTTAAAAGTTTTAATAGTTCTGCCTAAAGGATTACTTGATCAAATAAACAGCTTACTGAGCCTGTAATCATAATAAGGTTAGAGTCCATTATAAATTAGAATAATTTTATTCTCTGGAAATATTAATGCTATTTCAAGATCCTGTTATTCAAAAAAATCCTGTTTTGTATAAGAAACTGAATTTAAATATGTTATTTGAATGTAATCTCTCAAATCTTTTAACACCTGCTTCTTCAGGTTATTGACTGAATTACATTGACTGTTGAATTAATAACACTGATAAGGATGGAACTAATTGGAATAACTGAGGTTCAGTAATTTCTTACCAATAATATTTGCTTCCTGAAGAAAAAAAAGCTAAGGTTATTTGGGTTGGATGCTCTGAAATATCACCACAAGGAGTTTGCAGTCAAAGAATACTTTCCATCAAAGTGTGGTCAGCTTCAATAGCAGGATAGTTTGGGCATATATAACTAGCCCGAGGGGCATGCTGGCTTCACTAAAGTGACCCAAAACAAACACAAAACGAACTATTTTGTCCTTTAAATGAAAAGGAATTTAAGTTATCCTTTAAACTGTGGAACAAATGGAACAATGAATGTAACTGGAGTTTTAAATGTTGTTGAATGGTCTGTAACTATTCATACAGTTATAAAAGGAAAGTTAGCTACTTCCTATGTCTATGCCTGGAACCCAGCAGCCCTCAGGAATACCAGCTTCTCCAGCTGTAACAGTAGGAAAGAGCAGGCAGCACCAACTAAATAAAGTGTTTCGTCCATATTGTGATTCTCCACGAATATGACATGCTGAACAAGTACATTTCAATAAAACGTGGTGACTGAAATATATCTGAGCAAATTATAGAAACACCAAGAAAAATATTGTTAAATGGAGAAATAACAACTGCATTTGGTAATCAGTTTCTTAGAGATCTCTTGATTTTAAACAAGCACAATACAATGAATAATTTCCTGAAGCAAGGAGTGTGCAGAGCTGCACTGGTCCCTCCAGAAAATAAAGGAGAGGCAGCCTGGGATTCTCACAGTGCAGTTTGCTGGCTCAGGTGACGGGTTATCCCCAAAGCAGGAGACACCTGTGTATGTCTTGGGATACATTAAGGGAGCTACAGGAACCTTTGTGTAACCTACAGGTCCCTGGGCTTCCACCCACTCACTTCAGGAGCCAAAAATCACTCACTGTCATCCAGAGCTTAATCACTCTTGAGGCAGAGACTTACAACTGGGGGAAAGGTGGGAAGAGGTAAGGTTATTTACCAGGATGTTTGTGGGTCTATAGTCACATTTTAGAGTATATACATATATATATATATATATACACATATATATATGTGTATGTATAAATCAGTTCATACCTATTGGGCTTACCAGCTCTGGACAGTAGGAGTTGCTGTAAATGAGAGTGAGATCCTAGACACTCGTCACAGGAATTGAGAGGTAAAACCACACTTCCTAAATATTTTCAGGTAAATTTTGTCTTATAAAAGTTTTGACACGAAGAGGTAGTCAAGAAACAAATGTTAGGAGTGCAAAGTCTCTTGTATGGCCCAAGTTATGTTTCCACAGAGCTGTAAGGGATTTTGAGAAGTTGCTGTGGCAGTGGGGAGTTACCTGCTAAGGGAATGCTCACAGTGAGCCACATTCAAACACAGTTCTGTGGAATCTGCAGGGGACAGTTCAAATCCCCCTGAATTACAGTTTCTATTGATGCCTTTTCGTGGTCTTAAAATCAAGAGGCAAACACGGTTAGAAGGGGAAAAGGGTATTACCTTGGTATTTATTGTAAGGATCCTTAGGTGCACCACGACCAGGTCGAATACACCTCCATGCACCCCCGCAATGGCCCCCGCAATCCCCCTCCTCTATAGCTGGTCTTACATTCCAGGTCTTACTAATTAGCCTATCTATCAAAATTCCCCAATGAGAGGCTCAAATGAGCCCCCCTCCCCAAGGAACCTTCCCCTGGATGGTNCTGGGCTTCCACCCACTCACTTCAGGAGCCAAAAATCACTCACTGTCATCCAGAGCTTAATCACTCTTGAGGCAGAGACTTACAACTGGGGGAAAGGTGGGAGGAGGTAAGGTTATTTACCAGGATGTTTGTGGGTCTATAGTCACATTTTAGAGTATATACATATATATATATATATA